>JAHTLZ010000221.1:202743-213215 GCA_023846285.1 Phrynocephalus versicolor | reverse complement strand
AATGGCATTGAAAACGGATTAATCCTTAAACGCGACCATTTTTCTGTGTTGTGGGGTTTTCCCCCAAAAGTGTTTTTTAAAACCTTTCCCCCCCCCCCCCCCCCCCCCGCAAAGCAGGAGACCTGGGAATGTGCCCAAGTCCTCCTGGATACACTCCTGATCTCACAAGGGTGCGGTGGTTCTGAAACATTTCCAGAACATTCCCAGTTCTCTTTCAGGGCCAACCCCTGACAACAGCAAGGCATGCTGAAGGAGGACACCCAGCGCAGCAGGCACAGAGGACAAGAACCTCCAACCAGCGCCCGCCACTAAATTGCAGAAGCCCCACTGAACGCCTGGGCAGCAGAAGAGAGAAAGGCCTCCGTAAAAGCCCGCCTCGGGTGCCCAAAGGAGGTGCCGCTGTTGCTGAAGGGCTCTCCCTTAGGGCTTTAAATGGCCATGCAGGGATCCCGGAAGCCCTTCCCCGGCTGGGACAAAGGCCCCTCGCCTGCCCCTTCTTACCCCCCCCCCCGCCCTGCCCCGCCTTCTGTAGCCCCCCCCCAGCTGTAGCCTTTGCGCGTCCAAGCTGTCCTCCGTGACAGTCGCTGGCCAAAGAAGAGGCGCGTTGCCGTCCATCATCCACCTTGGCAGGAGGCGGTGTAGTCCCGGCGGCCGAGACCAGGCCTGGTCTGCCTGCAGGGGGCATCCTGCCCACCACCTCCGCCAGCGCCCATCTGCCACAGGGGTCCCAGGGCAGCCCTCAGCTGTACCCAAAGCCTTCCCCGGGAGAACTCATCCCATTCCCGCCTGAAAGGGACACAACTAAGTCCAGACTGCCTGGTTCTCCACCCCCCACCCCCCAAACCATACATACACCCTAGGAGGAAAGGCTGAGAGGTTTAGTTGAGGGGATGTAATGGGAGACCACTTCTCAAACACTACCTGAAAGGTATCCGTAGGGGAGGTAAGGGCGGCGGCGGGGGGGGGGGAGAGGACCTGTTCTCCATCACCCCAGAGGACAGGACCTGCAAGGAGGGCCTCAAGCGGCAGGAAGCCAGGGTGAGGCTGGATGTATCAGGAAAGAAAAACTCCCTAACGGCTGAAGCAGTAGGACGACTGGTCCCCTTTCAAGTGTGTGGGGGAAGCACTCCCCCCTGCTGCCCCTTGCCCCCCCCATCCCTCCAGTGGCTCACCTGACAATGTTCTTGTGTTTCAGCTCCTTCAGCAGGCAGATCTCCCGCAGGGCTGAGCTGGGGACACCCTGGAAGAAGGCGGCAGCGGGGGGGGGGGGGCGTTTTAGGAGCCATGATGCCCTCGCCTCCACTCCCTGCCACCAAAGGACCAGTAAAAGCTCCCCCCCAGGTAGCAATGCACTCTGCACATGCCCATAGTGCTGCCCACTCTCCCGCACCATGACCTGCCCTGGCCCAGAACTGTGGGGGGGGGAGCTGCAGGGGTCTCTACTTTCTCCCCTCCCAGCCTCCATCAGGATAGGGCACCACATCATCCCAGAGGGGGCTCTGGGGCGACCCCGGGCCATCCTTAGGAAGGGCGGGGCGGCTCCACCCCATGATTCCCCCCCCTCTGAGGGTCGGGGTGGGAAATAGGGAGGGGGCAAGCCCCCACCTCGTCGTCGTCGTCCAGCCGCACCCGCTTCAGCGCCACGATCTCGTGCGTCTCCCGGTTCTTGGCCTTGAACACGGTCCCGTAGGTGCCTGCAAAAAGGCGGGGGGGGGAGGCGTGTTGAGAGAGGAGGGGGGCAGTTTGCACGGGGGGGGTCTATTTGCTTCCAACAGGGAGAGGCCCTCCTGGCGCAAAACGGGCCACGGAGCCCACAGCCCTCCGTCCCCGACCCTCCCTCGGCGGGGACCGTCCCTCCCCGGTCAAGGACCCCCCCCTCCTTCTCTGGCGCAGCAGCCCTGGCATGACCTCCCGACAACAACAACCATCCAAACCCCCCCCCCACACACACACCTATGCCGGAAAGCCCCGGAACCCCCGAAAGTGGCAAATCCACCCCACCCCACCCCGCCGCCCTCCCTCCCTCCCGGCTCTGTAGCATCGCAAGCCTTGCCCCACACGCGCCCCCCCTCCGCCCCCTTCCCCCGGCACCCCCACCCAAGGGCCGAATCTCCCCCCCCCCCTCGCCGCCCACCCTCTCCGATCTTCTCCAGCTTCTCGTATTTCTGCATCTCTCTCTGTCCGCCGCTGCCGCTGCCGCGAGAGTTCCGCCGGGAACCCCCTCCCCGCCCGCCCCCGCCGCGAGACCGCGGACCCTCCAACTCCTCCTCCTCCAGCACCGGCCGGACTACAACTCCCAGCATGCCCCGCTCGCTCGGCGGCCGCGCGCACGGGGACTACACTTCCCGGCGGGTCCTGCCCGCCCGGCCCCGCCCCCTTTCTCGGCTCTCCCCGAACGAAGCCCCCCCACCCCTCCGAGGGAGGCCTGGTCCGGCGGGGGTGGGGGTGGGGGAAGGCGGCGCTCGTGCGCTCAGTTCCTCCCGCCCCCACCCCCCTCCCCGCCGCCGCGGCTCTTTCCTTCCCGCCACGAAAAGGAACGGGAACGTTAGTTACACCACCGCGGAGGAACGTAACGCGCTTCACCGACCCGTCGCTTGCAACGCGTTCCTTGCCCGGCCGGGACTGGCGGCGGCGGGGGCAGTGCTGGGCCTGCAGAACGACACCCGCCCAGGGATTCTCCCGACCCCCCTCCCCCCGCCGACATCCTCCCCCCCCCGCCTAGCCTGGGTGGTGCTGTGCGGGTGGGGGTGGAGGTCCCGCGGCTCGTGCCAGCCCCCCCCCGCCCAAGGTAGAGCCCCCCCCTCACGCCCGCGCGGGCTCCGCAGGGGAGGGGGCGGTGCCTGCGATGCCGCGCACGTGGCGGGGGCGGGGGCGCGCGCCTCCACCGCCACGCATGCGCACCGCCGAGAAGCGACCCGGAGAGGCTGCGCGCGCGCCCCCTCTCCCGAAACTGCTTGCGCGGCGCCGCGGGCGGTGGGTGAGTGGCGGTGCCCGGGGCCGCGGCCGCGCGCACGGGAAGGAAGGAAGGCGGGCGGGGGGCTCGAGGCGGAGGGGCGGGCAGGCGGGGGGGGTGGGAGCGTGGGCGCGCGCGCGCGCGTGTGTGGCCGGAGCTTGCAGGGCGCGGTGGTTTTGAGTCAGGTCCGCTCTCCTAGTCCGGCCTCTGCCCGGGAGGAGGGAGGGAGGAGGGAGGGAGGGTGCCGACGCCTGAGCCTGACGCCCCCCCCGCTACCACCCCCCGACCCCCCAGGCACGCACACCTGGCCGGCTCACCCACCCAGTCCCTGCAGCCTCTCGTGGCTCCCCTCCCCCTTGCCCCCCCTACACTCCCCCCCCCTCGTAGGAGAGCCTTCGATCGGAGATCGGGGCCCCTCCCTGCCTGGCGCGCTTGGGGGCGGGCGGGCGGGCGGGGGGCTGGCTGGCCCCGGGCAGTACCAGGCGTCGATGCCCAGCTGGCCTCCCTCCCTTTCCTGCCCTGCTGGGCGGCTTGTGCCCGGGGGCAGCAGCAGGCCCCGTCTCCAGAGATTGGCGGCGGCGAGGGGGGGGCAGGGGTCCCCTCCCGAAGGGATCCGAGGGTCAAAGGAGGGGGGCTTGGGGGGAGAGAGAGGGGTGGAGGGAGGGACAGGAGGTGGGTGCATGGGGGGAAACGGGTGCGCCTCGTGCCTATTCTGGGTGCAAACGAGAACTCCTTCCCGGGCAGGGCAGGGCAGGGTCCTCCCTAGTGGAGGAGGCGCGCGGTCGGTTGCACAACCTTAGCCTGTTTGTCTGCCTGGATTCCCGCAGGAAATGGAAAGAGCTGCCCTCCCCCCTTCCCTTCCCTTCACTTCCCTGGCAAAACTCTCATCAGGGAGGGAAGAGTTCTCTCTCCCGCTGTGTGTGTGCGTGTGGGCATCACTCTCTCGGCCTGCCTGGGCAAACATCTCTCGCGCCCCACGAGCTCCCTTGGGGCACTGCCCTGTCCCGTGCTCTGGCATCCCTGGCCCTCCCCAGGGGCTGGCTCCCCCTCCCCCTAGCAGGGATCTCCCACCGAAGTAGCTGCCCCTTGGCACTGGCCGGTGGTGGTCTCGAAGGGGAGAGTGAGGGGCGGGGGCGGGGGAGGGTTGGGCTTTCCTGCGGGAGCCCAAACACAGAGAGGTTGGAAGGCAGTCCTTCTCCACTGTGGCTTCCTTCTTGCTTTCCACGGGGGGGGCACCTGGGCCCACCCACAGGCCAGTGGCACTTGCAGGGCGCCTCCTTAACTTGGGCACCTCAAGGGGCTTGGGTCCTTGGACCGCGGCTGCTGCGGAGGAGGAGTGTGATTTTCCTCCCCCTCCTCTCTTTTTCGACATCTTCCTTTGGGCCATTAGGCCTTCTCTGTGGCTCCAAGGCTTAAACGTTTGGCTCCAGTCCAGAGAGATGGGTAAGAGTCCCAGGGCGGAGCTGCCCTACCACGGGTCAGGATGCTTCTCTCCCCGCCCCGCCACCCTGTTCCAGTCATGTAGGAGGAGCCCCTGGTATTATCAGCCCACCCAAGAACCCATTAACAGAGGGGGAGGCAGGTGTAGATGGCCAGCCAGAGAGTGATCCTGTGTAATCCCCCCCCCACATAAAAGCCTTGCACCCTCCCTCCCCTGACCCCATTGGAGGCCCAGGATGCCAGCAGAGCTGGAGAACGGGAACACGGGCGACCCTTCTGGTGGCCTGGCTGGACAGGAAGGTGGCCAGGCGCCCTCGTTCTGCCCAGACTGCTGCTGCTGGCTGATGCTCAGACCTTGGGGTGGGGGAGGGCACCCCAGAGGCCTTGGCACAGGAAAAGCTGCCCCTTGGGGTGAAGACGGGGGCTGGGCAGGCAGCTCTCCCCCCCCACACACACACCTTTGCCCCATGTGGGTCCAAGTTCCCACGGGATTACCGTCTGCCTCAGAAACGTGGGTCACAATCCATTCAGGGCACTGGGTGGCTCAGAGTTGGTGGTTGTATCATTTTTGGGGCAGGGGGGGATGGATTGCTGGTGCTTGAGTTTTGCTTGCTTGAGGAAGGAGGAAAAGAAACCAGGGTGGGGTGGGGGGGCAGGTGGGGAGAGGGGTTGCAGGCCAGAGACTGAACGGGGCTTGGCTCCCTTGCAAGTGCATCGTCCAGCGCTTTCCATCCGGAAGGAGACTCTGTCCCGTTGGCAGCGGCAAAGGTCTGAAACGATTGGGGGGGGGAGGGGGCGGATGCTGAAAATGGTCCCCTGTAGTTGCCCCAGCCCACCCTTCTTCTGGGCTAACCGGGGTCCCGCTGGCACATCCCAGCCCAGGGCCTCCGAGTCCAGTGGCTGCACAGCCTTGGTCCAGCTGGAGCCCCAGAAGAGTGTCCTTCCTAATGGGGGGTGTGGAGGTGTCTATGATGGGGAAGCCAGACTGCTGCTTGCCCACATTCTCAGGGAAGCCTCCCCCACCCCTGGCCCTTCTGTGGAGGTGCACAGTTCTTGCAGGTGGAGGGGGTGGTGGTGGATGCCCCTTTTCACTGTGTCCTTCACCCTCCCCTTCCAGGAAAAAGGGCAGCCAGTGCCTCTGTGCGTGCGTGTGTGCGCACGCTTCTGGCTGTCCTTCTGGTTCCCCTGAGCCTAGCGGGCCCTTTGCACAGGAAGTGTTTCCGCAGGTCACTCAGCGCTTCACGCGGCAGCCGTGCCAGGGCCAGGACTGCCTTCCGCCCCTTTGTGCTGGCAAGGCTGGTGGTGTGGAAGAGTCGGGACCCCGCCTTCCCCTTGTGATGTGGCGTCCTCCTTCCTGCCCACCTCCACCTCTGGGCCAGGAGGCTCTCGGCGGCCCTGCAGAACCTGGACGTTTTGGTCTCGAAGGCTCCGCCGCCAGCCCAGCCCTCCTGAGCCTGCCTCCAGGGATGGCAGCAGAGGGTGGGGGGTGGGGGGGAGGAGGCGTGCACAGCCTCAGCCGGGGCCACCGGGCGGAATGCAATAGCCACGCTCCTCGGAGGAAACCGCTCTGCTCCACCGGGCAGCTGGTTCATGCCAAGGCTGGCCGGCTGGCAGGGTGTGTCAGACGGGCAGCAGCCCCCTCCCTCCCTGCGTGTGGGGTGGGGGGGGCGGGGGCTCCTTGGGCTTTGCCCTGTCCAGCAGCAGCCATGCTCAGCTAGATGCCCTTCCACACGGAAGCTGCCACATCTCCCCCTCCACACCCACAATCCCTTTAGGGTCGCCAGTTATCACGCCTGCAGGGTTGCCTAACTAACCGCTAACCCTACTAACCCTTCCACAACCCAGTGAATCAGGCGGGTGGTCCTTGTGGCTGCGGGCCTGGCAGTCTGGGCCTTGAGATTAGATGGTTGTCAGGAGCTGTACGTGAGGAAACCCACAGCAATGCTTGGGGGGCGGCCATGGGCCCAGAAGGGTCCCTCCCTCGGGGTCTGAAGCCGGCCTTAGAGTTGGCCACACACAAGCTGGAAGTGGCCAAAGAGGCTGAGTTCTGCTCTGCAATGCCCAGCGGTCTGTGTGGGGCTACGTTGTTTCTCCCCCCACCCAACCCCAGCCCTCACCCTCTCGAGCAGCTTCCTAGCTTCCTTTTTGCAGTTGGTGACCCGTGCCAGGCCGGCTCCTGCCAGCATTGAGGGGCTGTATTTGGCTGCCACCCAGCTGGGTTTGCACAGGTTGCTGGGTGGATGCCAGGTGGGGGTGGGTGGGGAGGCACAGACCGGCCTCCTCCCCTGCCATAGACACAGGGCTTCTTGCCAGAACTGTTAGCAGTGCCCCGCAAATGACACCCGGCAGAGGAGACGGGGTGGGTGGGTGGGGGTCCCCTGTTTGGCCACAGGAGAAGTGGCCGGGGCACCACCACAGTAGGGTGGAGGGCCCCCCCTGCTCCTGCATGGTGCCCCCAGAACAGCAGGTGCCCACTTCCTAGGGACGTTCTCCGGAGCGGGCTGCTTGGAACAGGACTGACTGGGGTCCTTCCGGCTTTCCCCTCCCTCTGCCCCACTGCCCTCCTCCCTCTCATGGCTGGACTGGACTCTGGGAGCTGTTGGGGCCTCCCCCACTTCCCATTCCCACATTGACCCTTTTGGGGGGGGATGCCTTGGGACTCTGAGGCATCTGTGGATCTTTCCCACGTTGTGTCTGGTCCCACAGGGCCACGGTTGTAGGCTGGGTCCCCTCTCTTGCAGCAGAGGGCAGCCGAGAAACATTTGTCCTTGTGGCCGGCGGGAGGGGGGGCTGTTGCGCCTCTGCAGGCTGGGGGGGGGGAGGGGGGGAGTCTGCTCTGGCCTTAGGGTGGGCGCTCTGTCTCACTGCCCGGCTGAAAGCGCGGCCTGCGCCTCCTCCTGCAGGGCTGTCCAGGTGGGGATGGGAGGCATGTTGTTCTGCCCCCCCCTCTGGCAGGGATGTTTGGTGAGCAGGGCTGCAGCCCCCTCTGGGCCCTAGATCTCTCTCTCTCTGCCCCCTACCCACCCACCTTAGCTTGTAAGGCACGGGGTGGGGGGGTGGGGGGGGAGAGGGCTCTCCCTGGCGGCCACCTGGCCTTGGGGCCCCAGAATGGCTTGCTAACTGGAGAAGCTTTTCCGGGATGTGGCTTGAGTTGTTCTCCAACGCGTGGTTTCACATTTTAATTGCCCTTGTCGTTACTTGATGAGGTGCCTTGTGCACCATTGTTTTGTGCAGAAAGGTGGGGTATCAACTGGAGCAAGAAGCGGTTTCCCAGCACCCTGTTTCCCACGGGTGTGTGGGGGGTGGGGGGTGGGGGGTGGCGGATCACGCCTGGGCTTGGGATGCACCACCTGAGCCGCCTGAGTCCTCTTTGGGGCAACATTCAGGGGAGGGGGAGGGAGGAGGGGTTGCATTCCTCCCTGAACCCCCCCCCCCCCCGCCCGCCCGCCCGCTGCAGTCCCCAGGGCCGGCCGTGGTGGTCACCTCCCGGTCCAGTGCTGCAAGTCTAGATTTCCCCACTGGTTTTGCCCTGGAAGGCGCTGTCCTTGCCCTGCCTTTGGTGCCCCTTAGTTTCACACACACACACACACACACACACACGGCCATCTCCTCTTGGCTCACCTGAGAGACAGAAAGGGGACACACACACACCCCCCCCGCAGACAGAGAGGAGCACTGGGGAGGGTGAGGTGGGGATCCTGCCCGCTGTCCTTCCTGCACGCCCCCCCCTTTCCGGCCTGGGTTTTACTGCCAAGGGTGGCGTGAGTTGAGCCAGGCTCCCTCCGGGGCTTGGAATTTTGCTCCCTGTGTGCTTCTTCGGCCACGTTTTCCTTTCTTTGAGACGGGATTTCTATGCCTGCTTCTGCTCCACAGTTGGAGTCCCCAAACTGCGCATAACACTCTGTGGAAGGGAGGGACCCCAGCCATCCGAGGTGCTGGGGTTGTAGTCCCCCACCCCCACTGCCTGTATACCCGGCCCCCCCACCCCCCCCCCCTGCCCCCCCCAATTTTCTCTCCCTTTCTTGCCCTGTGATGGGGCAGAGGGGACCAGAATGGCTGCCTTTGGACCCAGACGTGGCCCCTCTGGGTTGCTGTTGGCTCCTGTGCCTGCCTGGACCTGCGTCGTTGGCTCCTGGCCCCTGCGGGGGGGGGGGGAGCATTTGCCTTCCCACCCCGCTGGGATGACCTTGAGCTCTCTCTCTCTCTCTCTCTCTCTCTCTCGGCCTCCGTGGCCACCTTGAGAGGCAAGAGCGGGCGGGGCAGCGGTTCCGATTAGAGGAGATGGGAATCCAGTTAAAATTTACTTAAGCCCAAGGAGAAGATTAAGGGAGGCTGGGTGGGTGGGCGGGCGGGGGGGGGACCAGCCTTGGCAAAAGGGCCGTGGCCGCAGCCGGGGTCTCTGTTGGGGAAGAGCGAGGGCCGCCTTACCTGCTTGAGAGAGTTGGGGTGGCAAGGGCTCCCTTTCATCTCTGGGGGAGCCTTTGGTCTTCAAGGCCCCCGCCGGCCACCACCTCACTTGGATGGCCTTTAGGAAAGCCCCCTCTCCCCCCCCGCCTGCGGCCGAGGGGCAGGCCCTCTCCATCAGGAAAGTAGCCATCCCCTTTCCTTTGGCCTCAGCACTGAGGTTTGGGGCTTGGTTGCTCTTGGGTTTTTTTTGGGGGGGGAGGCAGTTGGGCATCGGCGCTGGACGCAGCACCACCTGGCACCGCCTCACCTGTGCCTCGGGCCTCCTTGGAAGCGGTCACTCACGGCACGGCACGGCACGGCTGGCGTTCCTGTAGGACCAGGCTGGCCTGGCCATGACAGCTGCCCTTGCTCCTGGGCTCGGCCCCCCCATCTGCCACCGCAAGCTCTCGCTCAGGGCGAAAAGGCCAGGGAGGGAGGGGGGAGGGGGAGGCCCCTGTGGCCTTGCGGCCATGGCTGTGGTGGCGGGTGATGCCAAGGAGGCATGCTTTTGCTTGAATGCTGCTTGTGCGCGTGGGGAGAGTGGGCACCATACCACCCTCTGCCCACATGGGGCTTCCTGGGGCTGCAGCAGCAGCAGCACCTCCTGGGGGGGGGGGGAGCCTGCCGTTCTTGGCCCAGCCCTTTCCGCTCAGGCTGTGTTGATATATTGCCATGTCCCCTGTGTGTGTGTGTTTGTGTGTGTGGGGGGGGGCTCATTTTTAGTAGAGGCTGAAACTCAGACCTGGACATTCCTCCCCACCCCACCCCCACCTCCAGTTGGGCCAAGTTTGTGCCTCTGTGATGGGATGGTCTGCCCCCCCCCATGCTGCTGTTGTCTTTTTGGGGGGGGGGGGGTTGTTGCTGAAGCTCCAAAAGCAGAGCATGGCTCTGAGGGCCTCCTCCCCCTCCCCCCACCACCCAGTGGGTTGTTCTCCTGTCTGTTAGTGCCTGGGCTCCGTGGGGGGGGAGCCTGCTTCTGCCTCAGGACCGGAGGAGCCGCATCAGTCTCAGTTGCCAGAGAGGGTTTTCTCTGCTTAGGACCAGCATGTGGTCCCCTTGGGGGTCAGTGGGAAGTGGGGGTGGGGGACAGAGCTCATCTGGGGAAGAGAACCCCCGCCCCCCCCCGTCTGCTTCCAAGCCTGCAGCCACAGCTGAATCTTCTGAGCCCAGGCAGTATGTGGGAGCGTTGCCAGTGTGGCTTGTGGGGGGGGGGGGAAGAGGTCCTTTTCTGCCGGCGTCATCTTGTCTCTGTTGCCTAGAATTCATCAGCGGCAGGAATAGATTACATGGGCTCCCAGGATTGCACTCGGTGGACATGGGGGTGTTAATGCATGGGCCACCGGCGGGGGGCGGGGGACGTGCTGTCTACCTGCTATGTTTGTATGCCCCTGTCGGGGTGGGGGTGGGGAGACCTGGAGTTGGGACGGGGGAGGCGCCTGTGGATGCCACAGAGACTCACCCCTCCCCGGATGCCTTTTTTTCAGCACCCTGTGGAATGACTCCCCAGGCAGGAGCCTCTTGGTGCCCCTCCTGAAGCCTGGAGGCAGTTCTGGAACCTGCTGAGGAAGAGGAGGAAGAGGAGGAGGAGGAGGAAGCAGAGGAGAGGGAGGTGAGCAGGTCCCGGGGGGGGGGG
>JAHTLZ010000221.1:158554-189471 GCA_023846285.1 Phrynocephalus versicolor | reverse complement strand
CCCCCCCCCCCCGCCCTCCCCTCAGGCTGATTATCAGCAAGAAGGAGCGGAAGCTTCAGAAGGGCTCTGGTTTCCACCTGGACCTCCTGCTGATCGTGGGCATGGGCGGATTCTGCGCGCTCTTTGGGCTGCCCTGGCTGGCGGCAGCCACCGTGCGCTCGGTCACCCACGCCAACGCACTCACCGTCATGAGCAAGGCCGTGGCACCTGGGGACAAGCCCAAGATCCAGGAGGTGAAGGAGCAGCGCGTCACGGGGCTCTTGGTGGCTACCCTTGTAGGTGAGTCCAGTGCGTGTGTGCGTGCGTGCTTGCATTCCAACAGGGAGGGGCCCGCCGGCACCCCCTCCCCTCCCTGCCCCTCTCTGTCAAGGACCCCACTGGTGTCCCTGCCCAGCCCAGCCCTGCGCCCGCTCCTGACCCCTCCCCACTCACAGCCTCCCTTGCCGAGCTGCTGTTGCCACCCCGGGTGCATTCGAGTTGGGGGGGGCAGGCTACCTCCCCCGCCTCCCATGGCAGTGCCTGGAGGCCTTCCCTTGCTCGGTGGCCCTCCTCCTGGGAGCGCTTGAGGGCAGGAGTGCTGGGGCCGTGGGGAGGAGACTCCTCTTCCCCCCCCACACACACACGAGCCCGCCCGTTGGAGGGCAGTGGGCTCTCCTCCTGAGCTGCCCGCTCTTCTCCCGCAGGGCTGTCCATTGTGATTGGAGACCTGCTCCGCAAGATCCCCCTGGCGGTGCTCTTCGGGATCTTCCTCTACATGGGCGTCACTTCGCTGAACGGAATCCAGTTCTATGAGCGCCTCCAGCTGCTGCTCATGCCCCCCAAGCACCACCCCGACATGCCCTACGTCAAGAAGGTCAGAGGCAGGGTGGGGTGAGGCAGCCCGTGCTGAAATGAAGCTGTTATTCTTTAAAATGGGACCATCTTCCCTCCCCCCTCCCTCCCTCCCCCAGGACCGACAGCCCCCCATCGCTGCTTTGGAAAAGACGCACCCCCGCATTTCCCTCTCCCTTGGAACCTGCCGGCTCTGGGCCCGGGCAGGGATCCGGTTGCCCCTTTGAGAGCTTGGCCCCCTGGGATGTGACCCTCTTCCCCCCCCCCACACACACACAGAACAGGTGGACAAAAGAGGTCCTGGTCCGATTCCAGGCACAGTCCCAAGTGCTGGTCTTAAAACGGAACAGCCCTCCGTGGCTTGGGCCAAGCTCTCTCAAGGACCGTGTTCCTCATCATTGGGAGCCTCCCCAGATGTTAACGTCATCAGGAGAGGCCTTTCAGTCCCGTCCCACCCCCCTCCCGGGTGCACTTGGTGGGAACAAGTGGAACTCCCTGCCACTGGAGATCTGGCTGGCGCCATCCATTCTTGCAGGCCAGGGCCTCTCTCTCTCTCTCTTCAGGCAAGGTTTCCAAGCAACGGCCTGCCTGAGTGAGTTTTTTGACTGCAGTGTTTTGCTGGTCTGGACATGTTTTACGTGTTTTGTAGTGTAGTGTTTGATCTTGTGTACAGTCAGCCCTTGTATAACAAACAGCTTGTATAACATAAAATCTGTACAACATAAAAAATTCTGGTGATAGGGGAAATTTGCTTAACATAATAGCCTATGGGGAAAATCCGTACAACATAAAAACGGGATTACTCCATTTTCAATGCCTTCCTATGGGAATTTGTATAAAGGAAAAATTGCTTAACATAATTTCATTTGGAACGAATTAATTCCTTTATACGAGGCACCACTTGTAGTTACTTGCGTACACACAGATTTAGCTTCAGTTGCTAATGTGGTGGTGGTGGTTTCTTCCCCCTCCCAGGTGCGGACTCTGCGCATGCACCTGTTCACTGTTTTGCAGCTGGCCTGCCTGGCCGTGCTGTGGTCGGTCATGTCCACCGTGGCCTCCCTGGCCTTCCCCTTCATCCTCATCCTCACCGTGCCACTCCGCATGTGCCTGCTCAGCCGCATCTTCTCCAAGCGAGAACTCCAGTGTGTAAGTAAAGCAAAGTGTTCTGCTTATAAGTAGCACCCGCGTGCGTGCGTGTAAGCGAGCGACCTGATCTGCCCCTCCGGCTGGGGTCTGGGCTGGGAGCCCCCTGTAGCGCCACTCCCTGGCGTGCAGCCCTGGCCCCTCCACCGCCCCCCTCTCCCCCTTCTTCTTCTTCTTCTTCTTCTGCAGCTGGACGCAGCGGAGGCTGAGCCTGTTTTGGACGAGAGGACGGGCGTGGACGAATACCACGAGATGCCAATGCCTGTCTGAAAAGGCGGCAGGCGGAGACCCCGGTGCCCACCAGCTGAGGCCACAAAGGGATCAAGAGCAGAGGCTTCCCCCGTTCCCCTGGACTGGCCCACTCACTGCGCACCACCCGCAGCCACCCCAGTGCCTTTATGTGTAGTGTAGCAGCAGGAGGGCTCCCCGGAGGCCTCCGGTGTGTGCACGTGCCCAACACGCGCCCTGCCCCACAGGGGAGGATCTGGCCGAGGAGAACACGCCCACCGCATGGAGCAGGTCCCCTCCCGAGAATCCGTCCACATGCGCTGCAAAGGGAGGGTGTCATATTTACCAGCTGTGCCCAGCCCCCAGCCCCACCCACCAGCCTCAAGGCGGCGGCGGGGGAGGGGGAGGCAACACCTCTTCCAAGAAGATGACAATCAACTGTGCTCCCTCGATGCATCATTTTATTTAAGAGATTAATTTAAAGTGTCAATAAATCGCTTTATTACCATCGACAACAGGGAGTTGCAGGCCTCCCCATTCACAGGCACAGAGGCAGCATCGGGAGGGAGGGAGACCCAGAGACATGGGGAGGGGGCCTTCCTACCTACAGGGGAATCCAGCAGGGCGGGTCCTCCTTTTGGAGCAGCTGGGGTGGGGTGGGGAGGACAGTCCTGGTGCTGCCATGGGCGCACACCCACCCCCCCACCCACCAGTAAGGCTTCTGCAGCTGCCACCTCGCTCGTCCGACTGGCAGGTTCTTCTCTCGTCCTTCTTCCAAGGAGTACTAGTGTGTGCCCCCCCCCGCACCGCCCCCTTCTTCAGAGAGCAAGGAGAGGGCAGGCTCTCCCCGTGGTAGCCAACACCTGCCCGATGGGGGTGGCCGTGGGGCTCAGCCGCCGGGTGCGCCCTCCTCCTTGCCTCTGCTGGGCTCTGGGGCGACGACCGGGAAGGGCAAGTGCAGCTCCCTCACCTTCTGGCACAGATACTGCTTGGCCTCCTCCAGGCCTCGCACTTTTTCCAGCTCCCGGCAGGGCAGCCGGCGGCGGGGGGGGGGGGGGGAGGAGGAAGAAAGAGGAAGGCCCATGGGGTCTCAGGCGCTTCCCAAGCCCTAGGCGTGACTGCCCAGGGGGGTCCACCACTGCCCTTCTCCTGTCACCCACCTCCTCAGGGCATCAGGCGGTCACCAAGCCTGGCCATGGCCTCCAAAGGGTCAGGGACAACCCAAGGCACAGGCCACTTCTTGCCTGCCAGCATCCCCCCTCCCCCCACCCTGCTGGAACCGGAAAGGAAGGGCAGCAGCAGTCCCACCCACCCACCTCCCGTTACCTTGCTGGGCAAGGCCCCTTACCTGGACAAGGCGATACCCCAGCAGGCTGAGGTGCCGGTTGCGCATGGCACGGGAGCCCACTAAGACGGGTGTGTCCCGGCAGTAATGCCAATTGTCATTAACACAGAGCACCACCCTGGTGGACGGGGGGGGGGGGGAGGAAGGGGGGAAAGCTGGAGTGAATGGAGCACACTGCCAGAGGGACAGGCACCACCTCATTATCTTCACCCTCTTCCCAGCACCCAGAAGCCACGAGGGACACCCTTGCCCACCTGCCCCCCCACCAACCACAGCTTGGGAGTGGTGGGCGTGGACTCTGCCTCCCTCCCTCCAGCCGGAGAGCAAGCGCCACCGAGGCCTGCAGGCTAGAAAGGTACCTCCTGGAGCCCCCCCCCCAGCATCACTGCTGCAGGCTGGCAAGGGGGGCGGAGGCACTCTCACTCGAGGCTTGGAGGACCACCTTCCCAAGCACTGCTGAGCCCTTTTGCACACCCGCCCCGCCGTGGTCTCTGGTGCAAGGAAAGCGCAGTAGGGCAGTACCTGTGAATTTCTTCTGCTTCCCGTGGCCCATCATCAGCGACCATCCCCTCCTGCGCAGGGAGACTGGGCTGGGTCCGAGGAGCAGCACCGCTACTCTGGGGGAACTTGGTCCCTGCCGGGCTGCCTGGACCAGCCGAACCTGAAGAGTGCCTCTCCTGTGGGGGCAGGCGGGACAGGAGACGCTCCTGCCGGGGGAGGCCCTCCACTCCTCGGTGCCTGGTTAGCAGCTCTTGCTGGCAGGAGGGCAGGCCCCCCTTGGCAAGACGGAGGACTGCCTGGGGGTTGGTGGCCACGGCGGCGGCAGCAGAGGCCACCCCACCAATCGGGAGCACTCGGCCTGAAGAGGAGATGCAGAGGAGGAAGTCTGCAGAGGGAAACCAGGATGCAGCCATGAGACATAAAGGGCAACCCAAGGAGGGAGAAGGAGAAGGGGACACACACCCCCAACTGTCCTCCCCACAGAGCTAAAGCCCAAGGGTTGGGAAGAGATTAGGAAACTCCCTGGAAAATATTCTAGAACAGAACAAAAAGGGAAGCATAAACTCAAACATTTTTTCAACTGCTTACGGATACTCCTTTCATCCGAGGAATTACCTCAAAGACTACTAAACAAAGACCAGTGTTCTGTCTGAAAGCTTCGGGGCGCCCGCCAGCCCCCCCCCCTTGCTGTGGGGCAGCCAATCTGGCCAGAAGCAGAGCCCAGGACAGACGGCCTGGCCCTCCTCCTCCTCCTCCTCCCAGCCAGCCTTCATCCTCCAAGGGGCAGCCCAGCTCAGCCCATCCCCCCCCAAGGCCCTTCCTACCTATGCAATAGCCAGGGGGCACCACCGTGTCCTGCTGGTATCCCTCTTTGCCAACCAGCTGCTGGAGGGCCTCCCGCACAAGACCTTTGTAACTGGGGGGGTGGGGGGGGGTGACAAGGAGTTAGTGAGGCCCCCGGGCAAGCCCCTCCCCAGGTTCAAAGCACTTGTGGGACAGAACTATTATGAGACATCTCCCTCCCCCCCCCTGCCCAACTGAGAGCTGGCACCTGGCTGCCCCTGAAGCTACTCCCTAGGCAGGCAGCCCCTTCCCCCCCCTCTCCAGTCTCCCCCACCCACACCAAGTGCTCCGCCATGCGAGGGGGGAGTGAACCCACTCTTGTACCTGTACCTGCACTGGGCCCCATCTGCAGTAAGCAGCCTGTGAAACACGCTCACACGACACCAGGGCTCCAGGCGGGGCCCGCTGTAGTTGCTGAGCTCCAGCTGCACCGCGGCGTCCAGGAGGGAGAGGTAGCTCCGAGCGATCCACCCACAGGGGCTGCCTGGGAGGGGGGGCAGACCCGAGAGGAGGCTGAGTGGGTGGCCAGGCCACCACAGCTCCTCAAGCCCAGGAGGGGGCCCTCCCCCCACCCCCCAGGCCAGGCCAGGCCAGGGACGGAGGAGGAAGAGGAGGAGGAGGCCAGGAGACCCGGCTCCGTCCAACAAGGCGGCACAGGAGCCCGTACGAAGGCGAGGCAGGAACAAGAAAAGAGGAGGGGGGAATATGAACAAGGAAATGGTGGGGAAGAAGAGTGCGCGGCTGGGGGGGGGCGAGAGGAGAGCTAGAGAACGGGCAGAACGGAACGTCTTCTCCAGCGGGAGTGAAGCCACGGGAGGCAGCCTCACCAGCGGAGCCAATGCGCATTGAGATGAAGCGCCCAGATACTTTTGTTATCGAACATAACAACAGTTACAATAAAAGTTCTTTTCTACATGGGCGGATTCCTGTCAAGAAGGGGGGACAGAGGGGGTGGAACTGCCTGCGGGGCGGGGGGCGGGGGCTGAAGACCAAACCCCATCACACACCCCTACCCCCATGCACGGAGCACACGTACTGGTGACGTTGGCCACGAAAGCCCGTGAGAAGACCTGGTGCAGGACGGTGGCGGGGAAGTATCGCAGCTGGAAAAGGGACATCAAGATGTTGAGCGCGGCCAGGGGGGCGGCAGCCGCCCTCCGCTCCAAGACGGCGGCCAGGGAGGGGAAGAGCTCCAGGTGGTTGGGGGGCTGGTAGCTCAGCCGGCTGAAGGGGAAAACCAGTCTCTGGATCACCTGTGGGGGTTGGGGGGGGAACACAACCGGGAGAGGGTGAGGAGAAGGGCCTCCAGGCTCCTCCCACCCTTCAAGGAGCCCCTCCCCCGCTGGCCAGGCACCCTGCCTTTCCCCACTTCTTTTTCACCTATCTGCCCCTACCCCTCCCCCAGCTGCCCCAGAAAGCATGGTGGTGGGGGGGGCTAGTGGACTTGGGCCTGGGAGGGGGTCCCCACTACTGTGCTCAGGGGTGCCTCCCAGGAGGAGTGGGGGGGGGAAGGTGGCCCCAGCCCTCCCTCTGCCTGCTGCCGCCTGAGGAAGGGGCAGACTCAAGCCAGAAGGCTTTCCACGGCCAGCTGCAACCCCTGCCCCCCGCCCTGCCTCCGGCCAAAGGCTGCCCTCAACCCCGCGCCCCCAGCTGACCTTGAGGTCCAGGTGCTCGACCCTGGGCAGGAGGAAGGCGGCGATGCTGTCCAGCAAGGGGGGCTCCCGCAGGCGGTGCCGGGCCAGGTGAAGGGCCAGGGCGGCCACGGTGGGGGGGCTACAGCCCTCCGCCTTGCCGGGGAAGCAGCCTGCAACGGGGGGGGGGGAAGAGAAGGAGGCTCGGCCCAGGGCAGGCAGGGGCAAGCCTTCCCCCCCACACACACACACACGTGTGCACGTGTGAAGCCCCCGCTCCCTCCCTGCCCCCTCCTCACCGGCCAGGCGGCGGACCAGGAGCGGGTGGGGGTGGCGGGCCAAGGCGGCGGAGCGGAAGAGGGCCCCCAGCGCCTCCTCCCCGGCCAGCGGGGCGCACCAGGCCAGCGCCTCCTCCACCGCCGCCCGCTCGGGCTCCGGCAGCGGAGGCGCCTCGGCCTCCTCTTCCAGGCGGCGCACCAGCAGCCCCAGGAGGAGGCGGCGGTGGCGGTGGGGGCGGGAGCCGGAGAGCAGCAGCAGCCGCGGCACCGGGACCCCCTCCCGGGCCCGCCGCCCTTCCTCCTCCTCCTCTTCCTCCTCCTCCTCGAGCCGGGCCTCTTCCAGGCGGCGCAGGCAGGCGTCCAGCAGCGGCGGCGGCGGGTGTCGGCCTCGGGCGTCGCTCAGGGCCAGGGCGGCGTCCTCCGGGCCGAGGCGGGCCAGCCGCCGCCGGGCCTCCTCCTCCAGCGCCCGCACCAGCCGGTGCTCCCCGGGGAGCCCTGCAGCCAAGCAGAGAAGAAGCCGCCGCCGCCGCCAGCGGAGGGAGGGAGGGAGGCAGAGGGTGAGGGCGGGGGGGGGGGGGGGGGGGCACACCGAGCAGCCCCCTCCACCCCCCCCCCTCCGCCCCCCCCCCCCCCCCCACTCCCCGGGGGGGGGGGACTCACTCACTCACCGAGGGCGGCGGCGGCGCGGAGGGCGCGCAGGGGGCGCCGCGCCTCTTCCCCCTCCCCCTCCATCGCGGGTGGCCCCGGGAGGCGCCGGAAGGAGGAGGAGGAGGAGGAGGAGGAGGAGGAGGAGGCCAAAGGGGCGCCCTCCCCCCCGCCCGCCCTCAAGAGACGCAGCAGCAACGGCACCACCGACGACGACGACGCCCGAGGCGGCGGGGGGGCGGCCTCAAGGGGGGAGTGGGCGGCGGGGGCCCGGCGGGGGCGGAAGGAGCCCCGCAGGAAGAGGCCGGAGCGGCGGGGAGGAGGAGGAGGGGGCCGGAGCGGCGGCATGGCGGCCCCCCAGGCGGGGATGACCGGGGTGGGGGGAAGGTCGCCGGGCCGCCAACCGGGGGCGGGGCCTCCGCGAGCTTCAGAGTTCCGGCCCCGTGACCTCCTGCTGCCGGAAGTAGGGTCAAGGCGAGCGCTTCCGGGATGGGGCGGGGAGGAGCCTGGCCAGCCGCTTCCGACCAAGGGGAGGAAGGCAGCTCGTGGGGGGGCGGGGCGGGAGGGAGGAGCCTTCTCTGCGGGTATTGCTCGCCGGGTCCTAGCGCCCTCGGGTCTCCCCCTCCTCGATGCGCGCCCGGGGTGGGCGGGGCCTCCTTGCGTCCCTGCCCCGCCATGTCTCTCTCTCTCTCTCTCTCTCTCTGCGGGTTCTTCCGGGATGGGGGGGGGAATCGCGGGAGGCGGCCCCACGGAGCTTTCCCTTACTCCTGCCGGTGGAGGTGGGGGGGGGGAGGAGGAGATGGCTTCTCCTTGCCGCCGGTCAGATCCCCACGAGCGATTTGCGCTTCCGTGACCCACCAGCAGGTAAATAAAAGAAAATACGACTCTTAAAAACATCCAAAACTCCGGCCGCCGCCACTGGGGGAAAATGAAGACACAAACACTTGAACAGAAAGTCCTCCTTATGACTTGTGAAAAGCTGCAGGTGTGACTGTCACCCAACTTTTTACAAGCTGCAAACAAAAGTACTGGACATGCTAGGGATTATCAAAAAGGGGATTGAAAATAAAACAGCCAACATTATAATGCCATTATACAAAGCAATAGTAAGGCCCCACCTGGAGTATTGTGTACAATTCTGGTCACCGCATCTCAAGAAAGACATAGTGGAACTGGAAAAGGTGCAGAAGAGCGTGACTAAAATGATTACCGGGCTGGGGCATCTCCCTTATGAAGAAAGGCTAAAACATTTGGGGCTCTTTAGTCTGGAAAAAAGGCGCTTGAGGGGGGATATGATTGAAACATACAAAATAATGCAGGGCGTGAGTCAAGTAGATAGAGGGAATCTCTTCTCCCGCTCACAAAATACCAGAACTAGGGGACATACACTCAAATTGAGGGCTGGGAGAGTAAAAACTGACAAAAGAAAATATTTTTTCACCCAGCGCGTTGTAAGTCTATGGAATTCCCTGCCACACAATGTGGTGATGGCATCTGACCTGGATGCCTTCAAAAGGGGATTGGACAGATTCCTGGAGGAAAAGTCCATCACAGGTTACAAACCATGATGGAGATGTGTCATCTCCAGGCTTTAAACCAGGGTACTTCAAGGGCCAGATGCAGGAGAGTGGTATCAGGAGACAGATATCTAGTCTCATGCGCTCCCAAACACATCTGGTGGGGCCGCTGTGAGATACAGGAAGCTGGACTAGATGGGCCTTTGGCCTGATCCAGCATGGCTCTTCTTATGTTCTTATGACATTCGAAAATAAAACAAAAGACAGAAATTAAGTCACGGTATAATCGTTTTTCAGTATTGCACCAGCATACATTCTCAAATTGCAGGGGTTGCAAAGGCACATTGCAAAACAGAAAAGACAGTTCTTTAAAATTAATATTGAAAAGTATTATACATTCAAGCATTTTACTAGGCATGTGTGAAAAATGTTCCAAGGGCTCACCCAGCCAAACCAGTTTGAATCTTCAGAGGAAAACCTAGGATGTTTGTACTGCCGGCTGTGAAGGGTTTCAGTGGGACTGGTTTCTTGCTTACAATTTTTATTAAACGACTCTTTTTCAAAAAGAAGCTCTTGAGTTTTGATTATTCTGTCTTCAATACGGATTGAGGCTCAACAAGCTTAGTCCCCCCCCCCCCGAGGCGGGGGCTCTACCTATTTTATAAGACGCACGGGGCCTCAAAGGTAGTGTCTCACAAAATGCCCGTCCGCCCCCCCCCCCATCCACCCATGTGCCTGCCTATCAATCTCTCTCTCTCTTGGCGAGGGATCCACGGTCTGGGAGGAGGATCCACCCGTCCTGGACAAGAGGCAACAACATCTCGGCCCCCGTGGGAAGCGCGGCGATGCCCGTCCTCTCTCTCTCTCTCTCTGCTGGCGCTCCCGTTCAAAGAAAGCCTGCTGTCTTTTGCGGTACTCACTCTCAGCTGTTGGCCCCCAACACGAGAGTTCCCGTGCAGTTGGACTTTTCCCCTCTCTTTCGGTTGCCTCCCTCCCGGGCAAGCCCAAAGGTGACCCACTCGCAGGGCAGCCCAGGGCTCTTCTTTCACCACCACCTCCTTCTCCAGCTCCGCTAACCCGATTAACTCCCCTTCCCCTTTACCCCCGCTTACCATTTCCCTTCCTTGTCTCTCCTCCTCCTCCTCCTCCTGTCCCACCTCCTGATTGTTCCCCCCCCCCAATTGAGAGAATGGCCCATTGATTTCGATCTCCTTCTCACACCACCTTTTCTCACGTTCAGCAGTCAAAAGGTTTTGCTGTAGTTTATGAAGCATAATCTGATCTGAAACTGGTATCCTCCAGGAGCCAACCAATATGTGCAATAGGATCTCAAGTGCCTCTACTTTTTCGGAATCCAGCTTGACCATCAGGGATTTCTCACTTGTTGCAACACCTTGAGCATGGCTTTGCTTGCATGGGAAATGAAAGGAAGGGTCCTCAAGTCCTTGCACTCCTTGGCTTCTCTTGGGGCCTGGAACGTATACTGAATGTTTTCAGTTTTAGCCTGACCTCATGGTGTGCTTCCTGAAAGGTTCATCTAGGAAGCACACTTTTAAAGACTTAAATGGCCCTTTGGTTTCTTTTAAACCTTCTGGAAGAGGCGGTTTGTTTTTCTCCTCTGCTGTTCTCCTGTTTCTTTGTACTGGCTGCTGCAGTACTTCTCCTTGACTCTAGGTGACAGTCACTGAAAACCTGCATATAGGGATCTGAGCCTGCTTCTGTCACCTACCTACTGTTTCTCGACTATCCTTTACAATTTTATTTATTTATTATTTATTTATTTATTGCACTTCTATACCGCACCATTTCCCAGAGGAAATGTGTTTCTTCCATCATCTGCCAAGGTCCTTTAATTTTTACTACAGGAATCATCTCTTTTCATTCTACCCTAATAATCTCTCTTTTCACAAAGCCACTTGCATTACAGTACACTTCTCCTTGATGGATAAGCACAAGCCCAGCTGCTTGCCTTTTGGACTCTCCTGAGGATGGTGGAGGCAGAAAAGGACTGTTTTTATTTTTACTTGTTCATTTTCCCTCATGTACAGGCTGCCTTTCTCCTGAGGAGGAGATTCAAGGCACCTCACAGTGTTAAATCAAGTAAAATTACAAACACATTAAATTACACATTAAATTGTAATTGTTCTTAGACATACTGTATATTAAATGATTCAAAACATTTAATTCTTTAAAAACAAACCAGCATCCAGGGGCTCGTTTTTGACTGCTAAAAGGACTCCCTGTAGGGATGGTTCTTCAACCGTCACCCCCAGCCTCATCTCCCAGGGAAGAGCATTCCACCACCTGGGCGCAGCCACAGAAAAGGCCATTTCTCTTGGCCTGACCAAACACACCGCGATGGCAAGGGGACTAAGGACAGGATTACCTCCTTGGGAGGGCCTTAGCAGCTGAGATTGTTCCTATGGGGAGATAACAGTCCTTCAAAGGAGCCTGGGCCAAAACTGCCTGGGGATTGAGAGGTAACAATCAATGCTTTTAATTGGGCCTGGAAACAAGGCTGCAAATGGCGTGGCTGGTGGGACAGGGTGGCACATGCTCCCCATTATTGGTTCCTGTCAGCAGTCTGACTCCTGCATTTCAAACCAATGGAAGTTCCCAACCCATCTCCCAAGGCAGCCCCACATAAAGCAAGTAACAGCCATTGAAATGGAAGGTAACTAAGGTAACCCACATGAGACCTCTCCAAGAGGGGGCACAGCTGGCACACCTGTTCTAACTACGCCTAAATGCCTTCCTGGCCACTTCCCAAACCTGGGCATCCAGGCTCTGGGATAAATCTAGCAATGCACCCAAGATGCAGACCTGCACAGGCTGTATCCCTGTTGCTTCATCTGCTTTCCAGTTGACTAGGAACACCCCAGGCCCATTTGAATCTGGGCTGTGGGTCTCCATTTCAGGCAAGCTTGGCTCAGGTCTGTTCTCCAAAATCAGTGCCCCGAGGCCCTTGCACATAGCTCCAGCAGAACCTGACCTTCCTGCAAGGAATAGGGGGCCGGTGTTTTTGGGGGGGGTGAGATCCAGGGACACCAGACTGACTCTTAAGCAGAGGGAGGCAGCTGATTTGAGGCCACAAACAGCCCAAAGCTAGTTGAAAAACCACCACCCCACTTGTCCAGCTGAGCTTTGGTGCAGTCCATGGAAGCTTAGACCGCACTGAAGCCTTGAGCATGCCAATAGACTGACACAAACACACAGAGCAAATCATCATGTAGTCAATGATCACTATTTTATTCCTAATCCCAGGGGAAGGGTCTTCTTCGGCACCCCCACCCCACCCCCATCCCTTGAGCCTTAGCCTGAACCAGGCAAGCGGGCAGCCCAGCGGGCAGGGCTCTTGGGGGCCCTGCTTGGACAGGCTTGGAAGAGTTGCTGGATGGGGGCCCAAGGTGGCAGAAGAAGCACTGCCAGGGTCCTCCCTGGCCCCTCCGGCAGCCTGGGACCCCACATGGAGGCACAGCCCTTTCCCTTTGGCTGAGCGCTGCCCTCCCGCCTCCCTGGGCCTTTCACTGGGGAGGGCTTCAGGCGGCAGAAGAGCAAGGGCAGATCGTGAAGGGAAGGGCATTCATCTCCTCCCTAACTGCTGTGCCAGAAAGGCCCATGGCAGCTCATCAAGGGGCAGCATGGATCAATCTAAGCAGAAACACACATAGGGGCCCCTCTTGGCTTAGACCAAACCGTGCTCACTGGGATCCTTCTGCTGACCTCTAGCCCCATCTAGATGGGCTCCAAGCCTGCCCCCACCTCCTTCTCCAATGGACCCCATGGGAGCCCCAGCAGACATCTGCCAGGCCCATCCTGGGGCTGCTCCCTGTCCCATGGCCACCAAGCAGGACCTTCTGCCTAACCCTTGCCTTTCAGGTGGCCTGGCCTCTGGAGAGTAGGTTGTAATCCAAGAAAGCTGGTGCCAAAAGAGGGTCAGCTGTAAAGCTGTTTATCCAAACTGGCCGGTACATTTGTAGTAGCTTTCAACTGAGCAAGGGAATGTGGGGGGGGGGAAGCACTCTGAGAGGAGTCCAGGTCCCTTCTGGACAACCAAGAGCCATGGGTTTGAAGGCTGGCCTGGGAGCATCTCTGAGATCTCAGCAGGCTGCAGGGTGCTGACTCCCAGATGCCTGCCCATACTGAGGGGCCTTACATCTGTGAAGATTGACAGTCCTCCAGGTGAGTTTATCTGGAACTTGAGTCATGGCAACTGGACTTCTTTTTCTTGAGAGATAGAACATTTCACCGCTCATCTAAACAGCTTCGTCTGAAGAAAGCTAGTTGTGAGTCCTTGTGTCCTCCATCTTACTCTAGAGGAATGCAGCATCTTCCCACCACCACCCAACACACACCCTTGGTGGAATAGAAAGCAGATTCTTTGACCTCTGAGGAGGATGGGGGGGGCAGAATGGCTGGGTCCATGCAGGCCAAAACGGAAGGCTCAGGGGCAAGACACATCCAAGTGACAGCTCCAGGAGCTGAACAGCCAAGGGGCCACATCAGAAGATTAGCCTTGCTACCTCTGTATTCTACACCAAGCCAGGAATCTTGAATAAGAATGCTCTCTACTTAATTCCATGGCTGTTTCCATCAGGATCATGCTGCGTACTTCTGCAGCTGGTCAGATTTAGAGGGCTATTCTTGTCACCTGCTGCAGCTTCCCTGTCTTTTGCCGTGAAGTGGCATTTGGAAAACTGTGCAGCCCCCCCCCAATATCCACAGGCTGGACAGGCCAGGAGAACTGTGTGGGGCTGGGGCCACATTCCCCCCAGGAGAAAATAAACATTTGAGTGGACAGCTTAATCTGCAAGACAATGTGTGTGTGGCGGGGGACCCTTGCTGGAGGGTATAAAAACTTGTACAGGTTTGCCTATCTAGCAGGAAGAAATCATTCCAGAAGCTCAAGAAACTAAGCCCCAGCCCCAGCATCAGCTGTGGGGCTCTCCAAAGCATGCTTTCCACCACCCCAGAGACATATCCATGCCTGAAAGAATGGCAGGATGTGGCAACAGCCACAGGCATTGAGGGCACGAGGAGAGGACTTTTGACTCAGGCCAATGCAAGAGACAACCCCTCCCCATATGAGCAGCTGGGGAGCATGAGGGGGAACACTGGCCAAGCTCTGCTTGTCCACTGAATGGCTGCCCCCACCTATGAGGAGGATGGGAGGGAGGTGCCCCTCTGCCTCCAGGGACACAGTCATCTGTCCACGGGGCTCCAGCAGCAGGTGAGCAGCCACCTCAAGGGGAGCCCACGGGTAGGCACCAGAGGGGCAGGTCCTAGGCCTCCAGTGGCCTCTCCCAACCAACTGCCTCCGGAGACCGTGAAGGCTTGCCTGACCTCCCAGCCATTCTGACATGAAGAAGGCCTTCATAGCTTCCTTTTAATATTCAAATTAGCATTAATCAACCATGGCCCTTCCCTCTCAGGAATGGGGGGGGGGGCAGCAACCAATGCTGCACCACACCCAAGGGCATAGGCATCCGTCCCACAGTTCCATTGCGATTCCAGCCTCCCCCCGCCCCCCACAACCTTCCAGCCTTCTTACTCCCTTTAGGTAGCCCAGGCAGATGGACAGGGCCAGCACCAGTAGAGATGTTTGGGGTGCAGGAGATTCTTTTGCCACCCCCACCACCTTGCCAGCCGCACTCCAATGGCAAGGGACCCACTCTTGGGATACGTGGAAGCAGGCTGCCTTCCGAAGGCCACGGGTGCCAGGCTGCATCTGTGGGCAGGGCTGGCATCAACAGCCGCTTAGAGGTGCTGAGGAAACAGCAGTCCTGAGATGAGCAAGGATCACCACAAGGACCGATGGGAGCCACGCTCACAGTTGGCCAAAACCCCAGCGAGGGTGTGTTGCTGCTGCTGCTGCTGCTGTTGTTGTTGTTGGAGTTGCAGGTGGCGTTGTGCAGCAGGGAGCGGGGTGTCCTTCTCTTTCCAACCAGCACCAAGTTCAGGCCTGGGAACTGAAGACCCCCATTCCGCATGGCCGCTGCCGGTGGCCCCTGGCCCACGGACGCAGAACCAGGCACTATCTGCGGTACACTGCAAAGGCCACAAAGCTGAAGACGAGGGTGAGGCCTGCTAGGCACGTGGTGGTGGTAGCAGTGAACACGTGGCGGTACTGCAGCTGGAAGTACCAGAGGGAGCCCAGCATCAGGATGAAGAGCGGCACCATCAGGCTGCCCATGTTGAGAGCTGCGTTGGTGGCGCCCACGTGGGCAGTGCCGGCATGCGCCCCAGCAGGCAATGTGCCCAGCCTGTGCTGCGAGATGTGGCAGTGCACCACACTGTTGTGCGTGAGGTGCAAGGCTGCGAGCGTTTGTGAGTCATCCCGAAGGAGCTGTCCCTGGTAGATGAGGCGCACCAGCTGCTCCTGGCCTGGAAAGTGGGCCCTGGCACAAAGGAAGAGAGATAGAGGGAGCAGGGGGTGACCGGCAGCCAAGGCAATCTGCAGCTGGAAGCAGAGCCCAAACCTGAACCCAAACCCATGTGGGTGCCTCCCTCTTCAGCCTCATGCCTCATTGTCCACCTGTGTGGGCAGCAGCAATAGGTAAGGGGCCCAGCGGTCTCTGCGGCCTTCAGGAACAACACACTCTGAAAGCCAAAAAACAGCCTCACTGTCTGCAGGGAAAAACGGGAGCCCAAGGGCAACCAATGGGGGGGAGGCATTCCTTTCTCTCCCCTCCCATCCTAATATGGGCCCAAGGAAAGCCAGGAAGTGGGGGAGCACAGATCGGAATGGGGCACCCACAGGGGGCCCTTGGGGCTCGGCTTCCAGCTGCAGAAAGGCTTGGGAGGGGAGGGAAACAGGAGGCAGGAATTGTGAAACCCTCCACCCCACCCGCAAGGGCCCACATCCTTCAGGGTTGCTTTGTGTTTTTAAAGAAGGGGGCAGAAGTGACCTCGGGGGGTGGGTGGGTGGGGGGTGGCAAGCTCAAGCCTCTTCCAAGATCAGCAGGGGGGGAACCAAAGGTACTGTCCTGGGCAAGGTTCAGCTTCCCCACCCCCACCCCTGAAATTCTCCAGCCTTCCCTCTTTTAAGAAGCAAACCTCCCTGAGCTCCTCCTGCCTCCCTCGGCCTTCCTTTCCACTCCCCACTTGGCCTGTGCCTGAGGCACTGGCCCTTTCCCTTGCCAGCCCTCCCTGTGGGGAGTGGGGGGGGGGGGTTACAGGCAGCCTCCAGAGAAAGCTGCAGAGGAGGGCTTAGCAGGGCAGGCGCAGGGCAGAGGAGGGTCAGGTCGAGATCAGTGTGGAGGAGGAAGAGGAGGAGGAGGAGGAGGAAGGCTGGCTCAGCCCTGCTGCCGGGAGGGAGCGTCTCCCCCGAGCCGGCCGCCCTTCCTTCGCGGGCCAGGCTGGGCCACCGGCAGCCATTCCAGCTGGAGGCCAAGCCTTGGGTGCAACCGGGCGGGCACCGGGAGGAAACGCTCTTGGCCACCGGGCAGCCAAGCCATTCCCCCGCTCTGGCCGGCCGCTTCCACCGGGCCTCCCTCCCTCCCTCCCTGGAAGGCAGGCCGCGTGGAAGAAGCCTGGGAGCCGACCGGGAGTGGGGGGGGAGCGGGGGCGGCGGAAGCGATCCAGGGGCTGCGGGAATCCGCGGACGGAGGGAACCCGACTCCGCCCTCGCCCTCCCCCTCAGACACGCCGCGTCTGGAGTGGGGGTGGGGGTGGGGGCTTCCCCAATCCTCCTCCTCCTCCACATCCCCCCTCCCGCCGCCGCCGCCGCCTCACCTCTTCAGGGCGCCGACCGTGTCCTCCGAGCGGACCCGCGCCAGGCGCTCCGTGTCGTTCAGGAACTTCAGCCGCAAGATGATGACGTCGTCCGGTGGCGGCGGCGGCGGAGGGCTGGCCTCCGGGGGAAGACCCGGAGAGGGCGGCTGGGGGGCCCCGGGAGGCCTCCGGTGCCGCAGAGGGGGGACCCCGTCCGGCCTCGCCAGGGGTGGAGGAAGAGGAGGAGGAGGAGGAGGAGGCGTCCCGGAGGGCTCCTGGGCGCCCAGGCCGGGCCCCTCTCCTCCTCCTCCTCCTCCTCCTTCCTCTTCCTCCTCTTCCTCCCCCTCTGGGGCGGTGGGGGCGGCGGGGTTGGCGTCGGCGTCGGCGGGGAAGAGGCTCTCGGTGCGCTCCCCGGTGCGGGTGGAGAACCAGGCCAGGGCCAGCACCGCCAGCACCGCCAGGAGCCCGAAGAGGACCGTCACTTCGTCCCCGACGCCCTCGATCAGCGCCATGGCGGCGGCGGAGGAGGAGGAGAGAGGGGGGTGGAATGGGGGGGGCGTCGTCACCAGTCTGGAAAAGGGGGAGAAGAGCCGTGAGAAAAGGGTCCGCTGAGGAGGGGGAGGGGGGATGGAATCCCGGAGGGTGGGCGGCCGCCCCGCCCCACGACAAACCCAGGGGGTGGCAGGAAAGAGGGGGGGCAGCGAACCCCCACCCCACCCCCTCTCTCACCGCCACCCCCCCTCCTCCTCCTCCCAAGGACAGAAGCAGCAGCAAGAAGAAGAAGGGCTGCCGCTTCCCCTCCACACCCCCACCTCCAAAACCGCCCACCGCCCGAGGGAGGGACCCAAGAGCCCCACCGGGGGAGGCGCCCCCTCCCCCTCCCCCCCGTGTCCGCCCGTTCTTCTCCACGGGGGGGGGGGGGGCGGGGAGTCCCTGCGCGGCGCCCCCACCTGGGCCCCTCTCGTCCGCCGCTTCCATCGCCGCCACGGGCTCCTTCCGGGCGCTCTTCCGGGCGCGGGGCTCTGTGGGGGTCGTAGTTCTCCGGCGCTCTCTCGCTCGCGCGCGTCACTTCCGGTCCTGGGGGGGAGCGCCGACCCGCCTGCGTGAGAGGCGGACTTCTGAGCATGCGCGGAGCGGCGTCCGCTGGGCGGGAGGGGGAATTAAGTCCGGCGGGAGATATGTGGCCACGTGACTCTTCTCGGCCCTCCCGGGGCGGCCCCCTCCCGTCAGGACGCGGGGGGCGGAGGGTGTCCCTCCGGGGTCCAGCTCTTGCCCCTCCCCCCCGCCCCCTCCCCTCCTAGCCCCTGTGGGGCTGCACTCGGGCATCTTTGCCCCACGACCTCGAAGTAGGAGGGCGAGAGGGAGCCGCCGCCCCCGCCGCCGCCCCCTCCACCCGCGTGCTCTGAGATCATCCACCCCCTCCCTTCCCCCCTTCCTAGAGGGGACCCTCTTGGGCCGCCGCTGACTTGGGGGCCTCCGTCTCCCCCCTTCCCTCCCCCCAATGTCTTCCAGGGGATCCCTGCCCCGCTCGGGTGGCGCCGCTAGTGCTGCTGAAACCTTGCTATGGGGGCTAAGGGTAATAGCGGAATGAGGCTCTGAAAACTGTCGGCTGCAAAGCTGGCACCCTCAGCGGTTCGAATCCCGGGTGCCACGCAGCGGAACGAGTCCCTGCTGATCACCCCAGCTCCTGTCAGCCTAGCACTTCCAAAGCATGCCAATGCAAGTAGATAAATAGATAAATATAATTTTTAAGACAAAACCCAACTTAGACAGGCAGTCACAGAGGTAAGCCCTGCCTCTGGGAGATGGGACAGCCAACAGGGCAGGTAGGGGCAAATGCCAGGGGGGTTGACATGGGGGGGTAGCAGAAGGTGAGCGCTTCACACCCACATTCCTGTAGGCGATGGCCAGTCTCCTTTTGCATGCTTGGCCTCCGTCCACTCACCCTTTGGATCCAAGAAGGAGGCAAGCACTCACCAGCCCCTTTGAGGGGCATCCCACCCCCTTGCCCTGTGCTCACCCATCATATATATATGTTGGGAGCAAGGAAGGTGCTCCAGAAGGAGCCCCAACCCATTGGAATGGAATGGCCTCAGCTTATGGGCAGTCTAAGGTTAGAATCAAGGCTACAGTCCACATGACAGGAAAGGGGCAGCCAACTCCACTGTCCACGGGCCGATCAGAGGACATCAAGTGGAGCCCCGTGTGGGTCCAAATCCTGGTCCCTGCAGGGGCAACTGCCTCTCTCTGTGATTTATCCCCACGGCCCCTTCCTGTTGAAGGTCATGGCCAGGAAAGAGAGGCGGGAAGAGTGGAAGCCAACAACTCCTTGGCACAGAGGGTGCAGTGAGGAATGGTTTAGTTTGCACATCCTTGAAAAAATGCTTCCTGCCAGAGGAGCCAAGCCTTGTGGAGAACATCTGAAAGAACTTGGCACATGTAGCCTCCAGACTAGAAGATTGCAATCTTTTAAAGGTTGCTTAAAGTTGCAGTGCTTCCCACTGATACCTACTAGAAATGTACGCTATATATATTTAAAATATAACTTAAATATTTCTGTTTTATTTCTGACATTTGATTGTAATTTTGTTGCTTTTTACTTTGGATTAAAGTTTGATCTAACTTTCAACACTTACATTCTTTCATAAATTGCAAGGATGAGTTACCTCAACACTGTAAGACTTTGGGTTTCTACAGCTTTACAGTATTTTGTGTGTATGGAACATATAAACAATGTAGCAAAATAAAGCTTGTGGAACAGACAAGGGGATGTTGCCTAGAATTACTGCAACAATGAAAAAAACTTGTATTTTGTTACTCAGATAAATGCTGATTGTGTTTGATTTCATTCTGGAATTACCCTTTCATTGGGATATAATTCCAGTTGTGATAAACCTAAGCTTCTGATTTTCCCCTGAAATGCATGGAGTGCCTGCAGGACTCAAGGACAGAGCTGTCAAACACCTGCCAAAAGGGTGCTGTCCCTTTGGGATGCCAGCCCCCCTCTGGCCCTCTTTAAGGGACCCCCCCCCCCCAAAAAAGCCAGCTCCTAATACTCACACTTTTGGCTTCCTTGGGTGTTGCCATTTTTTACATAATGGGCTGTGAGCAGGTTGTGAGGTCCCAAGTAGCGCAGTGGTTAAATGCCTGTACTGCAGGTAAAACTGTGCTCACAACCTGGGGTTCAATCCGAGGTAGCCGGTTCATGGTTGACTCAGCCTTCCATCTTTCTGAGGTCAGTAAATTGAGTACCCAGCTTGCTGGGGGTGGCATTGGGTGGTGGTGGCATGTGTAGCCTGCATAATTTAAAAAACAATGTAAACCGCCCAGAGACTACTTGAAGTGGTATGGGGCAGTATATAAGCAGAACACTTTGTTTTTGCTTTTGCTAAGGAGGGTCCCTCCAAGTGCCAGAGCCAGGGGAGTGGCATCAGAAGACAGGAATCTTGTTGCCTCTTGTGGTCCCAGAGGCCTCTGATTGGGGGGAGGGGGCATGAGAGACAGGAATCTGGGTTAGGTTGGCCTTGGTCTGATCCAGCAAGGCTCTTCTGAGGTTTTCATGTAAGGTGGCCGAGCAAGAAAAGGAAAAAAAGTGGTGGCTCCCCCTGCTTCGAGCACTGATCCCCTCAGAACCAAGCTTTATGTGGGGATGAAGTCACTGGTGGACAGGATGGGGGGGTCACTCTACCTTCTACCCAACCTGCCTACTGTTAAGTTCTGAGGGAGAGTGGCCTTCACTAAGCCTCTCCCCACCTGAGAATGGGGGCTTAATCCTTGCTCAGAATCAGGAGAAAGCAGGTCCTTCTGCTCAGTTTCCCAAAGAACCCAACACCCTAAAGGGGCAGATTTGTTAGAACAGATATATTCATGACAACATAGAATATCTGCCAAAATAGATGTGTAATCTTTGGACCTGCAATCAGGTGCTCCAGCAGTTTGACCAGCAAGCCACTGGAAATAAATACAACCCAAACCCCCATAAAACAGACAAGAAGTGAATAGCATACAAGACAATACAGAGGGAATAAGAGGAGGAGAAGCAGGCGTAACACAGGCTGAGTCAATGGAGGTACATGATGTATATATGCATTACTTCCAGTGGTCTCTGGGCAGTCATATTAAATCACATTAAAAAGACTGGAAGGCAGAAAACTAGTATGACAGCAATCTTCCCAGAATCTCAAGGTCTGTCACGTAGAAGATGAAGCAAGCCTGGTGCCTTTTAGCTCAAGAAGAGAGAAGTTGGGGATCAAAGTTACAAGGAAGGATTTCAACTTCCCAAAAGAGGGAGCCTTGAAACAATGGGATCCACTGCCTCTGTGTGTGTGTGTGTGTGTGTGTGTGTTTACTCGCCTTCACTAAAGGTGTTAAAAGCAGAGGCAGGAGGGGCACAGAGGTCAGATGGCCACCTGCCAGGGGTTTTCCAGCAGTGGGCTTCTTGCACTGGCAAGGAGGTGACCCTTGGGACCTCTTCTGACTCTGCAACCCCATGATTCTGCAACTGCTATCTCCTCCCCTCCCTCCTCCCAGGGTGAAGAAGGAGGCAGTGTGTTGGGCAGGGGTTGGGGGTTGGGGGTAAAGCTGTGGAACTAATTTTGGGCACTGAGCCATTTTTCCTTCTTTGTTTCTACAGAGATGGGCTTGGATTAGCCAGTGCAAGGGGGCTCACCTGGCAGTCTCTTGTGTCCCCAGGTAAGGTGGGTTCTACCACCTTGAGAGAGCCAGACAGGTATGATGGTGTGTGACCCCTGTGTGAGAGAGATGGTGCCTGCCTGGCTCCTGCCCTGCCTGGGGTCTTCATGCTGAGAAGTCTGCTTGGTGGCCTCTCTGGAGAGGCCGAGTACTGAACATAAGAACATAAGAGAAGAGCCATGCTGGATCAGGCCCATCGAGTCCAGCTTCCTGTATCTCACAGTGGCCCCACCAGATGCCTATGGGAGCGCATAAGACTAGATATCTGTCTCCTGATACCACTCCCCTGCATCTGGCCCTTGAAGTACCCCGGTTTTAAGCCTGGAGTTAACACACATCTCCATCATGGTTTGTAACCTGTGATGGACTTTTCCTGCAGGAATCTGTCCAATCCCCTTTTGAAGGCATCCAGGCCAGATGCCATCACCATATCCTGTGGCAGGGAGTTCCACAGACTAACAAGGAGCTGGGTAAAAAAAAATATTTTCTTTTGTCTGTTCTCACTCTCCCAGCCCTCAGTTTGAGTGGATGTCCCATAAGAGTTACGGTATTTTGTGTGAGGGAGAAGAGTGTCCCTCTGTCCACTTTACCCATGCCCTGCATTATTTTGTACGTCTCAATCATATCCCCCCTTCTTCTACTGGACTAGAAGAAGTCTAGCTTTCTACTCTGAAGATCTCCTGAGTTCTTGACCCTTTTCATCCTGGGTCATATCTTCACCCCCTTCCATTTCATTGCTGATCACCAACTTTATGCTGAAGGTGGTCATGCAGTCAAGAGGGCCAGGCCAAAGCAATGAGTTCCCGAGGCAGAATTAACTGTTGCAGTTGAAGATCAACAGCCTTCCAGTCACCAGGAAACCTAAAACCAAAGATGATGGGTCCGCTTATTTATTTATTTATTTATTTTGGGGGGGGGGGCTTCGGAGTCAACGACGCCCAACTCTTTCCGGGGATTCCAGGCCGAGGTGGAGGGAGGGCAACTGAAGGCATCACCTGCCCCCCCAGGGCACCCCGGCCCCTCTCTCTCACCGGCTGCCACTGGAAGGGGGCAAAGGGGTTGAGGAGCGGCGGGTGCGCCGGGGGTTTTCGGTGGGCGCTTTCGGAGACACCGACGCCAAGTTCCTCTTTCGGAAGGAGAGGTCACTCGGAAAGGGACTGAAAGGACAAGGCGTCCGTCTGGTTGCCCCCCAGACCGGCCAGTGGTGGTGGCGGCGGCGGCGGGGGGGGGGGGTGCCGGCGGGGGGGGCTGGGCCGGCACCCTCCGGCCTCGGCGCTGCAAGGGCTGGGAAGGGCCTTTCGCCCTCGGCCGGAGCGCCTTGCCAGAACCCGCGGAAATCAGGGAGGGCGGGGGGAGCTTCTGGGGTTGGCCGTGGTTGGGGGGCTGTTCCCGGAGGTGCGGGCACCAGGGCGAGGAACCCCCCCCCCCGCCGCGGGCTCCTGCCCTCCGTCTCCCTCCCGAGGCCCTGACAGACCGAGGGGTCGTGGAGGAGGAGGAGGAGGAGGCTGCGGGCGGGGCTCGGTGGCTCGCTTCCGCGCGCCTTTCCCAGCGGCGGCGGCGGCGGGGGGGGTCTGCGCCTTACATAAGAGGCGGGCGGGCGGGCGGGGTTGCCCCCCCCCTGGAGAGCTCCCTCGCCTGCAACGTCAACGCCCCCCCTTGAGTGGCGGTCTTCTGCCCTGGGCGTCCTCCCGGCTGCGCCAGCGGCGGGGGCGACCGAGACGAAGACCCTCTTCCCTCCCTCCGTCCCTCCCTCCCCTCCTGCCGCATCCCTGGCCGAGCCGGGGGCGGCTCCAGCGCGGCGCTGACGCGGGAGTGGGAGGAGGAGGAAGAAGAGGAGGAGGAGGAGGGGAGGGGAGGGGAGGGGAGGGGAGGGGAGTGGGCGGCCTTTGAGGCTACTGCTGCTGCTGCTGCTGCTGCTGCTGCTCTCGCTCTCGCCGCCGCCTCCGCCGCCGCTGCCGTTGCCGCTGCCTGAGTGACGCGGGGCCGCACCGGCCGGAGAGGAAGGAAGGGAGGGAGGGAGGCGGGCGAGCCGGCCATGCCTGAGCGGCCCGAGCCCGCCGCCCCGCGCCAGCGCTGAGCCAACTCCTCCTGCTGCTGCTGCAGCCAGAGAGCCCCGTCCTCCCCCCGCGGCCGCCGCCTGTCCGCCTCCTCCTCCTCCTCCTCCTCCTCTTGCTGCTGCTCCTGCTGCTGCTGCTCCTCGGTCTCCGCCGGCCTCGTCCGAGCCCCGGTCCCCTCGCCGGCCATGAACTTCCAGGGCGGCCCCGGGCAGAGCCCCGGGCAGCCGCCGCCGCCCTCCCAGCAGAGCTTGGCTGCCCCGGGGGGGCCCTCGGGCCCGTCGCCGGGCGGGGCGCCGTCGCCGCAGTTCGGCCTCTCCAACTCGGCGGCCATCCGGGCCGAGATCGGGCGCTTCGAGTCGGTGCACCCCAACATCTACGCCATCTACGACCTGATCGAGCGCGTGGAGGACCTGGCCCTCCAGAGCCAGATCCGCGAGCACGTCATCTCCATTGAAGGTGGGCCCGCGGGGGCGGCCGGGCGGGGGGGGCGGTCGGGCCGACCAAGGAGGGAGAGAGGGAGGGCCCCTGCCCGCGGGGGCTGCCGCGGCCTCCTCCGCTCTCGGAGGATGTAGCGGGGTGGGGGTGGCGGGGCGGGCTTCGAGGGCCGGGAGAGCCCCCCCAGCCGGCGATTCCCCCCGCTTCCGCCCGCCCTCGCGACCCCCGCCCGGGCAGGAGTGTGGAGTGCGCTCTCCCGCTGCAGCAGAAAATGAAGCTCTGCCGACGTGGGGGGGGCAGGGGCAGGGGCAGGGGCTTGGCCTGTAGGCTTCGGAGCGCGTGGCTGGTCCCCCCCCCGCCAACCCCGGTCCGCCGCCGCCGCCGCCGCCGCCGCCCGTGGCGAAACGTCCTTCTTCCTCAGCCACCGGCGACCGCTTGCATCCCTCCCCGCCCCCGCTGTGAAAGGGAGACGTCCTTGGAAGGGTTGCCGAAACCCGCGCCTGGTCCTCGAGGAGGCCGCTTTGGGTGGGGAGGGGGGCTTAGGCGGTGCGTGGCTGCCTCGCCCGGGCGGCTTCGGGATGAGAGGGGGCCTCGGCCGCTTGCCAGGGAGGCCGCAGAAAGGGAGAGTTTGTGGGATCCCCCCCCAGCCAGTGAGCAGGGATGCTGTGGGACGCCCCCTCTCCGCCCTTGGAGGGTGTCCCCCCCCTCTCTCCTGGGGAGGAGGTCAGGGTGTTCAGGCGCTGGGAGATCCTCAGGTCAGTGCTTGTGGGTGGTGGTGGGGAAGCAGCTCTGTGGAAGCAGAGGAACAGTTAAGGACACTGGTGGGGGAGGAGGGCTGTCTTTTAGGAGGGGAGCAGGTGGGGGCTGCCTCTGCCCCACCTTTTCTGCTGCCCCCCTGGAAGGCGCCCCCTCCCATGGCACACAGGGCAGCTTGGCTCCCTGAGAGGTCCTCTCTCCTCCTGCCCTGTGCTCCAGCCACCAACCTCCAGGGTTGAGGCTTCCTCACCTGAAAAGCAGGCGCTCCCCCCCTCCCGACTCGCACGCCTGGCCTGCTGTTGCATTTGGGGTGGGATGGGGTCTTGTTGGAGGGAGGTCCACTGAGGAATGAGGAAGGGGGCGACCCGTCAGGTCTGGAGGCTGCTGGAGGTGTCTGACCCGGGGCCAGCAGTGGGGCCAGCGGCATCTCCAGGGGACTAGCCCAGCTGAGGTGCTGGAAAGTCAGGGTGTCGCTGCCTTCCTGGGCGTGTGGCTGTTCAGAAAGGCTGCCCTGAGGCCTCCTCTTCTCCTCCTCCTCCCTCCTCCTCCTCCTCCTCCTCCTTCCATGGCAGTGCAGCACCTGGGCTGGGAGGAATGTTCTGTGGGGTGGGGGAGAGGAGGGGAAAGCCCCAAACAGAAGGGTGGGCCTGCACCATTTGGAGGGAGGCTCCACGGGTTGGGCTCCTGGCATAGGTGGGCTGTTTTAGAAGCAGAAGTGTTTTTTTTTGGGGGGGGGAACCATTGGGGGCGGTAGGTAGGGTAGGAAGGGATGCAGCCTTGAGGAGGTGCAACTCCCAGCTGCCTTCACCATCAGCTATGCCCAGCAGGGGGTGGGGGTGCGTTTGTTGGGGCAGTGTGAAGCCCACAGCATCAGGCAGCTCTACCCCGTGGAGACCCTGTAAGCCGGTGAGGTTGGGTCAACCCTGTTCTGTCAGGAGGGGTCAACATTTTTACTCCCCCCCCCTCTGTTTTTCTGGGGTATTGCTCTCCTCCCCTCCCCTGTGGGTGTTTTCCTGTTGGGCGATGTGTGCTTTATATTTGTCTTATGGTTTTGTTTTAAAGTGCACTTGGCCTCAGACACCTCGTGGGTGGTGGGACAAGTACACACGCACACGGAGCAGATAAACAAAGAGTGCAGGGTCGCGGTGGCACCTTGCCCGTTTAGCCCACAGGTCTGGATCTGGGCCTTCTTGCAGCCGGCGGGTGCTCTTGTGTCTGTCTCTGGTGAAAGAGTCCCCCCTCCTTTCCATGCTGCTTGCTGGGGGTGGGGGTGAGAGGGAGTCCATTCTAGCCGGGAGGGGAATTTATCCCCCGCCCCCCATGCCAGGGTCAGTTATCAAAAGGGCACCAAAATGCATTCCTCTGCCTTCCTCCCCCAGCCCAGCTAAGGCCATTTCATGGGGGGGGGGCACAGCCCCGGTGCTGGCCAAGTTGGCCTTTTCCTTTCTCCTTCTGCCTTTTCGGGAGGGGGGGGGAGTTGGCCAGTTCAGTCTCAAAGGGATCAAAGGCAGCAGGAGGGCCACTCAGCTGGAGATGGAAACCTCAGCTGTGGCAACAAACAACAACAAACAAGGGAAAGTGTTTCCCCTTTGTGCCAAAACCCATCATAGGAGAGGTGGCAGTTTACCAAGGAGTAGCCGCCTGTTTGGAGAGGGAGGAAAAGGAGCCTTAGGTCTGCCCATGGATGCCTCCTCCTCCTCCTCCTCCTCCTCCTCCTCCTGGCACTTGGGTGGGAAAGTGTGCTGGTTCCAGAGGGTTGGAGGAGGGCCCCAGGCCAGGCACTTTGCTCTGCCTTGGTTGGGGGGGGGGCGGCGGCGGAGATGCCGGGTCTTGGGCGGCTTCGGCTGGGCAAGCCTGCTTCCCTTGGGGTCGGGGTCAGCAGCACCTACCAGGCCAGCATCAGCCGTAGAATCCTAGAGCTGGAAGAGACCTCCAGGGCCATCCAAGTCCAACCGCCTGCCATGGAGGAACCTCCATCACAGGATGCCTGCTTAAAAACCTCCTCCAGAGAAGGAGACTCGTCTAGGAGGTCCTGGTGCCGGCTGCCTTCCTGCCGTGGGCTTTGTCGTTTTTTGCAAGGGGGGAGTTACTTGTCCTGCCACGCTGGATGGCACTGGGCCTGTTTCTTCCTCCCCCCCCCCCCCGGTAATCTCCAGTGTCGCACCAGTTATTGTGAGGCTGGAAAATAAGATGGTGAAGCCGGGGCTTCACTTGAGTTTGCCATTTGGTTTCCAGGCAACAGAAGAGACATTGCAGCCCCATTTCCAAGATTTGCTCAGAAACCTCACACAGGGGTGGGAGTGGGGGGGGGAGGGGACAGCAGTGTGGCTGTCTGGACTGCCAGTGCCTGTTCTGGGCAGCGGGGGGGGGGCATGTGTGGCCGGCAGCATTGGCCAGGGCCCTTTGGTGGCAGGGAGTGTCTTGGGACCAAGGAGTACCCCTGGCCTGGAGGGTACCGGGGGGGGGGGGGAGGAGACGAAGCCCAAGAGAAGCAGCCGGGCCTGTGGCTGGCATTTGTCCCCCTCCCCACCCCCCACCACCTGGACATTTGCAGAGAGGGAGCCCTTCTGTCCAGGCCCCTCTTTCCACCTTCATCATCTCAGAGGGAGCCCTGCCCCCGCCCCCCACCCCACCCCCCCAGCGCCCAAGGCCACCTTCTCCCTGGAGTCAGGATGTGGGTGAGCTCTGCTCCGTGGGGGAGGGGGAGGTCACTGCCATCCTACATTTCCTCCCCCTCCCCTCTTCTGAGGTGTTTCCAAAGTGTGCCTTGGGCATGTCTTGAGCCTCTCCCCCCCTCTCTCCCTCCCCCCCCCCTTGGCTTGCCTCTTTCTGAAAGTGCTTGCAGCACACACGGGGCACAGCATCTCAAACCCCAGGACCGCCGCCTGGTGACTCAGTTGGAAGGGGCGTTTCGCTAAGGCCACCTGGTGTAAACCCCCGCCCCCCGGGAGGGGGGTTCCAGGCAGGGATACCGATCCAAGGAGACCTGCCAGGTAGTGGTGCCTTGAATTTCTCCAGAAGGCCTCCAGTGTTGGAGCATGCACCCCCCTCGCCTGGAGGTCAAGGGCTCCATGGCTGCACTGCTCTAACAGCAAGGAAGGTTCCCCCCCCCACCCAATATTTGGCTGAAAGCTGGGTTCTCTTGAGCTCACTGTTGTGTGTCCTGAACTGTGTTGGATCGAGACCGAGCCTGCCCTTCCTCTGTATGACCGCCCCTCCCGTATGTGAAACGTGCCCTCCTCTCTCCCCCCCCCCACGTCTTCTTTTCCATCGGCTAAATCGTTCTCTCAGTCTTTCCTCAGCAGAGGGTTCGGGTTCCTGCCCCCCCCGCGATCATCTGGGTTGCCCCCCTCTGAAGTTGCTCCAACTGGTCACCAACTAAGAAGGGGACCTTTTCCACAGGCGCCCCTGTGCCGCCTCCCCAGGTCATCATCCTGCCGGATGGGCCCCTGGAAGCAGCTCAGCCCCCTCCACTTCTTAGCTGGTTGGGTGGGGTGGGGGGCGGGGGGGGCTACCCATGGATGATGAGTGCCCCTCCCCTGCTGCCCACTGCTTGGAGTGGGGTGGGAGCAGAGGGGTTCCTAATGACTGCTGGGAGGGGGCCATAGGGCGAGGAGAGCCCCCCCCTCCGGCATTCTGCAGAGTGACTGCTTTGGAAAACTCCTCACATGATCAGCTGGGGGGGGGGAGTTCCTGGAGGCTGGAAGGGTGCCCTCACCCCCCCAAATCAAAATGCCAAGTCCTCTAGCTTGAAAAAGAAAACCCACAAATTTCTGACCCCCCCCCAGTCAGCCCAATTGCTCTCAGAGGCCAAAAATGTCCCCTCCCACCCACCCAGATTTCCACCCTCTTTGGAAAGTGGCTCCTGACCCCCAGCCCCCAGCCCTTCTCCACCTGGAAGGACTCCCTGTTCCAAACCAATGGGTGGCTTTATGGGGCAGGGGTGGCTCTGAGGTGGAGGGATAAGGGCTCCAGAGGTTTCGGAGCCTTCAGGATTGACAGGCAGACCCTGCCCTGAGCCTGAGAAGGAGACATGGTGGTGGCATCTAATTTGGGGGGGGGGGGAGCACCTGTAACCCTCCAGGGGCTCATGGCCCCCAAGTGGCTGTGAAGAAGCTGGTGGTCTCCCCCCCCCCCCCGCTCAGCATCAGCATAAACATTGGTGGTTGGGGGGACAGGGGCACCTGGTGAGGAGCCGGCACCAAGGGGACTGAGTGCTTGGCAAAAACAGTGGATAAACAGCAAGGAGGACCGGATCGGGGCTGGGGGGCTGTGGCAGGGATGCAGCGGGAACTCTTGAGAGCCCCTTGCAAGGTGGCCTATTTGGTGGACCAGGAACTTTTGGTGCCCTTTGGGGTGGGCTGGCCAGGAGGCCCAAGAGGCCAAGGCTCTGGGCAGGGGCTGTTCCTCCTGCCCCCTTTTATCTTCCCAATGGCCTTGTGAGGTCAGTCAAACTGGGCGATGGTAGCTGGGGTCACCTGGGGACCTTCAGGCCAGGTTGACCACGCTGGCTGTTGATCTGGTGCTCCGGTTGAGTGCCTGGGCTAAAGCCAGGGAAGAGCAGTGTCCTTCTCACCCGGGGGGGATCCCTCCCCCCCCGCCACTGCCACAAAGTTGGTAGCCACTGACTGTGGTTGTGCTTGCTGTTGCTCTGTCCCAGCCTCAAGTTCACCTCTGACTTGTTTATGGCAAGCCTGCAAAGGAGTTCTCTTCAGAATGGGTGGGCGGCAACAGCCCCGCTCCATTTTTATGAACTCAGTCCTGTGGTCTCTTGTCCAGAGTTGATCCTTTCCGTATTTGGGTCTTCCTCTTTTCCCAATGCCTTCCACCTTTCTCAGCATCTCTGTCATTTCCAGAGAACCCTGCCAACTGCTGCTGAATATTGAGCCTGTTACTATTTACAGCACACCTTGCTCTAAGATGGTTCTTCAGGGACGGGAGGAAGGCCCCTGGACTGCTGCTGCTGCTGCTGCTGCTGCGCAGTCTTCCTCCTGCATGTCTTCCTCCCGCATCCTAGACGCCTTCCTCGGGGTCCCTGGCTTGCTTGCTGATCGCCCGGTCTTCCTCTGGCATGACCTCTGGCACGACTCTTTTCTGGATGCACACCTTACCGCAGGGAGGGGATTTGAATGTAGCAGGGAAGCCCAGAACAGTGCTGTCCGGAAGCAGGATGAACCATGGCAGAATGCCCACAGCTGAGGCACCAACTTCATGATGCCTCCTCCACCCTTGACAAGAGTATCGGTCACCTTTCCATTGGCGATTGGGGTACAGAACGTCCTGGAGGGGAGCAGTGGCGTTGAAATTAATACCGTAGGAGGAGGATCTTTTGCAGGCAACAGCAGTGGCAGCTAAATTATCTCTTGCTCATAAAGCACAGAAAGCAGCAATGGTAAACCTCTGCTAAATATTATATTGAATGTATTATTATGTACCACAAACGATCTATGATGAGACAATAGTAGAACCACTGAATAATGGAAGTTGGGAGAGGACTATAAGGCTACTGAATCCAAACCCTTGCTCAAAGGAGGAAGAAAGAATTACCGTTCATAGCAAAATAAGAGATACTGTAGTGTGGGAAGATGGGACTCCCAGGTTGGAAAGTGTTCAGTCACTTACTGGAGAAGAGCAAGGAACAAGTATGAATAGTACTCTCAGCAGTGAAACAGCTGCGCTAAAGCCAAAAGAATATCGGGTTGCTGATGTGCACAGAGACAAAAGACAACTCCGGTGCTCACAATGCTTACAATTAGAATATATCATGTGAAAAATATGAATCAAGACAAATCTGAAACCATAAATCAAGAATCTGAATGTTTAATTAAATACTGCACATCATCATAACCATCATTCATGTTTTTGTTGCAATGAAAGATGCTGAAGAAGAAGAAGACTGGAAAGCTTTCCTTGCATGACTGGAACATGAAAGTAGGATAATTTGGCCTAGAAGATATAAGTCAAGTGATGGATGGAATTTCTGTCACTCAAAGAATGTGTTTATTGCAAATAGATGCTTTAAAGCAAAACAAAGTGTTCTGCTTATATACCGCCCCGTACCACTTCAAGTAGTCTCTGGGCGGTTCACAGTTTAATTACAGTAATGCAGGCTACACATTGCCCCCACCCCCAGCAAGCTGGGTACTCATTTTACCAACCTTGGAAGGATGGAAGGCTGAGTCAACCTTGAGCCTCCTACCTGGGATTGAACCCCAGGTTGTGAGCACAGGTTTAGCTGCAGTGCAGGCATTTAACCACTATGCAATGGCACGTGTATATATCTATATCTATATCTATCT
>JAHTLZ010000221.1:141866-152907 GCA_023846285.1 Phrynocephalus versicolor | reverse complement strand
CCCCCCCCCCCCCGGGACCATCCAGTGTTCTTAAATCTTCTCTTCCTTCTTCATCTTCTTTTTTTTCTAGTTAGCTTCTTAAGGTCCTTTTCTCCAGAACTGTGTTGGATTATACGTCGGTTGTGTCCCTTTCCCTTTTAGTAGTACATACTCTATAAATTTCCCCCAAATATCATAAAAAATATCCTTTTTCATTTCCCCTCGCAAAACTTTTATATTACAGGATAATTTATCATTTAAAGCTATATCCCACACTTCCTTATACCAGTCAGATTTTTCTATTTTGAGGTTGCGTATCTGATAACTTGTTTATTTCCAGCTCCATCACCCCGTTAAAGTCCCCCATCATAAGTACATTCGAATTGTTAAATTCTAACAGTTTCCTTTCCAAATCTCTAAAAAATAATGCTTTACCTCCATTAGGAGCATACACCCCCACTAGAATAATTTCTTCTCCTTCGTTAATAATTTTAATCATAATCAATCTTCCCTTATCATCGGACCATAGAAATTTGGGTTCCCACTTCGCCTTAACATATATCACTACCCCTCTTTTCTTTTTTTGATTGGCTGATATAAATTCCTCCCCTAATCTTGGATTCTTAAGGACTCTTACATGTTTTTGATTTATGTGGGTCTCCTGCAAGCAGATTATATCCCATTGTTGTCTCCTTAGACTATATGTTACTCTATTTCTCTTCTTTTTGTTATTTAATCCATTTACATTAAATGAAATTATTTTAATATGTGACATTAAGAGCAAAATTTTATTATTATAAATGTTAAATCTAAAATGATTGAATCTAGACTCTTGGGACAAAAATGGGAAACCAAAGGAGGGAGACTGCTAAATTAGTCTGCTTAACCAAATACACTTAACAAATAAAGCAAGAAATACGTAAACTACAGTTCTTATGTTTGTTGTTTTGATTCCGCAGCTTCTTCTGCCTCTTTTTGCTGAGTATCTTCGTCTTGTTCTTCTTCTGAACTCTCCGAAAGGCTGTCTTGTTCTCGCGTGTCTATGTTCTTTGGGTTTCCTCCCCCCAGCTCCTGCCAATACTTCCTCCAAAAAATCTTGGCGTCTGTCTCTGTCTCCAGTCTCTCTCTTTTTTTTCCTTTATAGAAAAAGGACAGGCCTTCTGGGTATTCCCATCTAAAAGATATTTTTTTTCTCCTCAAAGCGTTGGTCAGAAAAGAGTAATTTTGTCTTTTTTTCAGTAGCCAGGGGGGAATTTCTTTTAGTATGTAAACTTCCATTTGGTCTATAACTAGTCTTTTTTTGGCCTTTATTTGTAGTATCTTCTCCTTCAACCAAGTTGAATAAAATGTGACCAAACAGTCCCCCGGCCAGTTATTCATCTTTGCTTTTCTCGAGCTAACCCTAAAGGCCTTTTCTATTTGTTCTTCTATTTCTGCCTCTTCCATACTCAGCCATCTTGAAAGTTTCTCCACCAACAGTTTCTTTATGTCTTCATCTTCAGATTCAGGAATGTTTCTAAATCTCAATTTTTTTTTCTTTAGACTTCATTTGTAATATTGCAAGAGCATCTAAGGAAGCTTCCTGGATAGCTTTATAGTCCTCCATTTCTTTTTTTGGTCTTATCCAGATCTTTCTTTATCTCTTTTCTATCCTTAGAAGCTCTTTTTAAAGTGACCTCGATGTTTTTATTCTTCTTCTGAAAATCCTGTATCTGGGCCTCCCCAAGTTGTTCTTTTTCTCTATTCACTAACTCCTCCAATTTATTCTTTAGTTCTTCCTTTTCCTTTTTTTTCAGTGGCTGACCTTTCTTCTAATTTCCCCAACCTATCCTCCACTTTTAGCATTCTCTCATTAAGATCGTTCTTTATTTCTGCCATGTCCTTTTTCAAATCTCCAATGTCCATTTTTAAGCTAAGTATTAAATCTTTCAAATCTTTAAACTCTTTATTTTCCCTGGTGTCCAAATCAATTTCAGACACAGAGCCTTTCCTGAGTTTTCCATCTAGCCCCATTGTCGGGGTTTTTAATTTGGATGCCATTCTGAAATCTCTTCTCCGTCTCCAATACCTCTCTATTACTTTCCTGTCTCACAGCTTGCCTCCTTTATGACGCCTTTGTCTCTAAGAGCTGGTAATCCTTTTCCACTTTCTTTAATATAGCTTTTATAATTCCCCCACTAGATGTCAGTAGTGGCTGTGCAAATGCTACTTCTCAATGCCTTTCCACAGCAAACAGTGAATTTAGGAATATATGAAGATATTTTGAAAACGATAAAGATAAGGGAGGAATTGATCAAGAAACTAAATGAGCCAACTAATATAGCAGAAATTAAGGATGTGGTTTCAGAAATGAAGACAGGTAAGGCTCCAGGCCCGGACGGCCTTCCTATAGAATTCTATAAGGTTATGGATGATACAATTCTTATTACTCTAAAAGATATTATAAATAATATTCTAGAAACAGGCATAATCCCGATCTCATGGCAAGAGTCATATATAGTATTAATCCCCAAGCAAAAGAAAGGAACTCCAACTCCTGCTGATTTTCAACCAATCTCTTTATTAAATACAGATTATAAAATTTTTACCAATTTATTGGCAAAAAGATTGAAATTAATATTAGAAGAAATTATACATAAAAACCAATCAGGCTTTTTAAAAGGCAGGCAGATAAAAGATAATATAAGGAATATCATAGATATTATGGAATGCCTTGAGTTTAATAGGGGTAAGACAGCAGTGGTGTTGGCTGTGGATGCCGAAAAGGCATTTGATCGGGTCTCATGGAGATTCTTAAAAAAACCACAACAATCGAAATCTTACAATTGGGCCAAAAATTTCAGAATGCGATTACAGCAATATATTCGACACAAAAGGCAAACATTATAATTAATGGGAAAGTCAGTGAACTAACTGAGATAGGGAGGGGCACACATCAGGGGTGCCCTTTATCCTCATTACTTTTTATTCTGACCCTGGAACCACTCTTGCAAAGAATAAGATCAAACCACGAAATTAGAGGGATAACGATTGGTCAACATCAGCATAAACTAAGGGCATATGCGGATGATGTAATTTTTACACTGGAAGACCCACAAGTAAGTGTACCAAAGGTGTTAGAAGAAATTAGACAATTTGGGAGAGTTGAGGGATTAAAGATTAACTACCAAAAGTCAAATTTAATAGTTAAAAATATGGAAATTAAAGATAGAGTAGACTTGGAAGAAAATACGGGAATTAAAATTGTAAAAAAAATGAAGTATTTAGGAGTTATTATTGAGGATAAAACATAAATCTAGTTCAAGAAAATTATCAACAAGTTTGGAAAGATATAAAAAAAATTGGACTTTTGGGGAAAGATGAATTTCTCTCTATTGGGGAGGATATCTATTATAAAAATGACTGTTATTCCAAATTTAATTTTTTTGTTTAAAAACTTACCTATTTTGGGGGGTGCCAGCAGCTTTAAGGATTGGAGGAAGGAAATTTCGGAGTTCGTGTGGAGGGGAAAAAGACCAAGGTTAAAGCATAAAATATTAATAGATCACAAGAATAGAGGAGGAATGGGAATTATATCATAATGCAGCAGCCCTTTGGTGGTTGAGAGAGTGGGTAAAGTTGGACGATAAAGAAGTGCTAGATTTGGAAGGATATGGTCTAAATTCAGGTTGGCATTATTATATGTTATGCGAAAAAAGGAAGTACAATAAGGAATTTAATAAACACATAATTCGTCAATCTTTATTAAATGTATGGTACAAATATAAATGCATCCTGGAACCAAAAACGCTGTGGTGGTGCTCACCTTTGGAATATCTTACTTTAAGAAAAACCAATATGGAGATAGGATGGCCCACCTACAAGCAGCTGATGGAAGAAGAAAAAGGGGAAATAAAGCTTAAAAACTATGAAAAGATAAAGAGGTATTTAAATGTCTGGTTGGAGTACTACCAAATTAAACATAAATTTCAAGAAGATTTAAAAATTGGATTTGAAAAGCAAATTGCTACATTTGAAGAAATACTGCAGGGAAAAGAAAAATATATTAAAAATCTTTATAATCTTTTGCTGGAGTGGGAGACTAAGGAAGAGCAGATAAAAGAAGCCATGGTAAAATGGACTCAGGAATTTGGAAGAAACATTAATTTAAATAAATGGGAAAGACTATGGAAAACTGATTTGAAATTAACATCAAATATGGATATTAAGGAAAATGTTTACAAAATGTTATATAAATGGTATTTTACCCCCCAGAAATTGGCAAAAATTTACAGAAACCAAAGTAGCACATGTTGGAGGTGCAAGAAAGATATAGGAACATTCATACATATGTGGTGGTCCTGCAGCCTAATTAAAATATTTTGGGAGAATATTTATTTGGAACTAAAGAAAATTTTAAAATATCAATTTAAGAAAGAACCAGAATGTCTCCTTTTAAGCATTATAGGGGATGATATAAAAATCACGGATAGGAAATTTATGTTACATGCTACGGTGGCAGTGAGAGTGGAGATACCAAGTATGTGGAAAGATTGTAAAATACCAGATGTTAATTATTGGAGAGTAAGACTAAAAAGATACTATGATCTAGGAGACAGAAGTGGGAAATGGCGTAAGAAGTCTGATGTTAATTTGGAAACAGGATGGAAGAAATTTCAAGAATACTTAAATAATATAGTGGAAAAACCTAGTCTGTTGGGAGAAGTTTAAAATAAGCAGAATGTTAGAGTATATGATAATTTAATGAATTTATCTGGGGGTACTACTGCACACAAGAGGGTGGGAGACCTTATTCTTTTTTATACTCTTTTTACACTTGTCTTTCTTCTAGGTTCTTGGATGTTTGTTTTCCTTTGCTGGATTTCTTTGTTGGGTCTTTTTATATTCTGTATATTGTTGTTTTTTCATATTTATTGTATTGTGATAATATCAATAAATATTTACATTGAAAAAAAATCCAAAAGACCTTGACAGATTAGAGTACTGGGCCAAGGCTAACGGGATGGGTTTCAACAAAGGGAAATGGGGGGGTGCATCTAGGTAAAAAGAATGAATTGCACAGATATAGGATGGGAGATACCTGGCTGGAAAATAGTACCTGTGAAAGGGATCTGGGAGTCTTGGTGGACCACAAATTGAACATGAGTCAGCAGTGTGATGCGGCGGCCAGGAAAGCCAATGCGATTCTTGGTAGCATCAACAGAACCATAGTGTCTAGATCAAGGGAAGTGATAGTGCCACTCTATTCTGCTCTGGTCAGACCCCACCTGGAGTACTGTGTCCAGTTCTGGGTGGCTCAATTTAAAAAGGATGTTGACAACCTCAAGCAGGTACAGAGAATGGAGACCAGGATGCCTGAAGGTCTGAAGTAAATGTCTTACGAGGAATGTCTTATTTAATTTATTTTAGACTATTTTTACCCCACCTTTCTCCTTGGAAAAGGACCCAAGGCAGCTTACAGTAATGAGGGATAATATACAGTGCAGTACAATTAAGACATGTTCAAGTATTTGAGAACAAGGAATTGTGGGACTGGGACATCTTACACAGCGTTAATATATAGCATTACATTAAAGCTACAAGGTTATTATAAGTAGTTATAAACACAAAGTCTATGTGAACCCATAGATTCATATGAAATACGCATGATAGTCCCTCATTCAGGGAAAGCCTGCCTGAAGAGGAAGCTCTTTGCCTGTTTCCGGAAAGACATAAGAGATGAGGCAGTCCTGGCCTCTAGTGGGAGGGAGTTCCAGAGTCTGGGCGAGCAGCCAAGAGGGCCCTTTCATGGGTTCCCATGTGATGAACCTGTGACGGTGGCAGGATGGAGAGAAAGGCCTCTCCTGATGACTTTTAACACCCGAGTTGGTTCATACTGTGAGATTCGATCTTTGAGGTCACAAGGACCCAGGTCGTATAGTGCTTTGTAGGTCAAGGTCAGCACCTTGAATTGTGCCCGCTTGGTAATTGGCAGCCAATGGAGCTGCTTTAATAGGGGAAGAAATGGCTTACAAGGAACGGCTTAGGGAACTGGGAATGTTTAGCCTTTCAAAAAAAAAGAAGAAGAAGAAGAAGAAGAAGAAGAAGGGTGAGAGGGGATATGATAGCTATGTTTAAATATTTGAAAGGATGTCATATTGAAGAAGGGACTGGTTTGTTTTCCATGGCTTCAGAGACTAGGACTCGGGATAATGGTTTCAAACTGCAGGAAAAGAGGTTCCATTTGAACATTAGGAAGAACTTCATGACAGTTAGAGCTGTTCGGCAGTGGAATAAGATGCTGCCCCAAAGGAGGGTGGTGGAGTCTCCTTCTTTGGAGGTTTTTAAGCAGAGGCTGGATGGCTGTACATCAGGAGTCCTGTGTTGGGGGTTCCTGCATGGCAGGGGGTTGGACTGGATGGCCCTCGAGGTCTCTTTCAACTCTAGGATTCTATGATTCCTATTACTCTGGATATCTTGAGTTTTCATCCTAGTTTCTCTTGCAAGTGCAATTGTAATGACCCTGATGTGGCTCAGGCAGCAAAATATCTGAGGGGGTGAACATAATCTGTCGAGTGCTGGCCATATTAGATGACCCTTCTAGAGATTGCAGTGTGTGGCATTAGCCCCCCACCCCTCACCCCTGAAGGTTGGTTCAGCTCACAGATAAAGCCGAACATGTTGATCAGCTTGCTGGTGGAGGATTTTAAATGTCCTGGAAGAACTCGTGTGCTCTTTGAATCTATTTGTGCCATCAAGTTGTTGCTGTTGCTCTTTAATTGAAGTGCCACCTTAACTGGACTGCTGGGGGCCATTTGTAGCACAGCTGGGTCAGGAGCGTGTGGCTTCCCCATCGGCTGGGTACTCATTTTACCAACCTCAGAAACATGCAAGGCTGAGTCGACCTTGAGCCATCTACTGTCCTGAACTCAAGGGGATCAAACTCCAGTGGTGGGCGGGGGCTTGACTGCAGTCTTGCAGTTTAGCCACTCTGCCACGGTTTCTAACAGGTGAATTCAGAAACTCCAGAAGATGGTCCAACCATTAACAGCCCTGTCTTAGATCTCGCATAGTTAATGCTGTGGCTTCCCTGATGGAGTCAATCCACCTCATCCTTGGTCTTTCTCATCTCCCGCTGCCTTCAACTTTTGCTAGCACTGTTGTTGTTTTTCAGATGAGTCTTGTTTTCTTGTGATATTACAGAATCATAGGATCATCATACGGTTGGAAGGGACTTTGGAGGTCTTTGAGTCCAGCCCCTTTCCCAAGTCACGAGACCTCATATCATCCCGGATAGATGGCCACCCAATCTTTTCTTGAAAACCTCCAGCAATGGGGCACCCACCACACCAGGAGACAAGCTGATCCACCGTGTAATGGCTCTCACTATCAGGAAATTTCTCCTGATTTCCACATTTGCTCTCCCTCTGATGAGTTTCCACTCATTGGTTCGTGTCATACCCTCAGGTGCAATTGAGGAATAGAATAAATCAATGCCCTCATCCCTGTGGCAGCCCTTCAGGTATTGAAAGATGGTTGTATTGTTTCCTTTTGGGTCTATTGTGCCCTTTCTGTTCACCGCCTGGAGTTCCTTCGGGAAGATGGGAGGCATAAAAATGGATAAATGGATGGATGGATGGATGGATAAATAAATAAATAAATAAGATTGCTATGATGTCTCCCCTCAGTCTTCTGTTCATCCAGCTAAGCATGCCTAGTTCTTTGGGTTGTTCTTCCTATGTTTTAGCCTCCAGTCCCATTTTCATCCTGGCTGCTTTTCTCTGCACGTTTTCTGGGTCTTGTTTGTATTGCGGTGGCCAGAACTGAACACTGTGTTCCGAATGTGGCCTCTCTAGGGCAGTGTAGTAGAGTGGTGCTATCCCTTCCCGTGATCTTGATGCTATCCCCCCTCTTGGTGCAGCCGAGGTCTGTGTTTGCTTTTTTAAGCAGCTGCAGCACACGGCTGCCTCATCCTTAGGTGGTGGTCCACCAGGACACCTAAACCCTTTCTCACAGGTACTAGTGTTGAGCCAGGTACCACCTATCCTGTACCAGTGCATCTGGATTCTCCAGCCAAACTACAGGGTCTTACTTTTCTTGCCATTGAACTGCATCTTGTGGGACAGGGCCCAACGTTCAAGTATGTCAAGATTCCTCTGAATGTTGAGTCTGTCTCCCAAAGTATTGGCAATTCCCCACAACTTTGTGTCATCTGTAAATCTGATGAGTTCCCTTTCACTCACCTCGTCAAGGTCACTCATGAAGATGTTGAAGAGCACTGGGCCCCAGATAGAACCTTGAAGGAGCCCACTGCACACTTCCCTCCATGTAGGTGTGATTCCATTGAGGAACACAGGTTGGGGGTGACTGGTCAGCCAGCTGCAAATCCATCTGGCAGTTGCACAGTCTATCCCACTTTGTTCTATCTTATGCAGAGGGAGGTTGTAGTCTACCTGGTCAAATGCCTTACTGAAGTCTAAGAATACTATGTCCACTGCATTTCCTGGGTTCACTAATTTAGCCACTTTATCAAAGAAGGCAATAAGGTATGTCCAAAGGACAGCAGCTTCACTTCAGTCATTCTACTTACAAACCAATAAAATAGGGTTATTTGAAATCTTGAGGGAAATGTGTAACGATCCACTGTTTCTGACACAGATGGTGGGCAGAAGGTGGCCACATTTAAGCATGTTCATCTTCATATTAATCTGAGACACTCGCTCCTGATTCACCAGAAAGTTCCGCTCGTCAGTAGGCTGCCACAAAAGGGGTGGATGGGTGGCTCTCCGGTGCCAAAGGTGAGCCAGGTCCACTGCCACCGGTGGCTTCATTCGTCAACACAGAGACCCTCCTGGGATGACTAAGGAAGGGGACATAGAGGAAAGCAGACCTTGAGACAGTGTCAGGGGCCATCGATGTCACCGGTTTGTCAATAAACCATTGGGTACCCTGGCCAATCGCTGCCACCCTGGTCCAGCGAATGGAACGGCAGCAGTGCTCAACCCCCTGGTTTTCCAGGAGGCAGTGCCTTGGCTGTCCGGCCACCCACAAGCTTCCTCAGCAGGCACGGTCCAATCCAGTCCGACCAACATGGTTGTGTGTGAGAGAGGGGGGGCAGATGGGCTCATGGGCAGGATGCTGGCCTGGGAAGGTTGCGCTGCAGCAACGTTCCAAACAGTGGACGTCACCCCTTCTGAAATGCTGAAGAGTGACCTGCACCAGCAGGCCTGAATTTGGGACAGGCTTTAGGTCTACATGGAGTGTCAGGGTCTTTGAGAGCTCCCTGTGCCACGTACGTATGTACGTACATACGTGTGTGTGTGTGTGTGTGTGTGTGTGTGTGTGTGTGTGTGTGTGGCTTCCTGTTAGTCAGCTACAGTCCTATAGGCCAAGCAACATTTTGTGTTTTGGTGGTGGCATCACCATAATCACCATCATCATCATTTAGGCGCTTGGCTGTGCTACACCTGTTCTGTTGTTTGGTCTCAGGAGACTTGCCTGGGGTCCAAAGGCTCTGGATGTGTCAGGAGCCCCCCCCCAATAGCAAGAAGGGGGAGAAAGAGGCATCCCCCACCACCTGTTGAAACCCCCCCCCCCATAATCAGAGCTACAAGTGGGAGGGGCATGGTTCTCAAAGAGAGATGGGGATGGAGTGAGCCACTCCCTCCTCCTCCTCCTCCTCCTCCTCCAGGCCCCGTCCCAAGCCCCTTCCTGGAGGTCTTCCTCCTTGCGCCCACACAAAGGACCTCTTTTTCCTCGATTTGCCTGAGCCCTGAGCTCTAACCCCCTGACCTCGCTCTGCCTTCCTCTGACACCCCACCAGAGCTTCCTCCACCTTGAGTGAACTCCCTGCCAGATGAAGTGGTGACAGCTGTCAGCCTTGACAGCTTTAAGAAAAGATTGGACAAGTTCATGGGAGGACAAGGGTATCTATGGCTAGCATTATGGATGCCAAAGGACAACCTCCGGGTTGGAGAGAGAGGCAGGATATCTCTCAGTGCTTACGGGAACCATAAGCTGGTGAAGACCTCTGCTTGGGAATACCCTGAAGTCAATGGCGAGCCACTGTGTGAGACAGAAGGCTGGACGGGATGGGCTGTGATGGCCTGTTCCAGCAAGGCTGTTCTTATGTCCTTGTGCTGAGTGCCTCTCCTCCCTTGAGCAGCAGCCTTGACCCCCCTCCCTCTCCCTTACTGTCCCTTTTGTACCTGGTGATGTTATGGATGCAGAACGTGAGAGAATTGGGGGGGGAGGGGAGAGGCTGGCCAGGAGGCCTCTGTGTGGGGCCTGGGTTGGAGCGGGAAGAGCCTCCAGCTGGGACTGTCCGTGTGGCTGGGGCATGACACCCACGCATTGGTGGCTCCAGTTCTTGGCTGCTCTTGGCTTGAGGCTCCTGGAGCAGCCAAGAACATAAGGCCACCAAGTGACAGTGATCAATTGCAGCAGGAGGAGGAGGAGGAGGAGGAGGAGGAGGAGAGAAAGTCTAGAGCAAAGTAGAATTAAGTGAAACACTAACTTACAATGACAGGAAAGGTGTTGAAAAACGGTCTGCTGGTGAACGATGATAAGGCAAGCCTCCCCCCCCCCGTGCTCCCGCCCCAGGGAGCCTGTTGGGTGAGGGAGGGCCACAAATGAAGCACCACAGAAGGCAGATCCTGGGCTGGGCTGGCTATTACAACATTGCCCTTTGTCTGGGTGGCGGCGCGCTGCCAGCCACCGGGGCCCAGGTGGCTCAGGCCTCAGGGCTCCTGTCAGATTTGACAGACCTTCAGCCTTCTGAGTCCTAGCGAGGACTGGCCAGGAACCTTCCCTTCAACAAGTCTTGGGCCGGCCGAAATCTCTTGAGTGAACGTTGGCCCTCAAGATACCCAGCATCATGGTGTCACAGGTAGAGGAATGAGGGACTTGGAGTCTGGAGGAGGCCTGGGTTCCAACCTTTGCCGTGCCGTTCGAAACTCCCTGGGGGAGGAAATGGGCCGAGGGACTCTTTCGCATCTCTCTTGCTTTGAAAGCCTTGTTCAATTCACTCTGAGTCTTCCTCTGACTTGAAGGCGGGTGACAGCAGCAAAGCTGACCCTGATAG
>JAHTLZ010000221.1:117429-141856 GCA_023846285.1 Phrynocephalus versicolor | reverse complement strand
GCTGCCCCGAAGGGATGAGGCCGCTTTCCACGGCCCTCCTGCTGCGCCGCTTCCGCTCCTCAGCTGCCCGGGATCCACACCGGAGTTTGCGAGAGGCTCCTGCTGCTGCCGGGCCAGGTTGGGGCATGTCGGAGGCGCCTGCCCGCCCGCCGCCCTCCTGGCCCGCCCGGTGGATGGCGGCGGCGGCGGAGGAGGAGGAGGAGGAGGAGAGAGAGAGGCGGGGGAGGAAGCAGGGCTGAAGGCGGCCGCAGCCGCAGAGCAGGCGGGAAGCCCAGGGCCCGGAGGGGGGGGGGCAGCCAGGCGGGGGGCCCGCCGGGAAGTGGCGCGCCCGGTGGAGCACGATGCCCAGCGGCCCGCGAGGACCTCCCCGGGACCATGGCGGCGGCGGCGGAGGAGGAGGGCCCGTGGCGGCGCTGGAGTGCGGCGGGCGGCCCCGCGAGGGCCGTGAGCGTGTGTGAGTCCCTGGACTGGCCGGGAGTCCTGGCCGTCGAGGCGGCCCTGAAGGCGGCCGAGCAGCAGAAGCGGCGCCCCAAGAGCCTCTGTGGCGGGGCGGAGAGCGTCCTGGGCGCCGCCCGGCCCCCCGCCCGCCGGCCCCGCCGCGGCTTCCTGGATCTCCTGCGGCTGCCGCGGCGACCCCCGGACGACGAGCCCCCCGGGGAGCCCCGGCTCTCTCGCCCCGCCAGCGCCGCCTTTCTGCCCTCGGCGTCGGCGTTAGGAGGCGAGCCCCGCTGCTGCTGCCCCGAGGGCGGGGGGCTCCGGCGAGGGGGCTGGCTGTGGGGGGCCAGCGGGCGGCGGGGCAGCAGCCTCTGGGGCGGCCGAGGGGAGGGGGCGCGCCCGGCCAGCCTGGGGAGCCGCCTGCGCAAGAGCTTCAGCTTCCGCCTGCGCCGCCCGGGGGGCCCCGGCGGCCTCCTGCGCCCGGCGCGCCTCCGCACCCGCAGCGAGGGAGACGCCGGGTCGCTGCACGCCTTCCCCAGCAAGCGGGACCTGCTCTTTCTGGAGAGCCCCCCGCGCCCGCCCCAGGAAGGGGGCTTCTGGAGGCTGCTGAGCAGCCGCCTCCGGCGCCGCAAGCGGGCCACGGCGCGGTCCTTCCGCCTCGACGTGGAGGAGCCCCCGGTGGGCGCCAGGGCCTCCCTGTGGGGCCGCCCCGGGGCAGAACCTGTCCTCGTGGCCGTGGGAAGGAGTGGCAGGAGAGCGCCCTACGGTAAGCCCAAGGAGAGGAGCCTATGGGGGGGCGGGGGCGGGGGGGGTTGCTCAGGGAGCCCAGCTGCCAGCCGGCTCGGGCTGCTTGTGGACACACACCGGGCAGGGCAGGAGGAAGGGCACGGGTGGACGGACGTGGCCCCGAGGTCCCACCGGCCCCTGGGAGCCCACGGAAGCTGATTGCGGCAGGGGCTTGGCTGTTTTGCCTTTACAACCATGCCTGTCTGAAGCAGGGCAGTGCCATGCCACCGGAGAATCAGCCCAGGTGCTGAGTCTGCACGGGGTGGCGGGTGGTGGGTGGTGGTGGATGCCACATTCCAGGGTGAGGACTCTTTGCCATTGCAACATGGCACAGCCCTTAGAGAGCAGCCCTCCCTTTCTTGGGGGCTGAGCGCTAGTGGGAGGCATATCTGAGCTGCCCCCCTTAGGTTGGGGGGGGGGGCTCCAGGCAAGGAGGTAGGTGGCCAGGTGGCCCTGGGCACCCTCGAGGGGCTTCTCTAACAGGCACGGCAGAGGGGGTGCCTTCCTTTCTCATATGGTGCAGCGAGGCAGATCTTGGTGGAGAGGCCTGCACTTGCGTAGAGACGGCAGGCCTGGTCCTGGGAGGGAAGGCGGCGGAGGGGGGGGGCTACCTTTAAAGAAGAGGAGGAGGTGGAAGGGAGGTGGTGCCAGCAGGACCAGGTAGGCAGTGGGCAGGGACAGCAGGAATGTTGCTGAACTCAAAATGCTGAGTGGAAAAAAGTTCCGCATTTTGTTTTGGCAAAAACAGTTTAGTGTTATGTGCCAGCTTTACTCCTGTTTTTCATATGAATTGTCCAGGATCCATACCATAGTCTGTTCTCTGTTTCCTCTTGGGAGAGAGGATACAGCTTCACTGTGTACTTCTTCCAGTTGTGTAGTCTGTTTGGTTTGGGTACCGGTGCCATCCAAGTCTGCACTTGTCTGACTGATTGCCTGAAGCATGGGCTTAGCAAGAAACAGATGGGTGCCTTTCTTCACCATACTCTACGAGTCCTTTTCTTCCTTTGCTTCTGAGTAGTAGAGCAAATTTTCCAACAATATTTGGTTCTGCTTTGTTACCTACTTGTATGTTCTATTCCACTCACTTTGGATTATCTGCACACATTGATTTTGTGTATTATGCATTTCCTTCTGAACATTGCTTTTGATTTCTTCTTTGGCATCTAGAGCTAAAGCATAGACCTGAATGGTGGTTATGGCAGGTTTTCCAAGAGGTCTGATGGGATTATCTGATAATAGGCAGCTGCACATTCGAGTCTCTGACTGCTTGCCTCAATATTAGAGCCACGGTGTTTCTGTTGTTGGTGTTGTTGTACCTCTAAGGGCCTTTTCACACGACCCCTAAGATCCGCTAGCCACTTAAATTCGGACCAGAGATCTTGGGGGTTCGTTGCTCTTCCTGTGTCTCCACCCCTCCACACTTCCTTGATCCTGTCTGCGTGAGGGGAGGGAGAAAAAAGGGGACAAAAGAATGCAGGCTCACCTTCGTTTGCCGGTCCAAGCCTCCCCAAGCCCCGTTGTTGTCCTGATTCCTTCTCTTAAAGGGGCGGGAGGCAAAACAACAACAACAACAACAACAAGCAGAAGCGAGGAGAGCCTGGCACTCACTCCTTTACATCCAGATCTGGGATTTTTCACCCTCCAAGAGCAGGTACATGAAAAGTGTGCTGGGACGCGCCTAGGTGGGTGTGGCTGCACTTAATTTTCTGTAAACTCCGGAGCTGATGGGGAAACAATTTTAAGCTCTGGAGCTGAAACCATTTGCGGCGGAGTTTAGGGGTCGTGTACAAATACCCTAAGTTATGGCCACCCTATGAAGGAGTGAGCATCAAAAGGTTCCATCATCAACAGCTCCTTGCTCAGCTCATGCAAACTCAAGGCTGTGCCTTCCTTGATGGAGTTAATCCATCTTGTATGAGATCTTCCTCTCTCCCCCCTCCACTTTCAGCCTTTGTCTTTCGCTTGGATCCTGTCACAGGAGCAAAGGTGCAACAGCCTGTTCTGTGTGCAGTTGCTCTGTGGCCACTGCTCACACAAGGACAAATCCAGCAAACCCCAGCATGAGTGGGAAAGACCACTTGAAGCCATGGGGTGCGTGTGGGGGCCACACAGAGATTGGCAGGGCTCGGAGAGGGGAATCTGCTATGCTTTGCAAAAAGGAATGGGATTCCAGACTTTGTGCTCATATACGGCTAAATAGATGCATTGGAATAGATAAGCAGGGAGGGAGCTTCCATCACCCCAAAGGCCAGTGGACTGGCTGTCATCCTTTTGAACTCTCCAGTCAACCTCAAACCCGCCCGCCCCCCTTGGGCAGAGGTTAGGGTTAGCTGAGCAGGCTTGAAGCCTGGCCTCCTTGTCAAGGCCTCAGAGGTGGTTTCTGGACTGGCCGGGCTCCAGGACAGCTGTGCGGAACAGCTGCATGAGACACAGCGTTGCTGTTTGTATGTTGTGGGGCCACAGCTGTTGTTCTGCGCAGGCACTTTGCTCCTAGGAAAGAGACAGCCGGGTTTCCGAGGAAGTGTTTTGTTTGATGGCGGCCTCAGTGGGCAGCCGAGAAAAGTGGAAATCCCAGGCAGAGGTTGGCCCGGTGGGGATGCCTCCCCTGGACCCTCTGTCTTCGGAGCCTCCTGTGCCTGGTTGCTGCTGGCGTGTGGGAAGGGCCGCGGGTGCAGAAGGGTTGCTGTGGGTTTTCCTCCCAGGAGCTGCAGGGCTTGTTTGAGGCAGTGCCTTGGATGCAGAAGGAAAATCCCTGCCCTGCCTGAGTTCGGCAGCAGCAGCAGCAGCAAGGTCACGACTCATGAGAGTTCAGGGCCCTCCATGGCCTTTGGGAATGAACATGGCCCGGGCTTGGCCGGCTGCAGGAACCTTCTGCAGAAATGGGGCTGAAGTCGAGTAGGTGAAACCACACACAGCAGTCGAACCTGGGAAGAGGACCAAGAGGGGTAGAACTATCTCGCTGGCCACTTGCAGTTGCTGCTCCTGCCATGGCAACCCCGAGCAGCTGTTGGGCAACCCTGCCTGGTAGTGTGTGTGGGTGCCCTAGTGGCCTCCAGCGGGCGGATGTGATAGGAGCAGGCAGGCGAGCTGCCCATCCTCTCTCTCTCTTCCCTTGGCCTCCTCCTCTTCTTGGGGCACAGGCAGGCTGTAGGGGATGAAGCAGCCACCTGCAGCCGGACCCCAGCGGGCTCCCCTCTCCCCAGCGGCAGGGGGTCTTTCCAGACGCTGCGCTGTGCTGACCCCCTTGCATGCCAGGACTGTAGAAGCTATACAGTGGCTCTGGAGAGGTAGCCCTCCCCCCCCACACACACACACATACACCCCTTGCTCAGTCTTGCTCCATTGCTGGAGTGCAGGTGGCTGAATCCGAAAGACAGGGAGGGCTGGGAACCAGAAGAGTACGGAGCCCAAACATGGGTGAGGTACCTTGCCCAATGTTTAAAATGTCCCCAGGAGGCTGCAAGGGGCAGCAAGGGAGATGTTAACCCACCAGCCATGTCACAACAGGAGGTGTATTATCCAGGTAATGGACAGGCCACAAGGCATGGGATCGCTCTGGAAGGCCTCTCTCTCCAAAAAGCAATCACTTGAGATGCCTTCTCACAGTCCTTGGGAGGAGGAAGGGAGGGGCCCAGGTGCGAGAGCAGGGCCCAGAGTGCCTCCCTTGGATGATTCCTCAGCCTCCTTCTTCGGAGTGGCCACCCAGAGAAGAACAGCTCTCCCCTTAAAGGCTTATTACAAAATTAATATAGCTCACATCTAAGTCTGAACTGGGTGAATCTGATTTGCAGTTAAGGATGTCGGGGAACAAGATGGAAATAACCCGTTAGAGGAAAGGAGAGATTCTTTTCTGTGCATCAAACTCACAAGGCTTGAGTCGTGTTGAGATTATCGTTTAAATATTGCATGCATCTTAATACTGTGTATTAGTGGGAGGAGGGCTTTTCGGACCTAAACAGATTCTCCCATCCCACTCACCCATATCTGTTGCTAAAAGTTTTCCCCCCTGCCTCTAGCTTGCCCTCCTCTCTTCTAGTTAGAAATAAAAGACAGGTTTGGAAGTTGCAACAATGAAAATAGTTACAATTGGATGCCCAAATGAGTGTGGGCATGCTTGTCACTGATTGTTTGGTTTCATTCTGGGATTAACCTTTTACTGGGAGAATGTCAGCTATGATGAACTATAAGCTTCTGCTTTTTGCTGGGAGCTCAGTAAATCTCGACAGGACTCCCGGGGAGTTAGGCATCCTTATCAGTATCGGACAGAATGGGGCAAGCATTTTTCATCAGACTTTTGATCCAATTGTGATCCAACTTGCTCATGCCAGCCACTGGTTTGGGCTCCATGTTCTGAATAGGGTGTAGTCTCTGGGTCACCCTCAAGGAAAGCCCCACCTAGACAGCATGAAGCAGTCAATCCAGGAGGTTATCAGTGTGTGTACCCTCATCCTGAGGGCACCCTTGTCTAGATAGGGTCGGAGCTTGGTGATATGACTCAGGTGGTTGAGGGCTGATCTGAATGGGGTTAGAGTTAGGGTTACGGATGGTCTCCCCAACTTTCTTAAGAAACAGAAGCTCCCTCTTCTCTGGGTTCCATTTGACCCTCTTGGTTCTGACCCATTCCAAGACCAATTCCAGGCAGTGTTCCAGGGCTTGGACTGCCTCTCCACTGCAGTGGTAGTCAAGGAAAGAGAGGAAGAGTTTATTTTTATTATTCTATTTTAGAGTATTTTTACCCTGCCTTTCTCCTTGGGAAAGGACCGAAGGTGGCTTACAGTAATGAGGGATAATATACAGTCCAACACAATGAAGATGTGATAATGTCACCATGTGTCACTGATGATGCCTTGATCCGAATCTCCTGATGACCTCACTCATTGACTAATTGTAGAGGTTAAAAAGCACTGGGTATACGGTTGGGCTCCTGGGCAGCCTCAGTGGAGGGTCACAGCCCTCGAGGAAGGATCAGAGATGGCTCAGTGCCAACCCCCCCCATAAGCCCAAACTCCGAGAACCCGTCCAGGGGAATGCCATGGTTGATGGACTGCTTGCACCCCCTCCCCCCGTCTCTGTTATTTACAGAAACCTCCAGAGGTGGCTAACACACGGATGAGTGTGAGGGCTCCCGGGGGGGGGGTTGGTCTGAGGGAGGAGGGAGGGGACCAAGAAGCAGGACTTCATGGGAAGCCTTAGCAAAGGCCGGAAGGCTGGGTGTGTGTGTGTGTGTGTGTGTGTGTGTTTGTGTGTGCTTGGGCCTCTTTGTGGCAACCCCCCCCCCTGCAGCCACCTCCACTGCCAGTTGCTGCTGCTGGCCTGGGGGGGCCTTACCCTAGCGCCCCCTGCAGGCCGTCAGGGAGGGCCCAGAGGTACCGCAGGGATAGGTTTCGGGGGGGGGGGCTGCCAGGCCACGGGTGCCCCTAAGCAAAGAGAGTCCCTAACAACCTTCACCCGTTCCAGAGGGAGGCCTGAGTGTTGGATGGAGATAGGCAGAAAGGCCCCGGAGTCAGGATTGGGGGTGGGTGGGGGGCGCGTGTCCTATTGCCTTGCCATCTTGGGGGGCACCCTTCCCCCAATCCTCTCTTGTGTTTATTTTGGGGGGGGGGGAGCAGTGGCAAAGAAGCACCCATTAATCTGGACAGGTTGAGGTGTGTGTCACCCACTGGCCAGCCACCTTCTCTCTCTCTCTCTCTCTCTCTCTCTCTCTCTCTCTCTCTCTCTCTGGCTTCCTTCCTTTCCTGAAGAAAGGTCAGGGCAGACTGGCCCCATTGGTCTGGGCTGCCCCCAAAGTGGCTGGTGCACAGCTGGGTCCTTCCGCACAGACCCAGTCCCACACGGGATGGGGGCCCACCTCTCACGCTTGGGTCGGCCGTGAGGAGGAGCCTGGAACCACGGGCCTGGCAGGAAACACTTCAGAGCTGCAGGACGGAAGGAGGGCCTCGTCCTGGGTGGGGTGGGGGTGGGGTGGGGGGGTCTCTTTTCCAGGGCCTGACTTGGCAGGTCTCCATCCCTGCCTGTCTGACCAGGTCTCCACCCTGGAGATGTGTGTGCCTGGGCAGGAGTCTACCCCCTCCTCCCTCCCTCCCTCCCTCCCTCCCTCCCTCCTCCTCCCTCTTCCTCTCCTTGGCCTGGAGCAAGCAGGCTGGCCTAACCGGTTTGGGTGTGGGTCCCAACAAGGCCATGGCTGTCTTCTTCCCTCCTCCCCCCCCCCCCCCCCCGTTCATCAGGCAAAGCCCGGAGTGGGAGCCCTGGAGGAGAAGGGGCTCCCGGGTGGGTCTGGGGCTTGGGCGGGGGCATAAGGGTCTCCCCGGAGAGACCTGCACTGGCCTTGCCCGCAGGACGGCAGCCTGCCCTCCCTCCCTCCGTGAGTGGATTCCCAGCCCCCTCCATTGGTGGGCACCCGCCTTTGGGACCCTGGCCAGGACCCTTTGCGAACTGTTTTTAGCCCCCCCCCCAGGGCCTTTGGAGCACATAGACTGGGACCCCCCCCCCCAAGGCAGGGAAGAAGAGGGGGCCTCTGCCACCAGGGGACAATGCTAGCAACGGGGTGGGGGCGGGGGTGGAGGTGGGGGCGGCTGTGCTCCCCGGTTGGTGCTGGGGGAGGGGGGGGAGAGGATGGAAGGCTTGGCCGATGGGGCTTGCAGGTGCCCTGCTTTGTTTTGCTCCCTGACTCTCTCCGAGGGGCTTCTAAGCACCCTTTGAAATAGCCAGAGACGGGCAGGGGTCAGAAGGCCATTTGGGCAGGTGAGCATGGGTTGGGACTCCCCCCCCCCGTCCTCCAGCAAGAAGCCTCTTCCCTGCCATTGCCACTTGGCCGGGGGGGGGGAGGCTGGGGGGCAAAGGGGCTCAGGAGATGGGCTCCTGTGGGCATGGCAGGTGTCCTGGGTGGGCTCTTCCCTGAATGGGCTGAGCACTGGGGGGGGGGAGGGGGGCTGAAAGAGAGAGAGAGAGAGAGAGAGAGAGAGAGAGAGAGGCTTCCAGTAATATGGATGGCACACTTGTATCTCTGCCACCAGGCAGGCCCATCACACACGCTGGCAAGGGAGGTTTGCAGAGCTGAACTGAGCTTGGAACCTTGAGCTTGGATGCCCAGGTCACGGCCGGGCACAATTAGTAGGCAAGTTACGCCCGTTTCTTGAGAAGCCAGCTCTGGCCACGGTGACACATGCCCTTGTGGCCTCCAGGCTAGATTACTGTAATGCGCTGTATGTGGGGCTACCGATGAAAAGTCTCAGGAAACTCCAACGGGTCCAAAATGCAGCAGCCAGACTGCTGACTGGGGTGGGGTACAGAAATCACATTACATCCCTATTAAAACAGCTCCACTGGCTGCCAATCACCTACTGAGCACAATTCAAGGTGCTGACCTTGACCTACAAAGCACTATATGACCTTGGTCCTAGCTACCCCGAAGATCGAATCTCACAGTATGAAGTGGCTTTGGTGTTAAGGTCATCAAGAGAGGCCCTTCTCTCCATCCCGCCATCCTCACAGCTACATCACATGGGAACCCATGAAAGGGCCTTCTCGGCTGCCGTGCCCAGACTCTGGAACTCCCTCCCACTAGAGATCAGGACTGCCCCATCTCTTATGTCTTTCCGGAAACAGGCAAAGACCTTTCTCTTCAGGCAGGCTTTCCCTGAATGAGGACCTACTTATTATCTGACTTTTATATGAATCTACCATACATTATCACATAGACTTTGTGTTTATAGACTTTGTGATTGCATTGACACTCTGTTTTCAATGTTATTTTCCCTCACTCATAACTTTACATGGAATTTTACTCTGTTTTTAACTGCTCACATTCTCTAATAGCTTTAATTGCAATGTTGTCTTTTGATGCTGTAGGATGCTGTAGTCTCAGTACTTGAACATATCTTATATTATCCCTCATTACTATAAGCTGCCTTGGGTCCTTTTCAAGGAGAAAGGCAGGGTAAAAAATACCCTGAAATATATAAATAAAATAAATAAATTGTCCCCTTCAGGGAGATGGCCACCCATTTCTTTCCCCTTCTGCCCCAGATGCAGGCATTGGGAGTGGACCCATCTCACAGTGCCTGCAACTACAGAGGGTGCTGCAAGTCGCAGTGGAGAGGGGTGTGTGACCTCTGGCTCCCGGGAAGGCTGCAGGCAAGCTGGGTGCAAGGAAGGGGCAAAGGGCCCGGCCGTTGGGAGCCCTGCTGGCTACCAAGTGGAGAGGGTGGCCACAGGCTGGCAGGGAGGCTTCCAAGACCCAATGGATGGAAGCAGCCCCAGAGCCTGGTCTCTCTGGAAGCAGGCAAGGAGCCTCATAAGAACATAAGAAGAGCCATGCTGGATCAGGCCAACGGGCCATCTAGTCCAGCTTCCTGTATCTCCCAGTAACCCCGTGAGATGCGTCTGGGAGTGCACGAGACTAGATATCTGTTTCGTGATATCACTCCCCGGCATCTGGCCCTTGAAGTACCCTGGATTTAAGCCTGGAGATGACACATCACCATCATGGTTTGTAACCTGTGATGGACTTTTCCTCCAGGAATCTGTCCAATCCCCTTTTGAAGGCATCCAGGCCAGATGCCATCACCACCTCCTGTGGCAGGGAGTTCCACAGACTGGGTGAAAAAATATTTTCTTTTGTCTGTTCTTACTCTCCCAGCCCTCAATTTGAGCCTCATCCTCCCTTCCTACCAAGGCTGGTTCCCCGCCTTCCCGCCAGACACACACCCCCTCCCGCCAGCCCAGGCCCTTGCTGGGGATCCCTGGCTCTCTCCCCCGTGGTTTTTAGTTCCCCTTGCCCCCCCCACTCACCCATCTGTTTCCCTTTCTCCCCCTGCAGATTCCTTTGTGAATAGCCAGGAGTGGACGCTCAGCCGGTCAGTCCCGGAGCTCAAAGTGGTGAGTCAGTTTGTGGGCAGGGGGTGGGGGGTGGGTCGCTGCTGGAGGTGGTGGTGGTGGTGGTGGTGGTGGTGGGTCCCTTGAGGGCGTGGCTGCCCACAGGACCACCTCCTCAAGGGGGTCTGGTTCTTAGCAACCCCAGGGAAAAACCCAGTCCAGTTTGATTTTCCTTTTAATACACAACAGAAGTGTGGCTTGGCTTGGGGGTGGAATAATCAACCATAGAAGTCCCCCCCTCCCCCAGTCTCCACCCCTCCTGCAAATCCTAGCCCTTTAGGCAATAAACACATGAGAAGATTCCTTTGCGCTGAAAGAGAATAAAAGAGAGTTTACTTACATATTTCTCTAGCAGGCATGAATACAGCTCAGGTTAAATGCAGGTCGAAAGAACAAAGTAAAGAATATTCCTGGAAAAAATTGGTTTTGTCTGTGTCCTTTTTGCCCACCTGCTGAGGCAGAAGAGGAGAAACATCAGAGTGCTACACCTTCTCTCTGTGAGGTCAGAAACACATGTACAATGGGAACCCCATATCCACTGATTCTGGATGTCCCTGATAATCAAGATAGCATAGTTGCTGACCTGGTCGAGCCAGACATCCTGGAAAGTGAAGTCAAGTGGGTCTTAGAAAGCATTGCAAACAACAAGGCCAGTGGAGGTGACGGCATTCCAATTGAACGCTTTAAAATCTTAAAAGAGGATGCTGTAAAGGTGCTGCACATGATATGCCAGCAAATTTGGAGAACCCAGCAGTGGCCAGAGGACTGGAAAAGATTGGTCTACATCCCAATCCCAAAGAAAGGAAACACCAAAGAATGCTCCAACTATCGCATAATTGCACTCACTTCACACATCAGCAAGGGTTATGCTCAAAATTCTATGAGGCAGGCTTCAGCAGTATGTGGAAAGAGAACTTCCAGAAGTGCAAGTGGGATTTCGAAGGGGCAGAGGAACTAGAGATCAAATCGCCAACATGCGCTGGATTATGGAGAAAGCCAGAGAGTTCCAGAAAAACATCTACTTCTGCTTCATTGACTATGCCAAAGCCTTTGACTGTGTGGACCACAACAAACTATGGGAAGTCCTTAAAGGAATGGGAGTACCTGACCACCTTATCTGTCTCCTAAGAAATCTATATGTGGGACAAGCAGCAACCGTCAGAACTGGATATGGAACAACTTACTGTTTTAAAATTGGGAAAGGAGTATGACAAGGCTGTATACTGTCACCTTGCCTATTTAACTTATATGCAGAGGACATCATGCAAAAGGCAGGTCTGGATGAATCACAAGCCAGAATTAAGATTGCCAGAAGAAATATCAACAACATCAGATAGGCAGATACTACAGTAACCCCCCGCCCATCGCGGGGGTTAGGGACCCACCCCACCCGCGATGCATGAAAATCCGCGATATGTGAAAGTGGGTGGGGTGGGGCCAGGGGGCGGGTGGGTGATCGCGCGCCTGTCGAGAAGTCTTGGGGTGGCACGCACCGGCGGCAGCAGGGGTATCTGACCCCCCCCCCCCGCTGCCCGCCCGCGCCGCACGAGACTTCTTGTCTGGGGCAGACTCCATTGAAATGCATTGCCAATGCATTTCAATGGAGAAAATTTTCCCCATTGGAAAACATTGGCTCAATGCTTTCCAATGGGGGAAATTTCTCCATTGAAATCCATTGACTCAATGCATTTCAATAGAGATTGCGGGTCCCCCCGCCATCCCCCGCATGGCCCCAAGGCTTCTCGGACGGGCCCGGGGGCGGTGCGGGGCGACCCGATGGCCCCCTGCCGCCATCCCCAGTGCAGCTCCAAGGCTTTGCGGAGGGGCGATGTGGAGCGATCAGATTGCCCCCCGCCACCCCCCTCGCGGCTCCGAGTCTTTGCGGAGGGGCAGCGCGGAGCAACCCAATGGGCCCCCGCCCCCTGCGCGGCTCTGAGGCTTTGTGGAGGAGCGTGGAGGGGCGGCGGGGAGTGACCCAATGGCCCCCCGCCACCCCCACCCCCACCCCCACGGTGCAGGTACTGCAATCCCGCAATGTAGTGGGACAATGGTACTTGAACCGTGAAATGGCGGGGGGTGACTGTACTCTGATAGCAGAAAGTAAGGAGGAATTAAAGAAACTCTTAATGAGGGTAAAAGAGGAGAGTGAAAAAAATGGGCTGAAGCTCAACATCAAAAAAACTAAGATCATGGCCACCGGTCCCATCACCTCCTGGTAAATAGAAGGGGAAGAAATGGAGGCAATGACAGAGTTTATTTTCTTGGGCTCCTTGATCACTGCAGATGGCGACTGCAACAACAAAATTAAAATACGCCTACTTCTTGGGAGGAAAGCAATGGCAAACCTAGATAGCATCCTAAAAAGCAGAGACATCACTTTGCCAACTAAGGTCAGGATAGTCAAAGCTATGGTTTTTCCAGTAGTGATATATGGAAGTGAAAGCTGGACTATAAAGAAGGCAAATTGCCGCAGAATCGATGCTTTTGAGCTGTGATGCTGGAGGAGAGTCTTGAGAGTCCCCTGGACTGCAAGGAGATCAAACCTATCCATCCTGAAAGAAACCAACCCCGAATGTTCACTGGAAGGACAGATTTTGAAGCTGAGGCTCCAGTACTTTGGCCACCTCATGAGGAGAGAGGACTCCTTGGAAAAGTCCCTGATGTTGGGAAAGATGGAAGGAAAAAAGGAAAAGAGGATGGCAGAGAATGAGATGGTTGGATGGTGTTATTGATGCAACCAACATGGATTTGACCAAACTCGGGGAGGCAGTGGAAGATAGGAAGGCCTGGCGAGCTCTGGTTCATGGCGAAGAGTCGGACACGACTGAACGACTGAACAACAACCTGGGTCGGGTGCTTCCCCCCCACACACACACACAAACACACCTCCTTGCCCTGAGGAAACCACAAGGCAGCCTTGCCCTTGGGGGGGGGGGAATGTTCTCTTGAAAAGACGGCCCACTCCTCCCCCTTCCCTTCTTTCTGTAAGTCAAGAAAGGGGCTGCACCATCAGCTGAAACCCCCCTCCCACACACGTGCAGCGTCTCCCAGGAGTCCAGGCAGTGGGCCTGATCCTGTCCATATTGCCTTGTAGGGAATTGTTGGCAACTTGTCCAGCGGGAAGTCTGCTCTGGTGCACCGCTACCTGACAGGCACCTACGTGCAAGAGGAGTCCCCGGAAGGTGAGGCGTGTGCCGGGGGGGGGGAGGCAGTGGTAGCTTTGGAAGGGTCAGGCGGGGGGGGGTCCCCCGCGGGGCGGGGGGGGGAAGAGACCGGCCCCAATTGCCTATTTCAGATCTTGCTCTCTCCATTGCTTGTACTGCCCTCTGAAAAAGACAAGGCAGGAAAGTAGGGAAACAGCTGTGTCACAAATGGAGGTGGGGGGCAGAATAAGCCACCTTGAGGGGATTTCTCCCTCCCCATCCCCCAGCCCTGGTAGGGTCCTGCTGGGGATTCTGCAGCTGGGGTTGGGGTTGGGGCAGAATTCAGTCCCTCCTCTCTTGAGAGGCTTCCAGTCTCTGGATTCCGTCATGGGCTCTTTTTGCTGCTGCTGACTCTGGTCTTGGGGGGGGGAGCATGGGAGGGGGATGCCTGGGGAGGGCTCCAGAAGTGGGGGGGCTAGGACCGGTGGGGCATGCACCTGTCCTTGCCCCTTGTTGAACGCCCTCAACCCTCGGGGGGGGCAGCGCTCAGTCATGGGGGGGCTGGCCTCACACATCCTGTGTGCTCCTCTGCTGCCCCTGGTCCCTGGGGGCCCCTGGAGGGCCCGGGACGGTCTAGGCCGGCAGCTCCAGTGGCGACCTGCTCCCTCCCCCATGGCCCCCTCGCTCTGGTTGCCTTGTTTTCCTCAACAAGCTCCGGAGGCTCCTTTCCAAAAGGAGAAGGGCTGCGCTTGCCTCTCCCGCCTTTGCCTAGGGTGGGGGGGGGCAGCACACAGCCTGGACCATGCAACACCCTGGGAACCCCCAGGGGGCTGCCCCTGCCCCACAGAAAACTGTTTGCACTGGTGGGTGGGAGGGTGGGTGGGTGAGCTTGCTTAGAGTGTCTCCTTGTGTGCCTGGAGGAAGGAGGGCAGTAAGCCATCGGGTCATGTTTGAGGCTTCCCCGGCCCCCTCCTCTCCTCTTATTTCCCGTGTGTGAGTGTGAGTGGGGGTGGCGGGGGTGCAGGTCCCTTGGCTACCGGCAGCAGGGGGCGGCTTTTCACTTCAGGGAGAGCCATTCTGGCTTGTTGGGGGTGGGGGCTTGCAGGAGCAGGTTTGGGACAGGTGCCTGCCCTCACCCACCCTGGGTCTCTGGAGATGCCCCCCCCAGCACTAGACACCGGGCACAGGCGTGGCCTGTGGGCCCCCTGGGGCCACAAGGGGGCAGAAGGACCTCTTTGGCCTGGGTCGGCCGCTTGGCTCCTTGACCCGCTTCAGCCTCCCTCTCTAGGTGGCCGGTTCAAGAAAGAAATCGTGGTGGATGGACAGAGCTTCCTGCTGCTCATTCGTGATGAAGGCGGCCCTCCGGAGCTGCAGGTGAGGGCCACGCCCCTTTTGCTGCCCCCTTGAGAAGGGGAGGGGGGTATCCACTCCAGTCCCTCCTCGGAACAGCTCTTCTCTCTGTAATGGTGGCAAATGGGCCGGCCAGGGAGGGCGAGGTGGCCTGGGTGCAGGCTGCCTCACTTCTGCTGCCAGCACAGCCTTGGGGGCACCACGCAGAGGGCAACAGTTTGGCCAGTGAGTGGCCTTGGAGGAGATGGACCTCTTGCCCAGTGGCTTTTGGCCTAGCCAAGAAGCGTGGTGCTTGCCTGCATCAGTCCTGGCTCATCTGCCTGCCCCTGCTCTGGAGGATGGGTGGGGTGGGGGCTGGGGGGCTGGAGAGGGGAATCTGTCCCACATAGGGGCCCTGAGCGCAGTCGGCAGTGGCCCCACAGGGGCCCCGTGCACTGCTCGGTTTTCCTCTTGCTCCAGTTTGCCGCCTGGGTGGATGCCGTGGTTTTCGTCTTCAGCCTGGAGGATGAGATCAGCTTCCAGACCGTCTACAACTACTACCTGCGCCTCTGCAGCTACCGTAACACCTCGGAGGTGCCCATGGTGCTGGTGGGCACGCAAGGTGAGGAGGGGCTCTAAGTGGGCATTTGGAGGGGGCGGCTCCCCCTCCCTCCCTCCGCCTGAAGGTGCAAGGAGGGGAATCTACCCTCTGTGTGTGTGTGTGTGTGTGTGTGTATCTGTGTGTGCAGAATGCAGCCCTCCAGGTTCTGTGGAGCTGTGTCTCAGGCAAATGACCCCTCTAATTTGAAAAAACCCAATTGACCCTTGATGAGACCAGACCCTTCCCTCACATGGAGTTTGCTGGTGCATTTCTGCAGCCTCTTGTTCTCCGCCTCTCTTGGGGAAGAGGCTGACCCAGCTCTGGGCTGACCCATGGTCAGTGAACCTAAGAACCTAAGAAGAGCCCTGCTGGATCAGGCCAAAGGCCCATCTAGTCCAGCTTCCTGTATCTCACAGCGGCTCCACCAAATGCCTCGGAGCACATGAGTCTAGATATCTGTCTCCTGATACCACTCTCCTGCATCTGGCCCTTGAAGTACCCCATTTTTAAGCCTGGAGATGACACATCTCCCTCATGGTTTGTCACCTGTGATGGACTTTTCCTCCAGGAATCTGCCCAATCCCCTTTTGAAGGCATCCAGGCCAGATGCCATCACCACCTCCTGGGGCAGGGAGTTCCACAGACTAACAACACGCTGGGTGAAAAAAATTGCCCCAAGTGCGATGCAAAGGTTCTTCCCCCTCCGGGTTAAAGGGCACCAAATGGGACAATCTCAGAGAAAGTGGCTTTGATCCCACCCAGTCACAGGTGCCTTGTTGGTTCAGAGGGAATGGTTTGGGGCAAGGGGGCAGTCTGAAGGGGAAAGCCCCCTCCCCAAAGCCCCCAGTAGACAGCAAAGATGAGGGGGGCTTAGGATGGGCAAAGATGGGGGAGCTTAGGATGGGCAAAGATGGTCAGACGTAGCCCTGAGAGGAAGGAGGGAGACCTTGGTGGCCAGATGGCTACAGGGAAGCCTCCGCTCAGTTCTTGGAGGGCAGCCCCAGTCAGAGCCTTTTGTGTGGGGTCCAGCAGATTGGGGGTGGGGGCTTCTGGGGGCTCTAAGGGAGTAATGGGAAGTCCTGGCAGGTGTTCCCACATTCTGAGAAGATAGGGGGAGTGAGGGGTCGGGTGAGGCAAAGGTCCATGGGAGTTGCAGGGTATTATGGGCAGTCTGTGCCCTTTAGGCTTAGCACAGGGAGCCTCCCACAGGACCTACCAATCCCATAATCCCTTGCAGCTCCCATGGCGCTTGGCCTTGCCCCACCCCCACCCCCTTTATGTCTTCTCTACAGGGTGCCAATAGCTGCCAGGGTCAGAACTAGGAAACATCTGCTGGGGCTCCCTCTTTCATCCTTAGAAAGCCAGAAATATGGTTGGGGGGGGCATCCAGACTCACCTCAGCCTCATGGTCTCATGCGACCTCCTTTTTGGAGGTTTCTTCCCCCCTCCCCAACCGGGTGCCTGCCCCCCCTCCTCCTCCTCCTCCTCTGGTGGTGGCTCTGCCCAGGCTGCACGGGGCAACCTACCCCTTTTGCATTTGAGTGAGTATTTTGGCGGGGTGGCACTGAAATGCCCTCCCTTGGCCACAGATGCCATCAGTGCCACCAACCCACGGGTGATTGACGACTCCCGGGCCAGAAAACTCTCCAATGACCTCAAGCGCTGCACCTACTACGAGACGTGCGCCACCTACGGGCTGAATGTGGAGCGGGTCTTCCAGGACGGTAATGGGCCCGTCCCTCCGCCAAGGGGGCCGCCTGGCCAGGGCATCCAGAGGGGCTCCGAGGGCGCTTGGGGGAGTGGCCGCGCCCACGGGCGGGGGCCAGGGGGTGGGGGTGGCGGCAGGGAGAACCTTTCCTAACAGCAGGGTGGGCTGGTTCTCAGCCTGGAGGAGCCCACTCCCCTTTGCGTGAGCCACGGGCCACTTGCCTGCCCTGCAGCTGTGAGTTCTGCAGGTCTTTGGAAGGACCGCCTGCCCTGCCCTGTGGTTCCTTCTTCCCGGACCACCGTCCCTCCTCCAGAGCCAGCTTGGACCCCACCCCACCCACCCCCCCACCCCTCCTGCATTTCCGTGCTACCTGGAGGGGAGTCTTGGGGGGAGACAGGGAGGGGAGGGGCCCCACCCTGTGCCGGCCGTGCCAGCCTGGCTGTGCCAGAGAGAGGTGCGTGCCCTGTCCCTTGCAGGCCAAAGGGGGGGGAAGCCTCCGCGGACCCCACCCCACCTCCCATCCCTGCTCGCTCACCCTGGATCCCCCCCTCTCTCATATTCTGTGCCCTTCCCCCTCCTCCAGTGGCCCAGAAGGTGGTGGCCCTCCGCAAGAAGCAGCAGCTCTCCATTGGGCCCTGCAAGTCCCTGCCCAACTCACCAAGCCACTCCTCCGTCTCGGCTGCCTCCATCCCTGCCGTCCACATCAACCAGGTCTCTGGGGAAGGAGGGGGGTGGGGGTGGGGTGGGACAGGGGTTTCCCCCCCGCCCATGGCTGTGCCCGGGTCCTTCCTGGGCTGCGAAAGCCGCCAGAGAGCAGCTGGGCGCCCCCCACAGAGGAAAGAGCCAGGCCTCCTTTGAAATGCCCCCCCTCCCCTGGTGCCTCCTGCCTTCCTGCCCCCCCCCCCCCGGTGCTGATGGGCAAGGCCTCGGAGCGAGTGTGGTGGCTTCCTGGGCCAGAGGGGTCTCAGCCTGGCCTTAGACCCGGATTGGGACCCGGACTGCTTGGGCTTCCTGGATGTTGGCCAGCCCCTGGGAGCTATTGGGGAGGGAAGGGGTGCCTCCCTCTTGGTTCTTCTGGCCCTTCTTAGCAGCTTTGGGTGCCGTGGTCCCTCTGGGCTTCTCTCCGGGATTCGAGTGGGAGCCCCCCCTTTTACAGGGACCCCGTCTCCATCTGGTTGAATTCCACTGTCTGGCCTCAGGAGTGGAGTGGACAAAGGGGAACAAAGGGCATCGTAGTCCAGGAGAGGCCGAGGGGGGGGGTGCCCTCTCCTGGTCTGTTGAAAGGCAGCCCACGGAACCGGGAGGCTGCCTGGGTGCCGGAAGGAGTTGCAGCCCCTCCGCCACCCACCCAGGGCTGCCACGTGGGGTATCTCCAGGATTCCTCCCTGGGCCCGCTGGGTGCCCAGGTCCCAGGGGCGGCCCGGAGCGCCTTGGCCCAGTTTCTCCCATTCCTGGAGAAGCCTGATCTGGCCACAGTGAGACGTGCCTGACTTAGGAGGTGCTGCCAGGTTGGGTTACTGTATTGCGCTCTGCGTGGGGCCATGTGTGTTCTTAAAGCACTTTAAACATGCTTTTAGACAATTGTATATTATCCTATTGTTTTTTATGGAACAATTTGTTTTATTTTTAACTTTACTTATATTCCAATTCTTCTGGCTTGCCTTGAGTTCTGTTAATGTGAGAAAGGCAGCATAGACTTTGTAGACATAAAATAAAATGGGGGAGGGGGGAACCAAATTAAAAGCCCACACCTGTGCCATCTCAGGGAGTTGAGGGGGGGCAATTTCATCATGGTTCTTCGAGGGGCCCTCACTCCCACCTCAGCCCAATTCCGTTTTTCAAACCAGAAGCCCTTCTTTGGCCACCAGATGGCGGGGGGGGGCTGGTGGGGGGGTTCTTAGGGAAGAGAATAGAACAGCTTCCGGAGGAATGCCACCGAGGGTTTCCTTGGCCCTTGCTTGAGCTCAGGCGGCTGGCCAGGGCCCTCTTGGTATTTGAGGCCAGGGGGAGGGGGAGGGGGAGGGGTCAGCGTCCCCATGCCCACTTCAGCCACTGGCACTACTGCCACGGCGAAATGGGGAGGGGCTGGAGAATGTGTGGGCCACCCTCGGCCTGGGGACCCTCGGCCTGCCGCTGGGAACGACCTGGAGGGGGTCCTTCTTGGAGCTGCTTTGTGGGCTGGGGGGGGCAGCGCTGGCTCCCTTCCTCTGCCGTCTATCCTAACCCCCCCCCCATTCCCCACCCCACCCCACCTGCAGGCTGCCAATGGGAGCGGGGCTTTCAGCGACTACTCCTCCTCGGTGCCCTCCACCCCCAGCATCAGTCAGCGCGAGCTGCGCATTGAGACCATTGCTGCCTCCAACACCCCCACGCCCATCCGGAAGCAGTCCAAGCGCCGATCCAACATCTTCACAGTGAGTCCCGGGGCCGGGGGGGGGCAGCTGCAGGGGCGGGCCTCAGATGGGTGCGGGGGGGGGGGAAGTGCCATGTGCATGTGTACCTGCATGCACCAGTGAGCGGGGGAGTGTGTGTGTGTGTGTGTGTGTGTGTCTGATGGCAGGCACTGGGGTGTGTTCCAGATGTTGGCAACCTTATGGCCCTGGAGATGGAAGCCCTTCCTTCCTTCGTCTCTTTGGGAGAGCGTGAGGGTGCATGAGTTTTGGAGGGGGGGGAGGGAGAGGCCCCCGCCTGCATCAGTCAGTGGGGGGGGGGGAGGGGTTGGTTTCAGACAGAGCCCAGGAGTGAGCGCAAAGGGTCTGGGAGTTTGGGGGGGGGCTACCCCCCTTTCAAGGGTTCTGCTAGAAATGTGGTCCTGGGAGAACTTAGGCCAGAGAGGTTGGCCTGTTCCTGCCACGAGGCCACGCGTGGTCTTGGGGAAGCCCTGGGAGGGCCAGAGGGTGTGGCATGCAAGGGAGGGAGATGGCGTGGCCCTCGGGAAGAGGGGGGGCAATGAGATGTGCCCCTCTTGTGCATGCCTGGGAACAACAACCGGTCAGCCTGGAGGGTTGAAAAAGGTCCTCTTTTTAAAGATGTCCCCCCTGCTGCCCCAAAGGACCCGGCTAAAGAACCCACTGAGGTTGGAGGGCAGTTGGGCTGAGCATGGCTTCAGAGGAAGGAGGCATGATAACTCGTTTCTGGGGGGGGGGGGAGGGCTTCCGGGTGGGGCAGGGCTCCCCATTACCAGGAGAAACCTGGGTCTGAGCATCCCTGGCCACTTCTAAATTGGAGGAAGGAGGGAAGCCCCCCCCCCCCGTGTTCCTGGCTGAAGGGTTGGGCCTGGGCCAGGGGAGGGGAATGGAAGCCCAAAGGGTGGATGGGTGGGTCTCTTGTGACAGCCCCCCGCTGCTCCTGGATGGCCCTCGGCCCCACCTGGCAGCCCCACCATGCCCAGGGCGCTTTTTGCCCTGACACGCTGGGAAGGGCAGGGTCCTCACGGCACTGTCCTTGGAGGCCCACAGGACCCGGGGTGGCACTGGAATTGGGCCCACTGGGAGCCCCACTGCGGAGTCTGGGGGCAGGGCGAGGGACCTGGGCAGAGGAAACCCCATCTGGTCTGGGCCGCTTCTGCTCAGGGCTGCAGCAGCAGCAGCAGCAGCAGCAGCAGGACTCATGTGTGTGCGTGTGCGTGTGCACTTGGAGTGGTGTCTGGCTTCTGCCCTCCCGCCTCCACTGCACTGACTAGCTGGCATCTCTAGGGCTGGCCCCCCACACCGGGGCACATGCCCCCCTATGTATGTGCGCCCCATTCGTGCCCACGTCTCCTCATGGCTGTCCTGTCTCTGCTCTCAGCTTCTCCCCACCACCACCACCACCATCACCACCACCTCTGACTCCTGGGGCTGCTGACCCCATGGCTGCACTCCTGCTTGCGTCTGTGCCCCTGCATGCCAGCTCCTCCCACACCTCCCTCCTTAACCCCCCGCCCCCGCCCCACTGTTGCGGTTGCTCTCCTTGGATTCTGCTGCCCCCTCCCCGCTGTTCCTTCCCACTTCTCCTGGCCTCCGCAGGCGCCTGCGCATACGCTCCTTGGCTCGGCACGTTCGTGTGGAATGGCTTGCCATCACCCCTGGCAGCGGGTGACGTGGGTCAGGGGGGAGGGGGCCTCTCTGGGGCAGGCGCTTGAACACACCGGCCCGTGTCCACTGACTCTGGTTCCCCCGTTTGCACCAAAGGAGGTGTCACCCTTCAGGGGAGGTGGCCGTGGCTTTGGGGGTCTCCAGAGGGTCTGTCATCTGGCGCATTTGGACCCTTGGGCTGCTGGGGAGAGGGAAGAGGAGGTGGTTTGTGGCTGCCTTCCTGTCAGAGGGAGGGGTGGTGGTGCAGCGAGGGCTTTTCTTCCTGGTCGTCCCCCCCAAATAGCCCAGCCTGGGGCTTCTGGGTGCCTCTTCTCTCTTCTCCTCCCCTGCCTTGCCCTGCTTGGTGTGCTTCTGCACGGCTCATCCACAGAGTCTGGTTCTCAAGGGCTGCTCTCTGCAAAAACCCCTTCCCCCCTGCCCGCTCCTTCCCCCCTGCCTCCTGCTGCGTCTGCTGGCCCGGGGCCCCCCCCCCCGCACCGCACCGCCGCTGCCAAGGATGCTGCTGCCCTGCAGGTCTCCCTGTGGCCAGCAGATGGAGACAGGCTCCTGTTTACTGCAGGAGTGGCTAGGCTGCCCTTCAGGCACTGCTGGTGCCTCCTCCCCACCCACCCCGTATCCCCCAGCACCGGGCTTGGGTTTTCTGTGGTCTGTTGTGTCCCTTCTGCCACAGGTGGCAGATTGGCAAGCAGGCAGGCAGGCAGGCAGGAGGGCAGACATGCCTCCGTCTTCTGAGTATAACATGCCAAACTCTTTATTCTTTCAATATTTGCAGATATGTGCCAATGTTTCCAACTTTTCATCAACCAAAAGGCCTTTTCAACTCCTTCCAAATTAGAAGATCCAGGTGGCTCCCCGGCAGGCACCTCAGTACCAATTCTCTCACTTTTCATTGCCTCTCCAGGGCCGGATCAGGGGCAGGCACTGGGAGTGATCTCAGATTAGCCGCCCACCCACCCCTTCCTAGCTGCTGCTTGGGTCCCCCTCCTCCCGGAGACAGACATACGCAGGAGCCTTTAATCCCTCCCCCCTCTGTAAAGTCTCTGAGAGACCTGCACCTGCACCTGCAGTCTTTGCCGGGCCTTGGCTGGGCCTGCCCCAGGTCCTCGTGGTGTCGGAGATGGCCCTTCTGGGACAGGAAGACTGCCAGAGCCGCCAGGAAGTGCCAGGAGATGGAGGGGCCAAGGGACGCTTTGCTGCCGCCACTGCTGCCACCGCCACCGCCGTTAGCGCCTGCCACGCACTCTCTGCTCTCCAGCTCCCTCCTTCCTCCTGCATGGACACCACCACCTCCTCCTCCTCCTCCTCCCCCTCCCCCTCCCCCTCTCCTCCTTCCTCCTTCCTCCTCTTCTTCCTCTGAACAGAGCAGCTGTCTGTGGCTCCTTGAGGCCCACCTTTCTGTTGAGCTGGCCAGTTTGGGACAAGTGGGGTGTCGGCTCCTCTTGAGTGAGTGGGTACTTGCAGCCGGTGGGTGCGATGGACCGACGGAAGGGCTTGTAGGACTGCTGGACGATTGCCTGATAGCCAATGCCTGTCCCCTCCTGCCCTTCTCGTGGTTCTGAACGTATTGATTGTGTTCCATGCCGTGAATTTCGCGAAAATTCTCCACTGCCTCCCAAGCTCCTTCCATGGATGGCTTTTCAGAGGACTGTCAATTTTCAACTTTGTTTCTTGACCTCTTTATTTATTATGATACTGATGATGGTGATGGTGACAATGATGATGATGATCTGGAGTTTTGCATTCTCTTTCTCCCTCCCTCCCTTCCTCTCTCCCCCCCCCCTCTCTTTTTATTTCTCTTCGATTTCTGCCTTGACCTCCAAGTCAAATTCTAAATGTAAACTAACTGGTGATTGTGGCTGTTCTTTTGTAAGGGGGGGGGCGGGGGTAACAGTCCAGTGACTTCTGCAATTTTGTATGGCGTCTCTGTGTTCACCAAATAAATGGTTGGATTAGTAGGGCTGGTGCCGTTCTTTCTGGGCTTCTGCCCTTGCTGCCGCTGCCCCGTTGCTGCCGCCGCCGCCGCTACCTTTGCTGCTGCTTCCACCGCCGCCTCCCCCACCCACCCATCCACACTGCAGCTGCTTGCGCTTCTGCTCCTCTCCGTGCTCTGCACCCCCATCCCATCCCATCCCATCCCATCCCATCTTGTCTGGCCCAGGGTGTGTGGGAGAGGCCAGAGGCCGGGGCCTGAGGCTGCTGGTGGGCAGTGAGGAGGGGGCTGTGCCTCTTCCTTCTGCCAGATGCGCCACACACACACACACACACACACACACCTCCAGAAGGTCTCACGCCCGCCTCTCTCTTCTTCTCTTCCAGTCCCGGAAAGGCACAGACGTTGAGCGGGAGAAGAAGGCGCCGGAGGGTAAGGGAGACACCATCGGCAGCGGGCGAGCTATCCCCATCAAGCAGGTACGCACCTGTACCTCACCCCTGAGGGGCGGGAGAGTGTGGGGCAATGGAGAGTCCAGAGAGGGGGCTCGTGGGGCTAACATATTCATTCTCACCTGCCGCCACCCACTGCCCTGCAGCAAGATGCTTCTCCGTGTTGAGTCCATTGTTTTCTGCCATGCAAGTGTTGCTGCTACCAGCTCTGTGCTCTCTCTGTGTGTGGGGGGGGGCGAGGGGGGGAGGGAGGGAGGGAGGGAGGGAGGGAGCGCATGGGTGCATGGGAAGGGTCTGCCTGTGTGTTGCAACAGGGGAGGTTGTGGGAGGGGAGAATGGTTCCTTTTGATACAGGCTCAGCCAACTCTTCTGAGCACTGCCCAAGGACCCTGGGAACAGTTGGCCATGGTGTGGGGGAAGGGGGGGCAGAGGGAGAGAGTTGCCAGGGATAGCAGTTGGGGGGAGCACCTCCAAAGGGAGGACGTTACTAACAGGAGACAAGTAAAAAGGCAGAACTATTCTATCTGGATTTTCAGAAGGCTTTTGACACAGTCCCTCACCAACAGCTGCTGAGAAAATTGCAGTCAGGGGATAAGAGGGCAGGTCCTCTTATGGACTGAGAACTGGTTGAGATCCAGGAAACAAAGGGTATTTGTACACGACCCCTAAACTCCGCCGCAAATGGCTGCCAGCTCCGGAGCTTAAAATTGTTTCCCCACCAGCTCCGGAGTTTGCAGGAAATTAAGTGCGACCACGCTCACCTAAGCGCGTCCCAGCGCACTTTTCATGTACCTGCTCTTGGAGGGTGAAAATCCCCAGGTCCGGATGTAAAGGAGTGAGTGCCCGACTCTCCTCGCTTCTGTTTGTTGTTTTTTTTGCCTCCCGCCCCTTTAAGAGAAGGACTCAGGATGACGGGGAGGCTTGGACCAGCAAACGGAGTTGAGCCTGCATTCTTTTGTCCCCTTTTTTCTCCCTCCCCTCACGCAGACAGGATCAAGGAAGTGCGGAGGGGTGGGGAAGAGCAACAAACCCCCAAGATCTCTGGTCCGAATTTAAGTGGCCAGCGGATCTTAGGGGTCGTGTGAAAAGGCCC
>JAHTLZ010000221.1:59066-91313 GCA_023846285.1 Phrynocephalus versicolor | reverse complement strand
AGACAGACAGACAGACAGACAGACAGACAGACAGACAGACAGACAGAGGGAAGAAGGGGCAGAGAGTTAGGAAGGCCGGCAGCCCAGCGCAGACCGAACCCCAACCCGAAGGACCGACGAGCCAGCAAAGCTAGCAGGGGCTGTAGTGATTAGTGGTCAGCGTGTTGGGCAGTGCCCGGGGCCTGAGAGAGCCAAGGACCGCCAGGACCGCTGGGAAGCTCCGCCGCTCGGGCCAGGCTTTAGGGGAATGGACAGTCGCCTAACCGTCCGGAGCTTATGGCGGGGGAAGGAACATACTGTATTCGTAGACAATAACATAACAATAAAATAAACATAAGGGGGCCCCTTGCTACTGCGACCCCTCTCCTGCACGTTCCGGTCGGTTCACCTCGGAGCTCCCCCCCACCCCCAGTACTGAAGTTTTAGCCTCGCCTATTATGTGGGAAACCACAATAAGGGAAATCACTACTTTGAGTTTTGCGTGGGTCTGTTCACGGCTCAAATCGGTCACAGCCCCGCCCTCCGCGTGCCCCTGCGCCCTCTTTCTTGATCGGTACAGCGGGGCTTCCAGAGCCTTCCCTGGCCCTCCTCCGCCTCGCCTGCTGGAACACGTGGGTGCCCTTTTTAAACTGTGGGCAGCCGAGCGGGGCACAAGGTGCCTTCCTCCCCGCCACCCCAAGAGAATATGCAGCCCAGCCCCGCGGCACTCTCCCCGCGTCCCCTCGGCCGCCTCCCCCGCCCCGTGTGTCGGGGCTCTCGGTGACTCCCGCTCACCTTGCGGTCTACTCGACCAATTTTTCCCCTGCCTGGCCAACCGCACAGCCTACATAACCCAGCGGCCCTGCCTTGGCCGCCGGAGCTGGGGAAGGACCCAGCGCCGCCCTCCCGGGCAAACCCGGGCGTGTTCCCGACAGGGGAGAAAGAAGACTCCCGCGCGGGGCCCGCTCAGCGGGAGAGGGGGATGGGCGCTCTCGGCCAGTCTAGACGGAGTCCCCCGCCTTTATGAACCCGGCTCGTCCGGTCTGGGAATGGATCCCGACTGTCGTATCTGGACGGAATCCCTGAGAAAGTGGCCATCGCATCCTTGCCATCCCCGACTCCAGCCCAAGGCTGGCTCGAGAGCAAGAGTCGACTTCGAAGCCGTGCGCGGTATACAAGCAGAACGCTTTGCTTTCCCTCGACTTTGGAGCCAAATCTCCGCCTCCCACCGGGGTCCGTGGAAGGCAGGCGCTTTGAGCCAGCAGCGGCTGACCGAAAGCCCAAGCCCTCCCCACCCACCCTCCTGCGCCTGAGGGGCCGACCGCGAGCCCCAGGAGGACCACCGCTCCTGCGACGAGAAAATGGCCCTGCAGGTCCCAGCGCTCAACGCCTCCGAAGCGGCTCCGGGAGGAACCGCCGCTTGGCTCGTCCACCCTGCCGGGGAGCCCAGGAAGGCCGAACAGAGGCTGCCCGGGAAGCGCGCTCAGCCCCAGCACGCGCCGGTCCCGCGAGGAAACGTCCTTCTCCCCCAGGCGGACCGTCCCCACCTCGGACGGCAAGACGGCGGCCGCTTCCGCACACCTTTGCCCGCGCTGCGCCGGGAACGAGCGGAGCTTTTCTCTCCGCCCGAGAAGCAGCAGCAGCAGCAGCCGCTCTCTCGGCCCCGCGCCGGCTTTTTCCCGGCCTCCTGGAAAGGCCGCTGGGCGGCCAGTCCCAGGCAGGGGCGGAGACCCTCCCGGCGCCTGAACTGCAAACCCTCTCCCCCCCTCCCGCATCCCTCGCCCCCTGCCAGAGATTCCCACTCTGGGGGTTGGTCCCCAGGCGCCACCCGCCCCTCCGCCTCCCGGGAGAAGGCCCTCTCCCTCAGACCCAAGGCCGAGGCTCTTGTCACCGGGCTGGAGCGGGCGACCCCCGCAGCCGACGGCTGCCCCTCCGTCTGAATTCACCTCTGGAGAGCCGATTTGGCAGGGACGTTTGCGCTAGCCACAGTTTTCCTGCGCCGATCCATGAAGGGCTGATGACCAGCTTGAGGGATTTCGCCCAGTTTTAGTAACCCAATAAAGGCGTCGCCTTAAGCTTGAATGGACCTGATCCTAAGGAAAGGACTAAGTTGAGGGGGTGGGGGTGAGGGTGGGAAAGGGACCTACCGGCTACAAGGAGGGAAGGGCCGCTCTGGAGCACAGAGGCTGGCCTGGAAATTGGTTTAAATGGGGCCTGAGACCCGCTCCGATCAAGCGGACCTTTGGGGGGGGGGTCTTGCAGTTGCCTCTGGAGGCAGCTGGCTGGTCCCTTCGTCTCGCCGCTCCCGCCCCAGCTCCCGAGATCCCTCGTACTGGGATCGGCCTACTGGAGTGCCGCTCTCCACCCCCACCCCCTCCACTCCCAAAAAAATCCTTCCAGGAAGGTTCCAGGACGCCCGAGGCTAGGGGGCTGCTTCATAAAAGGTGCCTTCTCCTCTACACGTGGACGAGCTGGCTCTGGGGTCCACAGCCCTTCTGGGAGAGAACGGCCTGCCCCCCCCCATCTCTCCCGCCGTCAGCACTCCAAGGATTCGTTCTGCCTGAGATGGGGGAGATGGGCTTCTGCCCCGGGGCAATCGCCGCCCTCCGCAATCATGCTCTCTCTCTCTCTCATCCCCGACAGCAGGAGGCGCTCTTTCCTGTACCGCAGAGCCACCGCGGGGCGGGGGCGGGGCGGGGGAAGGTGCCTCGCCAAGGGGGGCTTCGACTCCTCCAACAAGGCAGAGAGCCCCTTCCTTCCTGCCTCGGCGGGAGGCCCCGGGGAGAGAAGCCAGGCCGGTTCGCCATTGGGGTCCCAGCCAGAACTTTCTCCCGCTCGCTGGGTCCTCCTGTCCAGAACGCGAAGGAGAGGCTGTGGGGAGGGGCGGGGAAGGGGAAGGGGAAGGAGGGGGCCTGGCTGGGTGCCCTTGTCTTGGCGAGACAATAGAGCTCAATGGGCAAGCCAGGGGCTCTGAAGCGCCCCCTGAGAACGGCAGAGGGCCGGCCAGCGGTGGACGGTCCCAGCCGCTGCCTCCGGAAGTCCTTGGGGGCCTTCGGTGGATTCCAGCAACCGCCAGCCTGTTAATGTGCAAGGCTGCTCACCGTTCGCTGCAACGGGTCAGCCCCCCCACCACCACCAGGGACTGGGCCCTATTCCTTCCTTGCAGCCTCCAGTGGCCACAAGGACATCCGCCCTGCTGGCTCCCAAGTCAGAAAGGAGAGCTGTGTGAGAGGCATGTGTCCCAGCCACAGAGCACCCCCCCACTCCGTGCTTTTTGTACAAGCTGGCTCAGAGGTCGCCCTTTCCCCACTGGTGTAGGCCATGCTTCCTGCTGAGCTGGTGCCATGCTGTAAAGGTTCTAGCTGCGGTAACTCAACATCATCCTTAGAAATGGCTTTGTTGACATAGCAGATGATGGGCACCTGTTAAACTGGGAGGGGTAGCAGACAGAATTCAGATGACTGACCCTAACAGGTTGCAGAATTGGGCCAAAACAAACAAAATGTTCCACACTGAGACAGGAAAAGTGAGGGGCAAAGAGGGTGGGTGACAATCAGCTGGGCAGCAGCAGAAAGATCCAGGTCGGTTGTGAGTGGGCCACAGACTAGAGGTCACTCCTCGGTGGGCGGACGGGGGGGCAGTGGCCAAAGAACCAACTGTCATCCTGGGGGTGAGGGAATGCTGTCCAAACCCAATCCTGCTTCAGTCAGGCCTTGCCTGGAATACGGAGCCCCAGTTGTGGGCCCTTGGAAGCTGGAACGCATCCAGAGGAAGGTAACCGAGATGATGACCACAGCAACTGTCAGGAACTGGAGAACATTTTGGGACAAGCCAAACCTGTTCAGGAAGGATGGGTTGCACTTGAATCATGATGGGACCAGATTGCTGGCACTCAACATCAAAAAGGTTGCAGAGCAGCTTTTAAACTGATAACTGGGGGAAAGCCGACAGGAGCTGAGTGGCATCTGGTTCGGAACACCTCATCCCTGGGGAATGAGGTTGGAGAGGGTAGAGAATCACATAGAGATGATATAGCAGGTATTAGCACTGGGAGAATAATGGAATGTGATAGTTTGTCTACTGAAAATAAAAGCTGTGGGGGGCGGGGGAGAACAAAGCAGCAGCTGTTGTTGGGGGACCCACTGTACAGGTGCTTCTACGTCAATGCTCGAAGCCTCCAAGCAAAGATGGGAGAACTTGAACATTTGGCAGCTAGGGATAACATTGATATAATAGCCATAACAGAAACCTGGTGGAATGTGGAGAACCAGTGGGATACAGCAATCCCAGGCTATAAACTCTATAGAAGGGATAGAGAGGGACGGGTTGGAGGGGGAGTGGCCATCTATGTCAAAGAAGGGGTAAAATCCAGCAGAATGGAGATTGACAGAGGGTCTGTCTCCACCATAGAATCACTGTGGGTTAAACTACCAGGTCCAAGGTTTGATGTGATAGTTGGGGTATGCTATTGTCCACCAGATCAAAAAGTTGAGGGGGACCTTGAAATGAGGAGACAAATCATGGAGGTGTCTAAGAGGGATAGGATAGTAATCACGGGGGACTTCAATTATCCCCACATTGACTGGGCCAATGCGAGCTCCGGGCAAGAAAGAGAAACCCGGTTTCTCGACTTCATGAATGGCTGTGCCTTAGAGCAACTTGTCAAGGAGCCCACCCAAAAACAGGCAACTTTGGATCTAATACTGTGTGATACTCAGGACCTGGTCAGGGATGTGAATGTCACTGAGCCTCTGGGGAACAGTGACCATGCTGCAATTTCCTTTGCCATGAATGTTGGAGGAAGAGTGTCAAGCAAATCAGACATAAAAACCCTTGATTTTCAAAGGACAAACTTCCCTCAGACGAGGAAACTAGTTAGAAAGAAATTGAAGGGGGAGGTTAAAAGAATCCAATCTCTTCAGAGTGCATGGAGCCTGTTTAAAACAACAGTAACAGAGGCCCAGCACAAGTGTATACCACAAAGAAAGAAGAGCTCATCTAAGTCCAAGAGGGCACCAGCATGGTTAACGAGTGGAGTTAGAGAGGCTCTAAAGCACAAGAAGAGGTCTTTCTGTAAATGGAAATCCTCCCCAAATGAGGAAAATAAAAAGGAACACAAACTCTGGAAAAAGAAATGTAAGAAGATGATAAGAGAGGCAAAGAAAGATTTTAAGGAACGCATGGCTAGCAATATAAAGGGTAATAATAAAAGCTTCTTTAAATATGTTAGAAGTAGAAAACCTGCCAGAGAACCAGTTGGCCCTCTGGATGGCGAGGGAGGAAAAGGGGAGGTTAAAGAGGACTTGGAAATTGCAGAGAAATTGAATGAGTTCTTTGCATCTGTCTTCACGACAGAAGACCTTGAGCGGATTCCGCTGCCTGAACGGCCCCTCTTGACTAAAGAATTAAATCAAATACAGGTTAAAAGAGAGGATGTTTTAGGACTAATTGATAAATTGAAGATTAACAAGTCACCAGGCCCAGATGGCATCCACCCAAGGGTTATTAGGGAACTGAGAAATGAAATTGCAGATCTCTTAACGGTAATATGCAACTTGTCTCTTAAAACGGCCACAGTGCCAGTGGACTGGAGGATAGCGGATGTCACACAATTTTTTAAAGAAGGAAGGAGGGGGGAGCCGGGAAACTACAGGCCAGTTAGCCTTACATCTGTCCCAGTGAAGGTGGTGGAAAGCCTCCTGCAAGAGAAAATCTTAAAAAAATAGAAGAACAAACCTTGCTGAGAGAATATCTGGAGACAGGGATAAGCAGTGAGGTGGCCAAGTTTGCAGATGACACAAAACTTTTCCATGTGGTAAAAACCAGAGAAGATTGTGAAGAGCTCCAGAAGGATCTCTCCAAACTGGGGGAATGGGCTGCGAAATGGCAACTGTGTTTTAATGTAGCCAAAGGTAAAGTAATGCATATTGTGGAAAATATCAAAAGTTTATCTATCAAGTCATGGGAAAAGCCAAAAATTATTATAAACAATATTTAAGTGTTAAACTCGACTGTGGGTGCCAGATACATTTCTCTGAAGATCTCATTGACACAACTAAGGATTGACATGACCACAAAAAAAGATAAAGCCCATGGGTGCCAGTCTATGAAGATCAGCCAGTATTTTGTGGTTAGCTAGAATAAGCCAAGCTAGGAAGTAGGAGACAAGATTAAGGTCATGATGGCCCATGTTGGCACTATCTTACAATGCGGAGGTGTCATTTTGCTGAGAGCAACATATGGCAGTTAGCCAGGAATGGGGAACCAGCTTTGAACTAGGAAAATAGGGTCAGGAAATTCTAGGCTTTGATGGCCAAATGGCTATAGGCCAAGAACATGAGCTAATAAACAGGCACATGTAGGCACATGTAGGCGAACAAAATACGTCAGTCTTAGATCATGCTTACCATACAGAAAACTATAAAAGTCATCAGAAGCCATTAGTCCTTTGTCCAGGACAGCAGGGCAGATCGAACCGCCTGTGCCATGTCTTGGAACCTTAAGGGGCTCTTGGACCCTTAAGCTAAGATGTCTACTAACCTATTTTCTGGACTGTATGCGTTCTGTGTTGTATCTCTATCTGTCTTTAATAAACCTTTTGCTATATAACTAACTCAGTGTGGCAATTTTGATGAACCACCAATGGTGCATTGGCAATTTATAAAGAACCCCCACAATGCCAATTTTTTAAGGTACCATTTGACTTTATCACCGTGATGGATCAGGAAAGAGATCTTGGTGTGTTGGTGGACAGCTCCATGAAGGTGTCTACCCAATGTGTGGCAGCGGTGAAGAAGGCCAATTCCATGCTAGGGATGATCAAAAAGGGGATTGAAAATAAAACAGCCAACATTATAATGCCATTATACAAAACAATAGTAAGGCCGCACCTGGAGTATTGTGTACAATTCTGGTCACCGCAACTCAAGAAAAACATAGTGGAACTGGAAAAGGTGCAAAAGAGAGTGACTAAAATGATTACTGGGCTGGGGCACCTCCCTTATGAAGAAAGGCTAAAACATTTGGGCCTCTTTAGTCTGGAAAAAAGGCGCTTGAGGGGGGATATGATTGAGACGTACAAAATAATGCAGGGCATGAGTAAAGTGGATGGAGGGAAGCTCTTCTCCCTCTCCCAAAATACCAGAACTAGGGGACATACACTCAAATTCAGGGTTGGGAGAGTGAGAACAGACAAAAGAAAATATTTTTTTTCACCCAGTGCATTGTTAGTCTGTGGAACTCCCTGCCACAGGATGTGGTGATGGCATCTGGCCTGGATGCCTTCCAAAGGGGATTGGACAGATTCCTGGAGGAAAAGTCCATCACAGGTAACAAGCCATGATGGAGATGTGTAATGTCGAGGCTTAAAACCAGGGTACTTCAAGGGCCAGATGCAGGGGAGTGGTATCAGGAGACAGAGATCTAGTCTCATGCGCTCCCATAGGCATTTGGTGTTGGCTACTGTGAGATACAGGAAGCTGGACTAGATTGGCCTTTGGCCTGATCCAGCAGGGCTCTTCTTATGTAAACTTATGTAAACAACGGCATCAGCAAAGATTTGAAAGAGGAGGCAGGCTTTAAAAGATTTAAAGGGTGAGAAAGGCATGCTGACCAGCATTTGTCTGTCTCAATAACTGACATACTCCCCACCCCAGGCACACACACACACACACACACACACACACAGAGTGAGAAGAACATTTTTAAGTTGTGGTTTGGATGGCCTTCATCAGGGCTGCTAGAGCAATGGACTCTGTACTTGCAGCAGGATCAGGCTCCGTGACCTAGAGTCCTTTCTAACTGCACAGTTTGATGGTTCTGGGGCGCCCCCCCCCGCATGCCTTCTGTCCTCCTAGTGCAGTGATGGCGAACCTTTTAGAGACCAAGTGCCCAAACTGTGATTCAAAACCCACTAATTTTTTTTTGCAAAGTGCCAATACAGTAATTTAACGTGTATACAGGTAGCTATGAAGGGGCGATGTCGGGTGCCCACAGAAAGGGCTCCAGGTGCCACCTTTGGCACCCATGCCATAAGTTCACCAACACTGGCCTAGTCCCTTCCTAGGCAGAGGAGGGTGTGAACCTTTCCAGCTCCGCAGCTCTGTTATGACAGGGGTTTCTGAACTGTATGCCATATCTTAGGATTGGCTGCATCCTATGTCCCACTACTGGTCCATTGCTGGTTCCCACGCTGAGGAAGGCTGTCTCTGATGTGGGTGTTTCTGCACTCAGGTTACTGTATGCGCACACTCCCCACCAACACATTAAGGACCATCCCTCCCCCTACCAGTGCTGGGAAGAAACCACAAACCAGCCCGAAAGATGCTATGAGAGACTATATGGCACACCTGTTAGAGTAATGTGCTATGTAGTAACAACAGAGAGAAATGCCTTTAATTCCTTTATTTTCACAACAGAATGATTGGTAACTTCAGGAGCTGAAACTGAGGAGCAAGTTCAGAGCTAAGATCATTCCCCTTCCCCTCTGTAGTAGGAATGGGGTGGGGGAGCATAGGTGCTGATGAGGAAGTCCTCACAGGGGGTGGTACCCAGCAAACCTCCACAGGGTTCTCTCTCTCTCTCTCTCTCTCTCTCTCTCTCTCCAGAGTGGGTTCTTTGCTCTTTGTGGATGGGCTACCACCGCCTGCTGTTTAATCTCGTTGCCCCTGACTGGCTGGAGCACCTGCCTAACACAATGGCAGAGGGGCCAAAGGTTGGCACAAGAGGAGGCAGCCTTTTCTTCCCTGAGTCTGCCGGGGATTGAGAGCTGGCTGGATGGGAAGGTAGCAAACTGTTCTCTGTGCTGACGTGACCCACCCTTGCTGGCCATGAAAGGATCCACCCACTTTGACAAAACCCAGGAGCTGATAAAATAAGGTGGGGGCTGTGAACCCCAACAGGCAGAAAGACAGCTGGGAAGGTGAGCACATCCATCCACCTGCTCCCCTCCCTCCCTCCCTCCCTCCCTCCCCCAGGAGTGGGGAGGGGAGATGATCCTCCCTGCCTTCCTTTCCCTGCCTCTTGCCCTTGTGGGGGTGTCCTCCTTTGGGGCTGAGAGGGAGGGGAGAGGGAGGAGCTTCTTCTTCTCAATATGAAAGGGCTTTCTGAGGGAGGGGCTCACTGGCCCATCCCTAGAATTCAAACTTGGCTGGAGACAAGAAAAAGGCTTGGAGGGGTGCTGGAGGTCTGGGACTCCCCCCCCACACACACACACCACCACCACCAATGCCATTACTATCATGCCACGCCTGCTTCCTGGCCCTGGACAAGTGGCTTTAGACTCAGCTGGAAAGGCCCTTCTCCCCAGCGGCTTCCTCTGGACCTCTCCTCTTCCATCTCTCCCCTTCCCACCACCCCATCACACCCCATCACATACAGGCCCCTCTGCAGGGTGGGAAAGACCTTGTTTGTCATTTACTCTGTTTCTTTGATGTGCTTTTACCTTTTATATTGTTTTTGTTTTAGTTTATTACTGGTGTGGTGCCTCAATGGACTAGTGCACTGAAACTGTTGGCTGCAAAGTCAGCAGCTCAGCATTTCGAATCCTGGGTGCCACACAGCGGAGTAAGCTCCCGCTGTTAACCCCAGTTCCTGCCAACCTACAAATTCAAAAGCATGTAAATCAGGCCTGCCCAAAGTTGGGGCCGGGGGCCAAATCCAGCCGGCCCACCCCTCCCTCCCCCTCCTTCGCCCCATGTTTTTTTTTAAAATGTTCCGCCAACACTGACACCGCCAGGAAGCTTGAGGGCTGGGTGGGCTGGCCAGCCGGTGAGCAGAAGCTTGTGGGGTGGGCGGGCAAGGGGGCGGGCCACCACCACCACCGGCACCACCGGGAAGCTTGTGGGGCTGGGTGCACGCATGGGGGTGGCACGTGGGCAGGCTGCCACCACCGGCATCACCAGGAACCTTGTGAAGCTAGGCGCGTGCACACAGGGCGGTGCGCGGGCGGGCTGTTGCCACCGGCATAGCCGGGAACATTGTGAAGTTGGGTGAATGCACGGTCAGTGGGTGGGGCTTATGGGTCAGTGGGTGGGGCTTGCAGTGGGGTGGCAGGGTCAGGGAGCAACCGGCCCCTGACACATTCTCAGCCACCAAATTTGGCCCTCCTTACAAAAAGTTTGGGCACCCCTGATGTAAATGGAAGTAGATAAATAGGTACCACCATAAAAAGCAGGAAGGTAAAAACTGTTCCGTGCACAGAAATGCATCCAGCCATGCCAGCCACAGGGCCACTGACTTGCACAACACTGGCTCTTTGACTAGAAAATGGAGATGAGCATCACTCCTAAAGTCAGACATGACTAGCACACAAGTGTGTGTGTGTGTGTGTGTGTGTGTGTGTGTGTGTTGGGGGGGGACCTTTACTTTTATCTTAATCTGTTACTGTTTCTTTGATGTGCTTTTACCTTTTATATTGTTTTTGTTTTATTTTATAAGTATCCTATTTGTTTTTGTTAATGACTACAGCAAATTATTTGAGATTATTTTTGTGTTTGCATTATGTTTATGTTTCTCACTCTGTTGTTTGACACCCAGAGTTGCTCTTGGCTAGATGGGCAGAATGTAAACCAGAAAATAAATAAATAAATAAATAAATAAATAAATAAATAAATAAATAAATAAATAAATAAAAAGGTAGACACGAAACCACGTATAATTGGACCCAGCAGAGGAGCAAAACACAGAGAGACCCCCCTGCATTATTAATCCACACTCACACCAAACTCCTGCAAGGTTGTGGCCACAGAAATCTCCCTCATAGGCAGAGGCAATGATTAAAGGTCATGGCCACACCCAAGCTCAGCCTTGCAGCCCACCGTCCTCCAAGAGGCCTCCTGTGGCCCCGACAACCGCCCCTGCCTTCCTCACCTAAGTGGCTGGTTCTTCACAACAGAAGAGGGAGCAGAGCCTCTAGCAGGAGGGGGTCTCTGTGCAAGGCCAACAGCAGAGAAGTGGCCAAGAGCCAGAAGCCAGCCCTGCCAGAAGGAGCCCAAGGGGCCCTGTGGCTGTGGCCCCTTCCAGTGCATGCTTCCTGTGCAGCCCCGGTGGGGATAGGCAGACCCCCTTGGTGCTGCTCGCCCACGCTCCTGCCCTGCCTGGCCCCCAGAAGCACAGTCCCAGAATCACATGGCATGAGGGATAACTGGCCACCATTCACACATGTAATCATCATATGCAGGGAGGAAAGAATTGTGAGAGTTTTGAAAACTAGGGGACAAAGGAAATAGGATGATCCATTCCTCCTACCAAGGGATTTGAGACACTCTCAAACGGGGTCAACTGTTCAGCTATGTTGGTGATGAATTAAGGCTGGCTCTGCCTTTGCTCTCCTGGAAGTAGCTGTTCCTGGTGGGGATTCACCACCCACCCACCCCATGTGGATACTCCACTGTACCATTTGCAAGTTCCCTATATACGGGATGGACAGGTTGAGAAACCTAATTGAAGAGGAAGGGGAGGGCTGAGAAATTATTCCCTCTCAGTTCACAGCAGGGGTCCTGGGCCAAACACACATCCCTGGCATTTTATTGTCTTGTCACTAATCGGCTAGTCTATCAGTCACTGAAATCCATCCACCAGTCCTTCTCTCACTGTCCTTGGGGGTCACCACCCTGTCTTTGTTCAGTGGGCCCCTCCTCCAGTGCGTCTGTGTCACGCAGTGGGTCTCAGTGCCACACATGGGCCAAAAGCGGTGGTGGGCTCCAGGTGGAGGCAGCTGTGCCTTAGGAGGCAGGGAGTGTATCAGGTCTCCGCCATGGGCTGTGATGGAAGCCTCCTTTAAAACTGGTGGGTGAGGACCAGGCAGCCCACGGGTGGGCTGGAGACATAGCCTTCTGGGCAGCAGTTGTGCTGGAGGGCGCAGCTGGTCCTGGCGCACTGGAATTCCATCAACCCCGAGCCCCTTGAGGGAGAAGCTACCTAGGAAGCAAGTCGGACCATGGCCTGACCCTTGGCACCCCTCCCAGGCCTCCAGTCCCCGTGCAATCCCAGCAGGTGGATGAGGACAAAACCAGGTAAAGCCTGGCAGGCGCCCCACGCGATCCTCCCTTTTGCGGGGCGGGGCGGGGCGGGCAGGCTATGGCTGCTCCCCAGCGGAGCTGGATTCCCCCAGAGCAAGTGGCTGGAAGGGCGCTGGGCAGGGGCCGTGGCCAAGGGCTGGGCTAGCCTTCGCCCACAGCTCTCTCTCTGCTGCCGCTGGCGTCTCAGGCGCAGGAGCCCGCCGCTGGGGCTTCCTAAGGCTCCCGAGAGCTTGTCCCGACCAGCAAACCTGGTGTCTGCCTGTTCCCTTCTGCAGCGCAACGACAGACAGCCTGTCTCGGCCATTCTTAGACATAAGCCCTCTCCCAGAATCGCCTTCTTCAGGTGCCATATCCTCGTAGAACGTGGCGATGAGTAGCATGATCTTTTTTTTTTTTTTAAAGAAAATCTGAAGCCATTCTAAATAGAGAAGCTGTGCCCACTGCGAACCACTGGCTTAAATTCTTAAACCAAAATGGCCTTCTATGCCCTGGGCCATGCTTCCCATCTATTTTGCCTTGAAAAATAACCTGCAGGATATGATATTTGTTATCTCACATTATGTGGCCGAAATATTGCAATGTTCTAGCTTTTTAATCATACGCTGTAATAGGGCCACATTAGTGACTCTGGCTGTCCAAGATATCTTCAGGAGTCCTCCAGCTTCCAGCTTCCTGCATAATGCTTCTGCAAGGGTCCACGTTTCAACCCTTTCAGGACCCAGGAGGAAATTTCCCAGAGGTTACAGTTACGGGCACTGAAGATTTAAAGGGAAAACTGCCATCCGTCCCTGCCTTTCACATGCATTTTATCTTCCAGTTTGAGGTCCCCCCACGCCCCACCGGAGACAGAGGAATGCGCCTATGTCTTAGCCCCTTCCCATGTGCCTACAGGCCAGTTAATCCACAGGGTGGTTTTCAGCAAACCGACACGTGTCTTTCCCTAACTCTGTTAGGGAGATAGCTCTAACCCCCAGGTAAACAGGTATAACTTTAGTAGGGCGATTCCGCCTTATAAACACGCAAATAGAATCTTCATCCATGCTTGAACATGCTGGTTTTTCACAAAGGTGGTTCCTAGACTAGGAAAATGAACCACGAATCCCATCACGATGGCCATCTGTGACAAGCCGAACGGCGCTCCTGCCTCTTTCTAACCGCCCCTGCTGAAGTTTTCCCTGCGCCAGTTCTTCGGGAAATGGCACTGCCAAGTCCAAGCGCCACCACCTTCTGTTCCTCTTGGGGATTAACACCCCCCCCAAAAAAAAACTACATACCCCAATACACTTTTTCATCTGGCAGAAAGGAGGGAGCAGACCCGCGACCTGGCCCGCAGAAGATCTTTCAGCTCCCCACTTCCGTGGAGGAGCGAAAGACCGCGGTGTGTGTGTGTGTGTGTGTGTGTGTGTGTGTGATCTCCCGTGGGACCTGCAGGGCTGAAGGCCAGAGGAAAGGCGCCGGGCTGCACGGAGCCCAGTGTGACTCCGCAACAAAGCGGCTTTCCTTTCCGGAAATGGGGTGCGGGGGTGGCGGCGGCTTCAGGAAGGCCACTGCCAGGAGGCGTAGGAATCGCACAGGAGCCCTGAAGGCCGGCCGGCCGGAAGGAGGGGCTGGGATCGGGGCCGACGCACCCAACTCCCTGCGGAGCTCGGATCCCCAGAGCCGAGCCTTCCTGGACGCCACGAAAGAGGCTTGTTTTGGAGTAGGGCTCAGATGTGGCAGCCCCCTGCCTCCCCCCACCCCGGGCCTCTGCCCCGCTCCCATTAGGAGACCTCCCGGTACCATGGACAGCACCTTTCTCCTTCCGGAGGTTCCTCGATCTCCGCCCCAGGCCACCCCACCGAAAGGTAAGAGGAAGGGAGGCTGGCTGGGAGCGGCGCCTTCCCGGAAAGGAACTTCCTCCAGGCCGTCCTTCCAGCGCTTCCCAAGGAACTTTCTCCCCTCCAGAAAAGTTCTTCCAACTCGCCACTGGGGCAGCGGATTCGCCATTCCTGCACACACACCCGCACACGCACACGCACACCCGCCGTGCTCCCCATCGTCACCTGTGACACCGGAGACCGAGACACTCACCTGCTATTCCGGGGAAGCGTTCCGGGAAGTGGAGGGGCGGCTCGGCGGGTCCTTTGTCCCGACCTCCGGGTTGCTCCTCGCTCTCCACCGTTTCCGTCACGTTCCGTCGGCGGCAGGGCGGCTCTCCATTGCCTCGCCCTGCGGCCGGCAGCTCCTGCGCCGGATAGAAGCCGTCAGGGGGTTCCCCGAAGCTGGGCAGAGCCGTGGTGAGCGCCACCATGGAGGGCACCGCCTGGCCGAGACTGGCACAGAAAGAGTTTGTGAGGCGACCAGCGAAGGAAGCAAGCGGCGCCAAGGGGGGAAGCCCTGCGGCAGCCGCGGATTGCAGCGGCCCGTGCGGAAGCACTAGCGGCCGGTAGGGCATGAACATCGGGTAGCCCGTGTAGAGCAAGGGGCCGGACCGCGGTGCAGGCGGCGAATGGCCTATCAGCGAGTCGATGGAGAAGGCAGCCCCAGGGCCGCTGGGTCTCTGCATGGCCGTGGCCCCAAACGCCGAGAGTTACTGGCCGGGCTGGCCGGCCACAGCCCGATGGGCGCCAGGCTCCGCGCCCACCGGAGTGGCTGCCCGCGTGCCCTCCTCGATCCTGCCCCAGTGAGGGCACGGCGGAATCCGTCTGCCGGCTTCCACGAGTTCCCTTCGGAGTGGCCGGATTCTCCCGGCAGCGCTCCAGCGAGCCCCTTCTACCTGCCTGGGTTGGCGTTCCTTCTGCCGCGCCTGGCGCTCGACTGGCGCTCTCTGCCGAAAGGAAGGGCGGGCGCGAGGGAAGGGGAGGAGATGGCAAGGAGGGGGAAGGGGGTGTCGCCCTGCCTGCCTGCCTCCCTCCTTTCCTCCCGACTGCCTGCCTCTGGACTCATCCATCTTCCTCAAATTCCGCTTGAGTTCCTCCCAGAGCCTCCGCCCGCTCACCAGCTCAACAGCCTGGGCCAGGGCCCAGCAGCCAGTTCCCACTGGAGCCGCCGGGGGGGGGGCTGGGAAGGCGCCCCCCCTCCCGCCTCATCACCTATTATGGCCAGTGATTGATGATTGCCAATTACCGGCCGGGCGCACAAGGGCTTTTTGTCGGACGGGGCGGGACCAGCTGCTCGGGAGAGAGCAGGGACGGAGAGCGCAGTGGAGCTGTGGGAGGGGGCGGTTCAGCAAAAGATGCCACCCGGCCGGCCAGCGGGCAGTCAGCCGCTGGGGGGGGGGTAAGTGTCCCAAGAGGAGGCCAGGGCCCTGGGACCCACCCGCCCACACCGAAATCCACAGGCGCTTGCAATGGCTGGAGAGGTCTCTGACTCCCCCCCCCCCCACACACACACACACCCGCTGCAAGCCCTTCTCTCCGTCCCCACAATCCGCTTCTTTTTGGTTGAACTTTTCCTTGGGCATGTTTTGGGGAAAGCATGGCGCCTACTCCGGTCTCTTTTTTCGCGGAAGCGTGGGGGTTATCCGCCTTTCTGGAGGAGGGGTGAACCGAAATGAGCTGGGGTGAGCTGGGGGAGAGGCAAGTCAGTCATTCCCACGTGATGTCACCTCCGAGACCCTCCTGCCCCTTGCCCACTGCCCTGCCCCCCCTTGGTGTAAATCCCCCCCCCCATTTTTAATGGCTCCTCCAGAGGCATTCCAAAGGACGTCGTCTCATATCGGGAAGCGATTCCGCCTGGGTTGGCCCTTGCCATCTGGAAGAAGACCAGAGACTGGCAGCGGGTCCCATGGGGGGGGGGTGGCTGTTTGCGGGGGCTCCGTGGTTTCTCTCTCCCCCCTCCCGCACATGCTCTGTTCTCTCTGCTGCTGAAGAGTTTCGCCCTGGGGAGCGGATGGACAGAACCTGGCTCAGAGGGGGTTGCTGCCAAGGGTCAGTGGCTTTTCCGTTGTTGTTTTGTTTATTTGTTTGTTTGTTTGTTTGTTTGGGAGGGGGAAGGGCACTGCGTCACCCGCTCCAGTCTGGCGTTTCTAGATCCTCTCTCTTCTGCCAGCCACCTCTGAAGCAAAGGAGGGCTCCAGGGCCACGGCGCCCTTCCTCCCCAGCCCCTTCCTCTCTCTCTCTCTCTCTCTGGAGGCGCCAGGAGGGTCCGCAGGCATTTGTCCTGCGAACAGGTATAGGAATCAGAAAGAGCCCTTCCGCGGACACTCGCCCTCCTGCTTTTGGGCCACTGGCAGCCGGCAAAGGCACCGAAGTCGCACCGGAGTTGGCCTCCGTTCTACTCAAGAGAAAGAGAAAGCTGCGCCCGAGTGGTCCAACGCCCTCCCCGTGGCTGGATCGGGTTCCGTGGGGGAAGTGACGAGTGAGAGTTTATGAACCCGTGAAAGAGAAAAAGGGAGCAAGAGAGCTTGAGAAAAACCCTTCACGGATAAGGGAAGCTTGTCCGCGGTGCAAAGAAATGTCAGCGAAACGCCCCGCATCCCGGGCCGGGTTCCAGGGGCAGGTCGGACTCCGTGGGAGCCGGTTTCCCGGTTTCTTGCACCCCACCTCCACCTCCAGCTGCTGGCAAGATACTGCTGGACGGCGCTGTTCGCAGCAGCTGCTGCTGCGGTGCTCTGCGTCACCCCAGACGAAGGGCAGCGACCAGCCCGTTGACCTCTGCTGCCTTCTGCAGAGGAGCCAGGCAGGCCGCTGGGCTTTCCTGCCGGACCACTTTATGCCCAGGGGCATCTTCCCCTGGGGGAGTTCCCTTGCTCCCTGGACTCCTCTTGGAGCGAGAGGGAGCCAGGACGCCACGGCAGCGTTTCGAGAGGAAGACGCCCTCTCCGGGCCGGGGCGCGGCTTTTGAGCGGGCACGGAGGGAGAGGCCTGTCTGCCCGGGGGGCTTGTAAAACCGCGAACGGTCTGTGGGCTTTTCCACTGAAAAAGGGCGACTGCTACAGTCGCCAAGTGGCCAAGGAAAGGCTCCAGGAGGATCCCGCCGCAAGAGGCCCCTCCGGTGGGCAGGACTTGGCGAGGGAGGTCAGTGGCCCCCAAGGGGAGGGCCGGCCAAGAAGAATCTGCCCCCCTCCCCTGCCTCATAACAGCCCTCCTCCGTCCCTTTGGGATGGAAAGAAGCGGCGGGAGGTCTTGCTGGCCTTTGAAAGGTTGCCGCCACACCACCGGAGCGCGAGCCCTCCAGAGACGCCACTTGATTGAAGGGGGCTGAGCAGGGGAGGGGGCGCTTGTGGCGGCGTACAAAGACCCGCGAAGCGAGCAGGCGAAGATTCTCAGGAAGGGCGGAGTCCCCAGGAGGTGCCGGAAACGCACGTGGACCGTGGACTTCCACCGAAACGAAGGGGAGTTTTTCTCGCCGGCCTCTGGCCTGGGCTCCAGCCACCGGACCACCGCCGTTGGCCCTCCGGTGGCCCGGCCTTTGCTTACCTCCGTGCCATCCGGGGAGAGGCACCCTGCTGCCATGACTGGCACTCTCGCGTCTCCGCCAACCCCTGGTTCAGAGGCGAATAAATTGGGGTGGGGGATGTCCAGAGCCAGCCCCGCCTTTCCTCGCCCGTTACCCGACTGGGCCGCTTCCCTTCGCTCTGACCCGGTCTCTGCGCAGGGGAAGCGGCCCCCTTCGCGCTTCCGCCCCGTCCCCCTGGGCTGCTGGCTTGCCAACTCGACCCTCGCGCGTCCCTTCCCTGCAGCCACCGGAGTCCTGCGCTGCCAGCTTCGCGGACTGAAGGAGAAGGCGGAGGGAAGGCCTGGCCGCGCCTAAAGGGCCAGCCGAGAGGCTCCACGGCCTCTTCTTCCTCCTCAGTCTGGACTACGAAAGTGGAACAGGTGATCCCTTTAATTAGGCTACTAGAAAATTAACAAAAACATATTTCCAGGGCGAAATCCTCTTCCTCAGAGTAATACCAATAGGTTACAACATGGCAAAAGATAGATTCGCCAGGAGTTATTTCTTAGATGTAAGGTCCTTGGCAAGTTGGGGGAAAAGCCAGGCAGTTTCTTCCTTGAGGCTCAGAGCTTGGATGTTTTTGGGCTGCCTCCGAATTGAAGGGGAGGGAGGCGCTTCAAGGGCTCAGGCGGCGGCGGCGGCAGCGGCGACGCTAAAGGAAGGGACCAGGCAGGCAGGGTGACCATCCCGGTGCTGGTGCTAGTAAAGCACATCCTCGAAGCGCAGCAACAGGAACTGAAGCAGGGCTGGCGGCAGGTTCAGCTCCGGGAGGGCTCGGAGCAGGCGGCCCTCCAGGTGGCTTCGCAGGGCGCAGCGGGCCAGATGCTGCAGGGCGCGGGGGCTCCGGTCCAGCGAGAAGAGCGACTGGAAGAACCGCGAATGCCGCTGCAAAGAAAGACAGTGGCCTGTCAGGCCGGCCGGCCAAGCCATCCGTCGGAGCGGACCTGGGCGGTGGGGGGGTGGGGGTCTGGAGAGGAACAAGGAAAGCCTCACAGCGGCGCCGCCGCCGCCCTCCTATGGCCCCGATCCTGGCCCTTGGCCCTCACCGCCGCCCATCGCCACGGCGCCTTCTCCCTTTGAAGCCCCGGGGGCACTTTGGCCTCCCGTCTGGCGCCGCGAGAACAGAGGAATTCGGGACCCCTCCTCCTCCTCACCTGCATCAGCTCCTCGGGGACAGCCTCCGTCCACTCCTCCGTGACGCGCACCCGCTCGTAGGTGTTGAGCAGGGCCTCGACGGTGCGGGGAGAAGAGCAGCAATGGCGCAACACCTGCGGAGGACACCAAGGCAGGAAAACGCTGCAGGGAGCAGCCCGGCCCGCTCCCAAGCCCCGCTGGCTCTCCAGCCCTGCTTGACTGTTACCAAGCAGAGGCGAGTTCCCTGGAACCTTGAGCCACAGAATGGAAGAGGACTCAAGGGCCATGGCAGCCTGGCCTTTCCCTAGCGAACAACCCTTCCTTTCAAGTTTTCCTTTGTACTGCTAGAATCTTCGGTACCCCTGTTAAACGGGTTGGGACTCTGCTGACCCAAAGGGAAACGGAAGGAAACAGGGCTCCGGCATCGCCCATCCCATCATTCAATCGGATCCGCTCCAAATTGTCTCTGCACGAGGAGCCTCGTGGCGCAGTGGTTAAATGCCTGTACTGCAGGTAAAACTGTGCTCACGACCTGGGTTCAATCCCCGGTAGCAGGCTCAAGGTTCACTCAGCCTTCCATCCTTCCGAGGTCGGTAAAATGAGTACCCAGCTTGCTGGGGGGGCAATGTGTAGCCTGCACACTGTAATTAAAATTGTAAACCGCCCAGAGACCACTTGTAGTGGTATGGGGCGGTATATAAGCAGAACACTTTTGCTTTGCTCCTGGCGAACTCAGCTTTCAAGGATCTCTGCCTCAGACTCCCAACTACAGGTACTTGTAGAAAACACCCTGGAAGGCCCTTAGGAAAAATGCCAAGTTTGATGCCGCGGGTGAATTTGGCTGCAGTCCAGGGAAGCTTGGACCTCTGAAACACTTTGGCTTTCCGGGTGCCACTGAACCCTTCTCTCGCTAGGAGAGACTGCCAGGGCTCCTTCCCTCCGAGAGAATTTCCAGTTCAGGTCCACAGACCTGCGTGGATGTCCAGGGGCCTCCCCCACTTCTCCAGGTTCCATGGGGTGACCTGGGAACCTGGAGCAGTCCAGGCACTAGAAGCAGCGCCAGCATCGGAGGGCAACAGCCCCAGGGAGAGTTGGGGGGAGGGGGAAGCAATCTGCTGCTGCTGCTCCTCCTCCTCCTCCTCCATCCAGCAGGCGGCGCAATTCCCAGCAGGCTCGCAGTGCCAGCTAGCGCCCCCCCCCCCCCGAACAACACCCTGGGGTGCCATGAGAGGATTCTCAGGAAGGCACCCTGCGGCACCCTGTTCCTCTTGAGACTCAACCCGCGTAGAGGCAAGAAGGGACTGAACCCAGCTCCCCCAGCTGCCTGCCCAGGAACAACCCTGGCGCTTCCACCCAGCCCTGCCGCCAGCGAGAGAGAGATGCCCTCGCCCCACCTCGTCCCTGCCAGAGGAAGGAGCAATCCCTCCATACAAAGCAGCCGTCTCAGGGACAGGCGCTCAGAGGTGGGAGGAGCCCCAGTGACAGTTCCAAACAGGAAAAGATCCAGGGCAGCGCGGCAGGATCAGCCGCTATTGGACTTTGCTGGTCAGGAGACCGTTGGTTCATGGAACAAGGGCATGTTGGAGAAACATGGAGATGCACTGTAGGGTCATGAGAAAAAGGAAGACATTGTAACACTGAAAAAACTATTCATAGGGAATACCAGTCAAGTCCTAGAGGGTGGACTCAGGTAATCAAGAAAGGGAATTTGACATTCCTGTTGCTACATTATAATGAATTTCTCCCTAAGGACTGGCTGATGAGCTTTTCTAGTGCCAATCAGGAAATCCTTTCTTATCACAGGCTGAGAGCCTGGGGGAATCTCCTGCACCTGGAAAACTACCTCCTCCCTTTGTCTCCCCCCTAATCCTTCCCCCCTCTCCCCTCCTCCCACTAAAGAGCCAGGCAAGACAACAAATGGACTTACAACAAAGTTTGTTTCCATTTGTTTCACAAACATTGGACTTGCATCCAGATCTTCCTTGGGAACTGTTGACCAACTGTGGGCTTTTTGTTTACCTGAAGCCTCGCACCACCGGACAGCTTTGTATTTCCTTGTTTACTTGGAGCTATACCATTTGTCCATTTCGTTTACCCGAAACTCACACCATTGGTTTATTTGTGTCTGTTTCATGTGCATTCATATCATTTGTCCATTTGAATGTCCAAAACCCACCTCATTGGTTAATCTTGTATCCTTTTGTATACCTGAATCTGTACGTTTGTTTTAGCCTTTCCCTGTTGCCTCCTCCTTGCATCCCTCCCCTTGTGCATCAGAATCTGTAAAGCACCTTTGACCCTGTTTCTTGGAGCAGACCTCCACCTTAGGCTTCTTGAAGGTATTGGGTCTGTAGTTCCTTTGATGGATCCATTAAACAAACACAACTGGACTCTCTCTGTCTCAGATCTTCATGGGCAGTTTGGATCTGGTGTACATTTCCTGGAGACTAGCTCCAGTGACTCAACAAGATCGTGGCCCACCAGTGGTCTCCACACTGCTGCCGGAGGAAGATGAAGAGAGTGGGTGTGTCCCTCTTTTGATCCTGTCTACCCGATTCTGGGCCCAGCATCAGCAGCAACACTTGTGCAAATCAAACCCTCAGTTTGAGATTCTTGGGCTGAGATTCATCAACAGGTAGAAGTGCAATGGAGTAGTGGTGTGGTCCTTGGCCGAAGGAGGCCGTCCTGCTAATGATGCGGAATCAGAAACATCACACTGCCTACCATCAATATTTCCAGGAGGGTCACCTCCTTAATCCTGTACAACTGCAAAACCAAATGGTCTTGTGACCAAACCCTCCTGGCGTGGGGCCATAGAGAACATAGCCTTGTTGTTCAAGGGCATCCCTTTAAGGTGGCTGTGGTGGGAAGGCATAAGCCACGAAAAAGTAGGCCAGATAAAACTGGCTGGCCTTTAAAACAAGGCTCCTTGCTTTGGTGTTTTAAAAATATGGTCACTATTAACACATTAATTTCATTCCAGATGCCTTTAGGATTTAGACAGAGTAGATTACCAGATCAAACAAGTCGTGTGATTAAGATGCCCTGTATAGGTTAGCTCTCCAAAGTCCACCGACCAGAATATTTCTGTGGGTGGGGAGGGGGTGCACTCCAGCACTGCCTGGGTAGCACAGATCACCTGCCTTATAGAGTGACCCACCCCTCACTTTTGAAGTGGAGCAAGTGGGAGGCATTAGGGAGGGCCCCTGAAGGGTCTTCAAGGGAGGAGGCCCCTCCCCTGGGCGAACCCTCCGGGAGCCCTGGCTGCTTGTCACCTTGGGGAGGGGAGGGGCTCAGTGCCTACTGATCTGGCATAAAGGCGACTTCCTTCTCTGACTTGAGAGGTTCCAGGGGACCTCAGACCAAGGCATGGTTTGTAGATGCCTCTGGTGACGGGCCCCTCACCTGCTTGGCGCATGGCTGTGGGTGGGACAGGGAACCTTCATTTCTCTTTGAAGAAGCCCCCACCCACCCAGGTTGCCTTGACATTCGAACACTGGAGCCATCTGCACCGTGGCAGGGTGGATGTAGAACCTCATGCCTCCCTGAACGAGAGCTCTCTCTCTCTCTCTCTCTCTCATGGGTTTGAGAAGGAATGTGGCATGGCACCTGGTTAGTCTCTGAATGAGGGCTCAGTGGGGCTTTCCAGGTTGGATTAGGAAAGGAGCCTCTCCAGTGTGCTGATGACATGCAGCTCTCTCTCTCTCTCTCTCTCTCTCTCTCTCTCTCTCTCTCTTTCTTTACCACATCTGCAGTGGACAGGTTCAACTGAGGCCAGAACCACCAGAACATTGCAGGTTTTCTCATTTCAGGTGGCCACTCCTAGGGAGGTCCGGAAGATGATTACTCGAAACCGGGCCTTCTCTGTGGCCACCCCTACACTCTGGAACAAGTTACCAAGTGAGATTCACCTAGCACGATCCCTGCTGGCCTTCAAGAAACCCTTAAGACTCTGCTTTTTAGAGAGGCATTAGTTAGTCCTTTTGATACAAATGTGATTGTTGTAAAATGTCCGGAGTTCCTCTGAAAAATGGGTAGTATAGAAATAAATAAATAAATAAATAAATAAATAAAATGGCAGATTTCTTCAAAGAAGTACATTTTGATGAAAACCTTGCAATTCTAGAAAATGAAATAAAATCTGCCTTCAAAGCACTTGGAAAATATAAATCACCAGTAAAAGGTGAGGTACTACATAAAGAATAAATTTGTATTACTAAATTCAACTGACCCTGAACCAGAAGAACTGCAGATTGAAACCAGCTACTGCATATTATTAGGGAAGAGCCTGAAGGAATGCTCAACTGCAGAGAAAGTCTCTCCTCTTCTGGAGAAGAAGCTTTCCCAGGAATAGGAGTAACTACCTTAAAGATCAAATCTCACAATATGAACTGGCTCAGGTGTTTAAAGTCATCAGGAGAGGCTTTTCTCTCCATCCCACTACCCTCACAGGTATGTCTCCTGGGAACCCATGAAAGGGCCTTCTCGGCTGCTGTGCCCAGACTCTGGAACTCCCTCCCACTAAAGGCCAGGACTGCCCCATCTTTTATGTCTTTCTGGAAACAGGCAAAGACCTTTCTCTTCAGACAAGCTTTCCCTGAATTATGGACTACCTAATATGTGACTTTTATATGAATCTATCATACATGAACACAATTTGTTCACCCCAAACCCCAATTTGTCACATGAATACATAGACTTTGTGTTTATAGACTTTGTGATTGCATTGACACTATGTTCTCAATGTTAGTTTCCCTCACTCATAACTTTACATGGAATTTTACTCTCTTTTTAACTGCTCACGTTCTCTGGTAGTTTTAAAGTAATGTTGTCTTTTGATGCTGTAGGATGCTGTAGTTCTCAATACGTGTATATATCTTAATTGTACTGGACTGTATATTATCCCTCATTACTGTAAGCCGCCTTGGGTCCTTTTCAAGGAGAAAGGCAAGGTAAAAATACACATAAATAAATAAATAAACAAACAAACAAACAAACAAATAAATAAATAATAGGAGGTCTCCTTAAAGGAAATCTCTTCCTCCTGTGAAGATCAGTGGGCCAAAACCTGTAGCCAAGTTCCAGGAGGAGCTGGAGCTGCTGACTCCTTGCCCCCCCATGACCTCTTGGGGTCTCTCCCTCCCTCCCTCCCTCCTTGCTTGCACAACCCTTGGACTGTTTTAGACTGCAGTTGGAGATCTCTAGCTCCTGGTCTACATTGCACTCTGGTTATATGTCTGTTTGGCAGCTTTGTTGGGAGCTGCCCCCCCCCCAAGATGTCCCCAGCCCTGTGACCAAGTCTCATAAATATGTGGCTGCCACAGCCAATCAAGCCTGAACTCTTGACTTCCCCCGCGGCTAAGCGAGCTGGGCTTGGGTTCCAGGTTCTCGAGGTCGTTTGGCCCAGAAGGGGATCTTAATAAATGGCCAGGGGAACCCTCAGGTGCGCCTGTCCTTTATCAAGTGGTCCCACAGGACTGATACAAATGGGGAAGGGGGAGGGGCGCGAACTGCTTTGAATCGCCTCCTGAGTCACACACACCCAGGAGAAGAAGGCGGGTCCGGTCCTACTTTAAGGAGGGAGCGCGCTGATCATGGCCCAAAGCGCTCTACGCTCACCTGCGCTGCAGCCCGTGAAAGTTTATGACGGTTTTTCCGCTGGTTTTTAAGGTGGCTCAGGAGCCTCCGTCCCCTTGGTTGCAAATCCCTTTGGCCCGCTGTCCCTTTTGGGACACGTATGGAAGTGTCTCCCCTCCAGGATCCTTAGGAACCCGAAGAATCCCGACAAGCACGCCCCACTCCTCCTGGCGCCCTCTTGCTAGCAGCCCCTCCCGGAGAAGGGCCAGCGGGGACCCCCACGGCCCTCCTGCACTGCTCCAGGAAGCCACGACCGGACCAGGCAGAAGCCGACCAGGACCTCGCTCCCCTCCAGTCCAGGCGGCTCAGGGCAGCTCCCCTAACCTCCCCACACACACCCTTTCCCTTCCTCTGGACCCCGAGTCAAATGGTTGAGCCGGCCGCAGGGGACTGCTCTACCGTCCTTATCTGGTGTTAACAGCAGATTAATTAGTGTTAATTGCTGGTTTCCCTGCCTTTTCCCACAGGGGAGAGCAATCTGGCAAACTGGGAATTAAGACAGCCGGTTAACTTGTCGCGTGCGGAGCGCCTGGCGGGAGCACCGGGTCGCAGGAAGACCCAGCAGGAGTGCGCCGTCTCTCCCCACCGGATTTGCCCCCCTCCCCGGCCCTGCCCCCTCCCCGGGCTTTCCCTTCAGAGCAGATTGGGCACTTCTCCGTACTCTGGGAGCGGGAAGGGCTTGGGAGAGTAAGGTGCGCTTCTGGACCAGGGCTCCCAAAATCAGCTAAACCAGCACGACTTGAGCAGGGATGGGGGAGGTTGTGCCCCGAGCGCCCGGAAACCGTTGAGCTGAAAGTCGCCCCGCTGCCCCAACAGAGGCGCCGGGAGGGGGCGGCCACCCCGCCCCTCCCTCTCCGGCGTCCCCACCCACCCTCCCACCCCGCCGCCGCCGCCGCCGCCGCCGCCGCCGCCGCCCTCGCCCAGCCCAAGCGGCCCGGCCTCGGCCCCTCCTCACCTTGAGCAGGGCTCCGGGCCAGACGCGCACGGCGCCGTGGTTGAGCAGGTCGCGCACCACCAACTCCGGCCGGTGCTCCAGCTTGTAGGCGGCCGCCTGGAGGATGTTGTGCAAGGCGGTGTGGCCGCTGTAGCTCATGACGTTCACGTGGGCGCCGTGCGCAAGGAGCAGCGCCACCACGCGGGGGTTGGCGGTCTTGCAGGCCTGGTGGAGCGGGCGCTGCCGGTCCCGGTCCGCGGCGTTCACTCGCGCCCCCGCCTCCACCAGCTGCCGGCACACCTCGTGGTAGTCGCCCACGGCCTGGGGCGGGTGGGGCTGGGCGCAGGCGACGTTCAGGGGGGTTTGCCCCTCGGCATTCTCCGCCTCCAGGCTCGCCCCGTGGCCCAAGAAGAGCCGGACGTGCTCCGCCAAGCCCAGCCGGGCCGCCACGTGCAGCGGCGTCGCTGCTTCCTCCTCCTCGGAAGCCGCGTTCACGGTGGCGCCGTGGCGGAGCAGGAGGCGGGCGCACCTGGTCGGAAGGGGAAGGAAGAGCGCCCGTCAGGGACGGCTAGGCCCCCGCCCCCGCCCCCGCGGAGCGGCTGCGGTTCCTGCCAGTTTAATGGTCCCGGTTTGCTCATTTCCGTGCTCCCCCCCCCGCGCCGCCGACCAACTCTCTCCGGCTGGCTCGCGGCAGAAAGACGCCCGCTCTGCGCGAGGACTGCCCGAGAGCTGCAGCAGCCGGACAAGGCAGCGTCCCTCGGGGGAGGGGGGGGAGAGAACACCCCGCTGTGGGACCGGCAGTGCCAGCGGAGTGGGACACTGCGCCCCTCCCACGGGTTTCGCGGGCATGGAAGGGCGCGCCCAGACTCACTCAATGGAGTCGGGGCTCCGGCAGAGGTGCAAGGGTTGGAATCCTGCTTCCGACGTGGCGTTGGGGTCAGCACCGAAAGAAAGCAGCAGTCGGGCACAGTCCGTCGTGGCCGCCGCGCAAGCCTCGTGCAGAGCCGTCTGTCCGCCGGGGGCCGAGTCCACGTCCGCCCCGCGGAGCAGCAAGTGGCGCAAGCATTCCAGGAAGCCGCGGCTGGCCGTCACATGCAGGGGAGTGGTGAGCTCCTGCTGGTAGGTCAGCGACCAAAGCCCTGAAGAGGGGAGGGGGGGCGACAGGATCGGGACCGAGAAAGAGAAAGAAGTCGGTACCAGAAAGAGTGTCGCAGAGGAATTAACGCCTGAACTTTTCAAGACCGGCTTTTGAGAGCAAAACCCACGCAAGAGGGGCACCTTGGAGTGAAAAGGCCAGGTACGCGGCCTAACTGGGAGGATCAGCGTTCCCTTCACGTCGGACAAACCTGGCGCTGACTTCTGCAGGTGCTCGGGTGAACCTGCTCCACCGGCCTGCGGAAAGAGTCTGGGGCCCTGACCGGCAGCCGCCGGCAGCCAGGCAGTTCTGCCCGCCCTCGGAGGCGCTGCGCTCCCTCGGCTGAGCCGAGAGAGGCTTCTGAACGGGGCCGGAACCGCGAGAGGGAAGGGCGGTCTCTCCACAGCCCAGGAAGCTCTCCTTGCCGGCCTCGGAGGCGGCACCCCGAGCCCCGCGGAGTCTCGCCGGCCTCCTGGGCTGGATGGGCCCCCGATGACACCCAGCCCAGCCCGGCCCGCCCCCCCGCCCGCTTTTGGCGCACTCAGCCAGCGCGAGTTGAAGCGGTAGTTCTTCCACTCGTCCAGGTCGCTGGTGTCGAAGACGGTGGTGGGGCCCAGGCCGCTCTCGCTGTCCCTCAGGAGGCCGAGGACGGCGCAGCTGTCGCCGGCTAGCAGAGCCTGCCAGAAGGCCAGCGCCGGGCCCTCCGCCCTGCCCGTGTTGATGGGCTCCATCCAAAGAAATCTGCGGAGTGGAGGGGCTGGAAGCCCGCTCGTCTCTCCTGCGCTCCCAGCGCGAACGTCTATTCTGGGTCGCCGACCTTGTGACGCTTGGCAAAGGGGCTGCTTAAAGGAGAAGTCCTGGGGGCGGGGGGGGGGCGGTCTCCACCCCTGAGAGAAGCGGCGGGTGCACCTTGGGAATCACACTCGTCCTTTCTCCCTGTGGCCGCAGGAGGACAACTCCGCCCCCCCTCCCTCCATGCAACATAAAAAGTAAAAACGGGCTTTTCCGTGTTGGAAGCTTTTCACTCCTACCTGACGGCAGACGCGGAGTTATTCCTGCAGTCTGGATTATACTTACCTTTATTAGGAGGGGAAAGGGAAAACTTGCAACGGGCTGTGGGCACAGAGCAGCCGGCAGAGCTGGACATTCTCTGAAGCCTCCGTAGAAAGAAGGCAAGGCAGAATTGATCAGAAGTGCGAAGAAAAGGCAGCTTGGATTCTGGAAGATGTATGAAACAGAAGAGCCATACTCTGCATGCACGCATGAACACGTGTGTGGGTGTGTACCTTGCCATGCATGTGGATCGGTGAATTTGCTTGCCCACCATCAAGAAAGCTTTTGCAAAAAGGGGCGAGCAGACGGAAGGCTTGGTAAATAGAGGACTCCGTCAAGAGAAACTATGATGTGTTGTTCTGAAACCGAACTTGTATTGCGGAGGAGAAGCTACGGTTGGGACAGATTATGGAGAGACAGGCAGAAGGTTTTTCTGCAATGCCATGGGTGCATTCCATCTGTTCAGTCTGTACACAGAAGATATCGCCAGGAAAGCTGGACTGGATTCTGATGACAGAGGAATGAAAATTGGTGGAAGAAACATCAATAATTGAAGGCATGCAGATGACCACCTTACTGGCAGAAAGCAACTCTCTCTCTCATCCTGTTGGGCCACCAACATAATGAAGAGGTATTCCTTCCTTTCTGCTCAGACAACACCCCCCCCTTTTCACCTTCAGGATCTTAATATCACTTTCCTTGGGGGTGACTCCACCCCACTTCACACACACCCCTCATATGCTCTGGTCAGGAGGAAGGCTCTTCTCTTTCATTTTGGGGAGGTCTTTGGGAAAGTCCACCGGTATACTGTATAAATGGAAATAATAAATAAATAAATAAAGTTGGTGATTGAGGTCAACATCTATCTGGTTTTATGGCTCCAGAGGATAGAACAATTAGATGGGATTAAAAGGCTCACCATCCTGAAAGAAATCGACCCCGGATGTTCACTGGAAGGACAGATTTTGAAGCTGAGGCTCCAGTACTTTGGCCACCTCATGAGGAGAGAGGACTCCTTGGAAAAGTCCCTGATGTTGGGAAAGATTGAAGGCAAAAGGAAAAGGGGACGGCAGAGAATGAGATGGTTGGATGGTGTTATTGATGCAACCAACATGGATTTGACCAAACACCAGGAAGCAGTGGAAGGCAGGAAGGCCTGGTGTGCTCTGGTCAGGAAGAGTCAGGCCCGACTGAAGGACTGAACAACAACAAAAGGCTCACAGGGGGCACCATTGTTGTTCACTCTGCAAAGAATGACACCTCCAGAGTTGTCCCAAACAGATTTACTCATCTGAATAAATACTGCAATAAGACCAAAGCAGAAAATAATGATACCATTCCTGGAAGTCATTTTTCAAGAGGCTCAAGTTCGAAGTGACTTGACAGCATGTAACTCTGGCATTCATTCCTTTGATCAGAATTGGGTATTTGTGCTGTTGCAGCCGAGCATGGCATTAGTTCCCTTCCCTCCACATCACACTGTTAAAGCATGTTTAGCTTCTGGTCTCACACGACACCCCTACTGAAGCAGCTCCACTGGCTGCCAATCACTTACCGGGCACAATTCAAGGTGCTGACCTTGACCTACAAAGCACTATATGACCTGGGTCCTAGCTACCTCAAAGATCGAATCTCACAGTATGAACTGGCTTGGGTGTTCAGGTCGCTTGGAGAGGCCCTTCTCTCCATCCTGCCACCTTCACAGGTGCACCTCATAAGAACACATGAAAGGGCCTTCTCGGCTGCTGCGCCCAGACTCTGGAACTCCCTCCCACTAGAGACCAGGACTGCCCCATCCCTGCTGTCTTTCTGGAAACAGGCAAAGACCTTCCTCTTCAGGCAAGCTTTCCCCGAACGAGAGACTACCGATTATGTGTCTTTCATATGAATCTATCATTCATGGCTACAAGGACCTTGTGTTTATAACCACTTACAACATTGTGTTTATATCTCTCCTTGTGTGGTTACATTGACACTATATTATCAATTGTTAGCTCCCAATATCCATGGTCTACTGTACATGATTACATGGAATTTATACTCTTTTCTTAGCTGCTCACATTCTCTTTTAGCTTTAATGTGGCCTTCTAAAGCTGTAAGATACCCCTCAATTCCCTGTTCTTAAACTTGAGAGGCCCACCCTGTGCTCCACCCTGCCCAGCTCAGCTGGCGCAGACTCTCAGTCATGGCTTTCCAGGGCTTCAGGCAGTTTTGTTTCAGATTGAAAGTGCTCTTTGTGAATAAAGCGCCTCAAGAGACCTCCATCCCTTGCCTGAAGCCTCTTTCCTGGGCTCAGATGCCACCAGGGCTTCTGAAACCTCTCCCCTCCCCCCACTGTTGTGGGGCTTCCCAAAGTCTTCTCCATGATTATATGTAGGATGCTGGGTTCTCTCCCCCTATCCCTGCAAAGTCCTCCTCCCCTTCCCAGCCACAGCCCTGCACTCCTTTGGCCGGGGCAGACACGTTGGTTAAGCAACCCACCCACCCGTCCCCCAGCCCCAGCACAAGCCACCTCTTTCCCTCTTACCCAGTTCATGGCTGGTCCAACGGAGATCTTGGCTCTTGACTTCAATTACCAAGTTGACCTTGGCATGCTCAGAGAAATGGTGCTGCACTTCTGTGAGGTTCCCTGTGTACAGGGCATTCTGCACCACCATATCATGGCACACCAGTGGCTCCACATGGGCTGCTGTTCGAAGCTGGAGATGCTGGTGCAGGTCCTCTGTGCTTTGGCCAGATTCTGGCCACCTGGAATGCCCCCTCCTCCCTTGTGGCCACTGCTGCTCCTTTTCCAGCCCCAGGGAACGCCACCTGGAGGAGGAGCTGCTGGAGAAGCCAGACATGGATGACCTCCCTAAGAAGCCGCTACACAGACTGCTGTGCAGTGCATGTCGTTAACTAAATGTGCATCTGCATGCCCACCTTGCCCCTGGAGCCTGTCCTGGGCCTGACTCAGCTGGTATAAATAGCTCTCTGGGTACCCACCCTCAGCCTGTCCTGGTCCGTTTGTCATCACATCCCAAAATACAGTCAGTGTTAGAGCCACGGCAGGTTTCATGTGTCAAGTCACAGCCCAGGGAGGCTTCCAAACACATGCAGAGCGCTTTCCTGCCAGCATTGAGAGGCCCAAGGCCAGCTCAGATGGCAGGTTAGGGTGGGGAATCCAAGAGCCCTCCCCCACTTGTGACTCTTCAGAATGGCTTTGTCCCTGCCTGCTCTCAGCAAGCAAGCAAGCAAGCAAGCAAGCAAGCAAGCAAGCAAGCAGAAATGTCTACTGTACTTAGGGGTGGTTCTTTTAACTGTTCTGCTCAGGCCCTTCTGGTTCCTGGCTGTTCTGGGCCAAAGAAGATGTCCAGCAGCCATTTTTATAGACACCACATCAGGCATTTCTCTTTCCTCCATTTTTAAACAGAGGAACACAAAGACATCACATTTTGGAAAGGGAAGTCTGTGTTTTCTGAACAAATGAAAGAAACAGTGGTTATTGGGTTTCTTTAAAGCTACTATATAAACAAGCAAAACCAACAGTCATCAGAAGCGTAACACACTGGGCTCACTGTATGAAACACTACAGCTGCTCCTGGCCAGTTCTAGCTGGAGCTCTAAGGAAACTGACCACCGTTCACAAAGGAGAAGAATTTGCTGTTTAAGTCTGTTGCTTAGGTTCTGCCATGTGCTACCAAGAGCTAATCTATGCAAGGGACAGTAAGACTGCTATGATTAATCCCATAATTTGGATGGCCTGAGTGCAAATGTCAGATATTAGTTAGTGAAATATATGTATTAGACAGGATGTTCTATATGTGTTTGATATGTATTTAATTGATTTAAAGATGGAGTCTGTAAAAAGTGCAAAGTCACAGTGACTCAATGTATAGTTTTTTTCAAATGGAGTACAGATGTTAAGAATTAACATGATGAATTTTGGCTGATGCAAGAGGTTGCAATAGCTATCAGGTAATGTCATTTATGATTGGACAGGCATGTGTATTAAAATGTTCTGTAAATCACTGTTCATTGGGCCTTCCATGAGTAAGGCACCCACTTTGTTTCTCTGTCATATATTTTGTCAATGTAATGTATGCTGTTATGCTGTTGAATTTTGTATAAATGTGCTAATGTGACTTTTCCCTCTATGCTTTGTTGAACTTTGTAGAAGTTCTGTGATGCTGTGATATATTTTTGTACATATGTAATATAGCAGTTTGGTTTTAAGAAAAACTCTGTCTCTGGCTAACTATTTATTCAGTAAGTATTGCTTCTGCTGGCTGATCCAAGGGCACAAAACTCTGACAGCAAATGAATGCTATTATGTTCATTTGTTTTCTTTGTAGACCACCTTTCTCCTATTGGGGTAAACTGAGGCAGATCACAATACTTGAAACAAGTAAGGATAAATTTATAATAAATTACAGAAATTAAAATTAAGAAACATATATTAACAATTAAAATATACTAGTGAAAAAGATCATAGATTCATAGAGTTGGAAGATACCTCAAGGGCCATCCAGTCCAACCCGCTGCCATGCAGGAACCCCCATCACAGTATTCCCGACAGGTGACCATCCAGCCTCTGCTTGAAAACCTCCAAAAAAGGAGACTCCACCACCCTCCTTTGTGGCAGAATATTATTCCACTGCCGAACAGCTCTAAACATTTTAAAAACGTTAAACATACTTGCTCCCCAACTTTTGTTTAACACTGTAACCATCTGCAATTATCTCTGCTTTCCTGTTGCAGGTGCAGAAAAGTATGTTAAGTGCTTTTATAAAAAGCACACCCACCCAGCCACATTTTTCCAAATCCATCCTCACATTCCTTCTGAATGTCACAGCCTTTTCTTTCTTTCTTTCTTTCTTTCTTTCTTTCTTTCTTTCTTTCTTTCTTTCTTTCTTTCTTTCTTTCTTTCTTTCTTTCTTTCTTTCTTTCTTTCTTTC
>JAHTLZ010000221.1:41638-55732 GCA_023846285.1 Phrynocephalus versicolor | reverse complement strand
GACGCAGGTGGGAGGCTTTCTTCATGACACCAACTAACTTGCTGGGTTGTTGCATGAAGACCAACCGGAGGGATTTGTTTTGCCCAGGGGGCTTAGGGAAGGCCTGCCCTTCTTCCTCCCTGCTCCTCACACATGTGACTCCTGAGAAGCCGCTCTCCTTCCTTTTATCTTTGTCAGGGAAGGATGTGGTTCGCCTTTCCAGCTGTGTCCTCCCTGCCCCCATTGTGGGCTGAAGATACAGACTTCCTTTTTGATATATTTTTACTCTCCATTCTTTCTTCTATTAATTCTGGAAATGTATAATACCTGCTGATAACTTACTGGACTCATGTAAGTAAACTTTCTTCTATGTGTTATAATAGAAAAGCAAGCCTCCCGTGTTGTATTACAGAGAAAATGCTAATGATTACAGAGGGTGGAAAGAGGGAACTTCAAAGCTGATGTCATTTTTGCCTTAAAAGCTGGCTCACTCCCTCTGCGCAATGAAAAGAAATTCAAACAAATTTTCTAACTCTGCAAACTCCCCCAGTGACTTCATGCAGATGTTGAAAAGCTTTGAGGATACTGACAAGCCCAAGGCATCCCACAACTGAGGGTCCAAGGGGCCAACAATTTGCTCCCAAGCTGAATTCTCTGGCCATGGTCAGAGATCAGGACCAGCTCAGTGCCAATACCCTGATCCCCATCTCCGAGAGCTTGTCCAGGAGGATACTGTGGCGGATGGCAGGAAGAGCTGGTGTCCTTCTTCAGCCAATGCGGATTCTTCCTCCAAGTGCACAGTCTGCTTCCTTCCTGTGGTGTGGGACGATCCTGATAAAGAAAGACTCGAGTCCAGTTGTCCGACCAGCGGAGCGAGCTCTCGCCCCTTGCCATTCACATGTTTTATTACATATCATTTACATCCCACAGTATGCACAGAATCAGTGATTGGTTACAAGGGAAAGATTACATATGCTGGTTGGCTGCTGCATAGAGAATTGCCTCATGAACAGAACATGCTTTTGCAGTTATTGATTATGATAACACATGTCCTTGCTGTTTACAGACGAGAGGTGAGTTAATGAGAAATAGACAAGAATACATGAAGGGAAGACAAGAATAGGTAAAGGGAATTGGAAAGCAAACAGGATTAGAAGTGTCTGGAAGTTGATTCATGGCTACTGGACTTCTTTTGAGAGAGAGAAACATTTCGTTGCTCATCCAAACAGCTTCATCAGTCTGATGAAGCTGTTTGGAAGAGCAGCAAAACATTTCTCTCTCTCAAAAGAAGTCCAGTAGCCATGAATCAACTTCCAGATAAACTCACCTGGATGACTGAGAATCTTCACAGGATTAGAAGTGGAAATATCCCAGTAACCAAGAGTAACCAACTGAGAGATGAGCAGAGCAGAGTGTGTACACAAGCTGAATATATTAAAATTAACTAATACTTCAGCTAAATAGTAATAGGTGAACAAAGTTTACCCGAGCTGGTTTGGGGGGATTACAAGGTCTGCAAACATGTGAATTCAGCAGTCCCTCTCGCCAAATGAAGACTCTGGGCCCAAATGAAGACTCTAGGCCCCATCCCAGCTGTCTGAATCGGACTCCGTCACTTTGGGTTAAGAAAAGCGACCTTCCTGCATTGTACAGCCGTAAAGAGTCCCTTTGCATCCACAAGCATCACCGCCTGATAGCTGCTGTTTGTGCTACTTCTCTGGGATGTGTATCCTGCTGCCACCATCACTCCAGCACCCTCTCCCCACCCCCTACCCCACCCCCAGGCTCCCTCCCGCACTGGCATTCTGAAACTGCCACCCTGCCTTTCTTCTGATCAGGGCAATGCAGAGACAGATGGCAGTATGAAACTCCATGGTGCAGCTGGACATCAGGAATCCTGCACCTGGATCCTCTGCTTCCAAAGAGGGCCTGCTTCTCTTACTAGGATGCTCTGTGCCACGACACAATCAGGATGTTCTGGCGAGGCTGAGTGTCAGGTCCCTGCCGGAGCCAGACTCAGACACTGAGGAGTTTAAGGTCAGAGGAACCCACAGATCCTCCTGCAGATCTTCCAGCAGCTGGCTCCGAGAGTGATTTATCTGTCTCAGGAGAGTCCTCTCCTCCCCAAGAACTGTCAGCTGCAGAGGAGAGATAAGCTACTGGAGATCTGGAGGCATTTACGTTCACATAGCCCAGAGTTTTAGCAGAATGAGGGTTTACAGGAATGGGTGGTTCCCTCTTGGGACCATAAATCAGGCATTCAGGGGTCAGGCTATCTATGTGGGAGCAACGAGAGTCGCTAAGGCTTGCCCTCACCCATGTGCCTTGTTCCTAGATTCCTGAACCCCTGTCTCCTGCTCAGCTCAACCTTGGACCTTGGCTCTGAATTCTCCTGCTTCTTGGATTTGGCGGAAGCATCTGTTGCATATCGGTTTTTGACCTTGGACTTTGTATCTTGGATTTTGCTCAGCTATCGGACTTGGCGTGTATTTTTGCTACCTGCCTTTGGACTCTGTTAACCCTGAACCTGCTGTGCTGGGCTTTATCCTGAGTTCTCAGTAAAAGCCTGAACTTCATCTGTGTGTGAGCGTGTGAGGCCTGACACTGGGGAACCAGACCCCAGTAGTGCGAGGCCACTGCTGCTCTTCTGCTGTGAAGACACGGGCCCAGGATCACTCATCATGCCTGCCCACTCTGTGGAGGGTAGCTCACTCCCCACAAGACTCTCAGAAACCAGGCCACAAAGCCTTTTCTAACCACAAACGTGGCTCCAAAGCTAATGGCAAGGATCATTTAACGACTCAGAAAGCCTCATGTGCAGAACAGACTAGATACTGGCAGTCTCCCTCCTGAATTAGCTAAGACTCCCCCCACCCCCTACATGGAAAATCCTGCCCATGGGTTGCCATGCAGTCACATGACACCCAGAGACTCAAGAGCCTTGGATGAGTCTCTCCAGAGACAAACCATAGGTGTTTTATGCACTCAGACCCTTGTTGAGTCACTCACTCCCTACAAGGCCATTTATGTTGCTTTGCCCCCCAGAAGACTTTTGCCGTCTTCTGGCCCCTCCCTCCCTATTTCTTCTTCTTTGTCTTCTTCTTCTCCTTGGCTTCAGCGGCCTTGAGTTTCTCCTCTTTCTCCTTCAACTTCCTTTTGCCCAGCGGAGTCTTGCTGTACCACTCCTGCCAAAAGACATCAGAGAAAGCAGCTTATTAGCCAGGGTATGGATGGAAACCAAAGGTGAGGCCACCTGCATGCTGGGGAAGGGAGGGAGGGAGGGGAGAGGTCCCTTCTTAAGGGGACCACTGGACTCATCAGCCAAGGAGGGAAGGCAGAGCGCCAGCCAACAGCCCTGGTGCAGGAAGGCAAGGTGGTCCCTGGGAGCCATTTGGAAAGAGGGGAGGAAGTGGGAGGGCACAGCATCAGCTTTCCAGAAATGGGCCCTGGTCCGAAGCAGAGCTGGCCACCCAGCCAGCCAAAGCTGCAGGGTCCCTCCCAACCTGGCATGGTGGCCCAGAGCTGCAGAGGCACCCCGGAGATCTCTCCGAGACCTGAGTCACCTGGGCAAAGGACCCAAGCAGCTGGGACTCAACTTGCGTCAAGGCAGGTGGCCACCATGTCTCTCTGGCAGAGAGGAAACAGAGGCTGAGAGTCAAGAGGGGTGTGTGCAGCTCTCTCCCCACCTACCAGGGCAGGGCAGGAGCCTGCAGCAAGTAAAGGCGGGCGGGCGGGGGGGGACACACACACGAATGGCAGCCTCCAGGAGAAGGCAAGGCAGCCAAAAAACACTGCCCACAAAAGGGAAAGATGGAGTCGGAGGGAAGGAGGAAGGCAGAACACAGAGGTGCTTCCTTCCAGAGGGTGTCGGAGCCTCCCCACTCCAGGCCTTGCCCAAGAAGTTGGTCGACCAGGAAGGCCTAAAGGGGACTTTAGGATGAAGGGGGGAAATCAGGAGTGAGGGGGACCCCAGAAGTACGAGAGTGATGGGGGGGGAGGTTGTTGTCCTGCCTGGACTCCTTAGTGTCTTTTCCAGCCATCAGGGCTGGGTTGGTGCTCAGAAGGAATGCTTGGGCTTTGCTTTTAAACATTGTCCTTTGATGTTCTGAGCCACCTTGGAGCCTTTTTAAGCAGAAAGGCAGGGTAAAACTGTTTTAAATAAATCTAAACAAGAGAATAAATATTTTTGTTCTTAATCAACTCTAGTTCTTCTCCCTGCTTTATTGTAGTTCCTTCCCATTTCACCTGGTGAAGATTCACAACATGGACCCAATCCCTAAGGAAGGTCACTTATTTGTCATGTTGCCATACATCACAGGTGACCTGGTGGCACATAAATAACAACAGCATTTGCTTGTTTTCTGTAATAGGCTCACAGGGAACAAGGAGCAGAGCTGAGTAGTTTTCTGCAAAATAAAGGTCCAACAGTCATATGAAAAAGAAGGAATTTTAGGGGCAAATTACTTGAGATGCAAGAAACAGAAGGTGCAGTCCTGGTGCTCTGGAAAACTCAAGGCAGAGGAAGTGCAGGGGCCCATGGGCTCCTTACAGGTAGAGAAGATGTGGGGGAAGGAGAGAAAGAGAGACTCAATAAGAGAAGAAACCACCTTCCTTGTGAGGCAGCTATAATCCTCCCCCCTCTTGGGGTGGTGGTGGAAGCAGCAGCAGCAGCAGCAGCAGCAGTGCAACGGGGGGGGGGGCGGTTAGAAGGGCCAAGCCGGGCAGCAAGATTTTCCTCCCGGCTCTGAAGAGGAGCCCCGGAGCCTTCACACTCTCTCTCCATCTCATTCTCTCCCAGCTCTGGCTTTCCTGGAGGGAGGCAAGCGCAGCCCCCTCCCTGTCCAAGGGTCCAGTCTGGGCTGGGGGGTGGGGGTGGGGGAGAAGCCTGGACGGAGGGGGGGGAGGGGGGAGGGAGGGGCACCCCTGGTTGCTGGTCGGGGCACCTGGAACAGCTCTTCTTCCTCGGGGTAGATGGGGTCGGTCCTGGCCAGCATCTGCAGGAACTCCCCGGCGCTGAGCGGGCGCTTGGGCAGCTGCAGGAGCCGCCTCTCACTCAGCACCGCCTGCACGGCCTGGGCCAGGCTGCCCTGGCTGTAGCCATCGGAAACTTTGGTCAGAGCGCTCAGGTCCAGGCTGGAGGTCACCACGCCGCCATGCTTCTGGATCAGCCGCTGCCAGGCCACTGCGCCACAGGAGCAGGAGGGGGAGGAGGGAGAAGCGCAGGGGGGCGGGGGAGAGAGAGAGAGAGACAGAGATCCAGTTAGGCCTCACCCCCCACCCCACCCCGGGCTGCCCATGGCAGTGGCCGAGCACTTCCAGGGGAAGGACGGAGAGGGCCAGGCCTCCTTCAGGGCCACCCCCTCCCCCGTCCGTTCGGTTTGGCTGCGTCCGCCTCAGGGGCTGCAGGAACGCCCGGACAGCCTCCCTCCCACCCCGAGGCACCAGCCCCCCTAGCCTTCCTTCTGCAGATTCCCCCCCCCGCCCCGCCCCGCCCCTCACCATAGCGCGAGGTGTAGTCTGGGCAGGGGACGAGCAGGATGTGTTCGTAGGTCTTGCAGAGGGCCTTCACGTCCGCCAGGTAGGGCTTGCTGGAGGTGCCCACCAAGAGCACCCGGTCCCCAGCCTTCAGCAGGTGGAGGGCCTTGGGCAGCTCCCTCTTCAGGCGCCGGGGGTCCAACTGGAGGGCAGGCGCCCAGGGGCAGCAGGGGACCACAATCGGTGTGTGCGCGTGTTGTGGAGGGCCCTTCGCCTCTGGAGATGGCTTGCCTCCTCCTCCGCCTCCTCCTCCCTGGGGACGTTCCTCTGCAGCCACGGCCACTGTCCCTTGGTGTCCCCCCCCCCCTTACACCAGGGCCCGGGGAAGCTCAAGGCCCAGGCCGGGGAGATGAGGCGTGACCTGCTGCCCCTCCCCCCCCCCACCGGACTCACCTCCTTCTCTTCTTTAGGAACCTTCTTGTAAAATGTCTTCTCTGCATTACCCACCCAGATGATGGAGGGCTTCAAGAGGCGGGCCACCTCCAGGGAGGGGGGTGGGGGGAGCGGAGGAGAAGGAGAAGGACTGTGAGCAGGGGAGGAAATTGCTATCACTGCCCCCTACCTCCCCCCCCCCCCCCCCGCAGACCTGTTGTGTGATGATGCGATCCTGCTCCCCATCCCTCCTCGGATGGGGAGGGACCCTGCAGCCCAGCCCTGCCCTGGAGAGCAGCCTGACCCAAGGCAGTGGGTGCCCAGAGGCGCTGGGGTTAAGCTCTCTCCTTGGATTAGACCAGGCCTCACTTATTCCCCATCCCCACCTCCAGGCCCTCTCTTCCTGGGTCTGGCACCTGAGCTTCTGGCTCTGATCCCATGGCCAGGACACCTGGGAGCTGCCCTGACTCTGCCCAACCTTCCCTGCCAAGCCTACCTTGAGCACAAGGTGAACCAGCATCTGCAGGCCGCTCTTGCCTGGGTACTTGCCCACCAGGTTTTCTGGCGAGAGGTCAAAAAGGTTGGCCCCCGTCTCCGTGCAGACAGCTTGGACCAGCATCTTTTTCCCTGTGCCTGCTGGGCCGGCCAGGAGCAGGGACTTCACCAGGGGGGCCGACTCGTGCACCGTCTGGCAGCCTGTGGTCAGAGGGGAGGGACTCGCTGGACGAGGGGGCCAAGAAAGAGGGTGGGGCAGGGGGAAACCTCCCAAGAGTAGGGTTCCAAAGAAGACTCCAGCTCACGCACAGGAAAAGAGGACTGGCTGCCCGCTCGGAGACACCTACCCAGGCGCAGGACAGCATACAAGGCCATGTTTTGCCGCACGTCCAGTGTGGAGGGTCTTGGCTCGATCTCCTGCTGGCGCAGGGTGCTGCCCAAGTAGCAGAAGTCACCTGGTAAGAGGGAGGTGCGTCAAGGAAGAGAAGTTGCCAGCAGTGGGGAAGCACTTTCTTATATTTCTCTCCTCTCCCCCCCACTTCCCAAGAGGAGGAAGTGTTTCTGCATGTGGTGAAGAAGTTTCGGCCAGAGAGGGGCTTGGCCCAAGTGGGGGGTGGGCGGGGGTGGGCATAGAAATTCAAGCCCAGCAGCTACCCGTCATCACAGATTCGTAGAGTTACAGAGTAAGAAATGGATTCCCAAAGCTTGACCGGTCCAACCGCTTGCCTCCTGAGGCTGGGGTGGCTGGATAAATCAATCTATCATGGATGATTTCACTGCAGGTGGGAGGGTGATGCATTACACAACCTAGCTTGGTCTATTTGCATGATGACCAATTAGAGAGAGATTTGTATTTCCCGCGGTTTGCTAACCACGCCCTTCTATTTCTTGTTTCTTCTCAGGGTGGATAGAGTTGGCTAGGGGCCAGCCACTATTAGGCGTTTGAACTCACAGAGAGAGGATGTGACTCTCTGATGTGTTCCTTGTAGGTAAAAGGACACAGACCAAACCATTTTTCGGGAATGATACTTTTATTCTTTATTCTTTCAACCTGCATTTTAATCTGAGCTGTATTTAGTGCCTGCAAGAGAAACTATGTAAGTAAACTCTTTTTCTTTTATATTCTTTAACCAAACAAGCTTCTTGTGTGTGTTTATTGTTTAAAGGGCTAGTGCACGGGTCCTCAACCTAACATCTTGATTCTGGCCCCTGGGACCAATTGCAACCCCCCCACCTACCCCGTTTTGTGAGCAAGCCAGCCTCCGCAGCTGCTTTTGGACTGTGATCCGGCCCCCCAGTGGTGTCTCGGTGGTGGTGGACCAGCCTGCTGTTTGAAAACTTTGAGGACCCCTGGGCTAGTGCTTGCTGGAGGGTAGAGAGGTGGGACCTTCTGGTTGATCAACTTGTAAGCTAAACTACACTTCTGTTGCATATTAAGAGGAAATTCAAACGAATTTCCCAAGCTCTTCCAACAGGGATCCCCAGGCTCAGCAGCCCATCCACCCCACTCTGAAGACCTCCAAGTGAGGAAGGGCTGCCCCCAAGGAGGCTGCCAGCTGAGCACTTTCGTGATGTGAGCCAATAACTATGTCACCTCTCATGTACCCTCCTTGTGTTTTTCAAAAGGGCTGAGAAATGGAGACTGTCTGACTGGAGGAGCCGAATATGCCCCAAGGGTCCCTCCTTCTTTGTGGGCTGTCGCAGAATTTCCCTGGGCAGTTGCCTACCTCGTTGCTTGATCTTTTTGCGGTGAAATGTCTGCCTTGAGAAGTGAGAGCTAATTAATAAATAATAATTCCATGCCATCAAATCAATCCCAACTTGTGGGGAACCATTTCCAGCCTCTTGTAAGCACCAAAGTACTCAGCCGTAGTGTGCTCCTTTGTCTCCTTGAGGTCTGCTAAGTGGCTACAGCTGATGCGCCCATGAGAAACCGCACCTGGCGAAGGGCTCTGGCCCTTAAGCCTGTAACCTGTGCCTTTGGGTCACTTCCATGCGCCTGTAAAAACAACCATCCCTCCATCCCACCCACCCCCTTGGCTTTTGCCTGCCCTCTGCTCTTCCACCCAAGAGCAACCCTGTTCTCTTGGGAGGTGCAACACAGAACAAAAGAGAGTAAGGGTTGGTAAGAAAGCTGATTTCAACAAACTTGGGTGAATTCCCATGCTCAGGAGCACTGAAAGAGAAGCCTGACCACGACCACCACCACCCCGTCTCCTTGACCAGGCCTTCTCTTCCGAGAAGCCAGAAGATTTGTGGGATGAGGCCAAGGGAGGACATGGCACAGCTTGGCTGAGAGCCCCTTCCTCACCTCCGCCACGTTGGCTCCCAACCAGGCAGCCTGAGAGAACCCAGGTTGGCCTCGTCCATCTTAAAAAAGAAATCTTCCTTACTAATCTCAGAAGAGGCTGCTTACAGATGCTTACTGCTGTTTACTTCTGTGTGTTTTCTGCAACTTTCTGACAAGCTTTAGCCTGCAATTTCCAAGTTGTTCCATGAGTAAAGATCTGTTTTCTTTTGTACCTTAAAAGCAGTGTTTGCGCAGCTACTTAACCTGGTTAAAGACTGGGGGGGGGGGTGTTTACTAGTGACTTGCTAATTAATCTTAACTCCAAGTGATGTTAGTTGTGGAATTATGGGAATTAAAGTTGCTCCTCTCTGCAGGGAAAACAAAGTCCATCATCAACCCGTAATAGAAATGAAAGGGCTGTTGCCCAGGAGGGTGTGCTGCTTATATGTCACTCCACAGCTCTTTAAACACTATCTCGGCAGTTTACAATTTATTATGCCAGAAACACATTGATCTCTCTCACAAGTAGTGAACCGGGCACTCATTTTACCATAGAAGGATGGAAGACAGAGTCAACTTTGAGCCAGCTACCTGAACCAGCTGGGGTTGAACTCAGGTCATGAGCAGAGTCTTTACTGCAGTACTGCAGTTCAACCACTGTACCACGGGGCTTTCTTTTCTCTATCTCAAGATGGAGAAGGCAATGGCATGGGAACATTCTAGCTTCATGAGCCAAATGAGCTTCATCCAAGGATGAGGCAGAGGATGTCAGAGTCTCAGAGTCCCTGCTGATAATCTTGGAAAATTCTTGGAGAACACATGAAGCTATGAAGCCCAAAAGGGAGTGGATGTCACCCTTCTGGTCAAAAAGGAGAAAAAAAAAGATCCAGACCATGGCCATTCGTTCCGCTTGATGTCAAAACCCAGAAAGGTTCTAGAGCTAGTCGTTCCGCAGCAGATCTGTCAGCATTCAGAAGGCTTTTGACAAAGTCCCTCACCAAAGGCTGCTGAGAAAATGCCACAGTCAGGAGATAAGAGGGCAGGTCCTCTTATGGACTGAGAACTGGTTGAGATCCCGGAAACAAAGAGTAGGTGTCAATGGGAAATTTTCACAATGGAGAGAAGTGAAAAGCGGTGTGCCCCAGGGCTCTGTCCTGGGACCGGTGCTTTTCAGTCTGTTCATCAATGACCTGGAGACAGGGATAACCAGTGAGGTGGCCAAGTTTGCAGATGACACAAAACTTTTCCGTGTGGTAAAAACCAGAGAAGATTGTGAAGAGTTCCAGAAGGATCTCTCCAAACTGGGGGAATGGGCTGCAAAATGGCAAATGTGTTTCAATGTAGCAAAATGTAATGTAATGCATATTGGGACAAAAAATCCAAACTTTATCAACTCATGGGCTCTGAGCTATCCGTGACGGATCAGGAAAGAGATCTTGGTGTGTTGGTAGACAGCTCAATGAAGGTGTCTACCCAGTGTTTGACAGCCATTGTACAAAACGATAGTAAGGCCCCACCTGGAGTATTGTGTCCAATTCTGGTCACCGCATCTCAAAAAAGACATAGAGGAACTGGAAAAGGTGTAAAAGAGAGCAACTAAAATGATTACTGGGGTGGGGCACCTCTCTTATGAGGGAAGGCTAAAACATTTTGGGCTCTTTAGCCTGGAAAAAAGGCGCCTGAGGGGGGATATGATTGAGACTTACAAAATAATGCAGGGCACGAGTTAACTGGAGAGAGAGGGACACTCTTCTCCCTCTCACGAAATACCAGAACGAGGGGACATCTGCTCAAACTGAGGGTTGGGAGAGTAAGAACAGACAAAGGAAAATATTTTTTTACCCAGAGTGTTGTTAGTCTGTGGAACTCCCTGCCACAGGATGTGGTGATGGCATCTGGCCTGGATGTCTTCAAAAGGGGATTGGACAGTTTCCTGGAGGAAAAGTCCATCACAGGTTACAAGCCATGGTGGAGATGTTTCAACTTCAGGCTTAAAACCAGGGTACTTCAAGGGCCAGATGCATGGGAGTGCTATCAGGAGACAGTTATCTAGTCTTGTGCGCTCCCAGATGCCTTTGGTGGGGCCACTGTGAGATACAGGAAGCTGGACTAGATGGGCCTTTGGCCTGATCCAACAGGTCTCTTCTTATGTTATTTTTAAGAAAAGAACAGTCATTACTGCAAAACAGCAGGGGTTTATCAAGAATAAGTAATCTTATTTCTTCTTCTGACAGAGTCACAAGTTTTGTAAAGGAACAGATCTTGATTTAGGAAGATAAGACTTCTTATAATTTCTGGTAGCCAAGATGGTGCAACATGAGCTAGCTAGATGCTGCTGCTGCTGTATGGATTTGTAGCATAACTAAAAATGCCTTCTCAAATGGCTCTTTGTGTTAGTCTGGCATGCTCCAAGCGGCACTTACCAGTTGTGCTTGTCCAGGGCAGAAGACCCCCCAGTGGTGCCTGGGGAGGTGAGAAGCTGAGAAAGGCTGCCTGTCCATTCAGCTTGCAATGCCTACTGCTGGACTCACAGTCTCCCAGCTTTTCTTTCGCTTCCTTTCTCTCTTGACTTTCCAAGAAGCAGAAAAGGGATGGCCCCTCCCCCCCCCTTTGCCCTCCAAGGACACAGACCTATCTGGTTAGAATGAGGGCTTAGGCTTCCGGTGCCTCTCAGGCGGACCAAGCGCAGCCACATGGACAGGCATGAAAGCTGATCAGAAAAGTGACCGGGGGGGGGATTATTCATTTGAGATGCAATACAATGTCAGAGGAGAACTTTGCTGATACTCTGCACTGCCTCAAAGAACCAGTGGGCCCTAAAGCAAATCAAGGTCAAACATTCTCTGGAGGCAAAATGACAAACTGGACACTCTCTTACTTTGCACCAGCTATGAGAAGAAGAAGAAACCACAATAATACTGTCAAAGGTGAAAGACAGCAGAGGGGGGGGGGAAGGAGGACTACATGAGAGGTGGACTGACTCTGAAAAGAACCCAGTCAGGTTTGAGGTTCCAGGAGCCGAGGGCGGCTGTTGAAGGCAGAGCATTTTGGAGAGAACTCATTCATAGGCTCAGCGTAAGTCAGAAGCAACTGGATGGCTCAGAGCAACGCCATCATCTTGAACACAGCTCTCCTAATGAAATGTGTTTGTTTCTTTGTTTTTACTGCTGCTTCTGCTTTTCATGGGACCAACAACCCAAAATGTCCCCACAATGTTTGTTCTGCTACTAAGAGAAACATTATGATGTTTCCCTCTCTCATTCCTTCCATATATTCACAATCATAAAAGCAGTTCATGGGCCTGACATCTTTGTGCAAAAGAACTCACAATATGAAAGCAACTTACACACACACACACACACACACACACACACAGCAGTGGAGCAGGGGGAGGAAGAAAGAGATTAGACACTCGCCTTTGTTCTAAAGCTGGAACCAAGAAGCAGCTTCAGTCGTAGACAAGCCTTAGGAAGATTTCCCCCCCCCTTATCTCCTTCAAAAAAGGAGGTGAGACAGACCTTGACACACACACACACACCCCTCCCCAAGGTTTTAGACTCAGTGGCCTCATCTGTCCTTGTGGTGGTCTCTGTAAGGACAGCTCAGGAGGGTTAACGTGCCTTGCCTTGCCTGTCAAACAGCTCTGTGGTTTGCTTCTGTAATTTGGCATTTCTTTCTCATTCTACCTTGGATAAATAAATATTTTAAAAAACTCTATCCCACAAGTTGTGTGCTTATGTGTGCAGACACAGAGGCATCCCTGGTTCTAAATCCAGCACTTTCTACTTAGTTGTATTACTTACTTTGGTCTTCGCCCAGGACTCTGAGGAAATAACCCAAGGTTCAGGATTTAGCCCTTGGTTTCTCAGTGGCCCCCCCTCCAAGAACTTACAGTAAGTTTAAACCTAATCCTTGTCCCAGACAGTAGACGGGAAGGGGGATGTCAGCTCTTTCTGGCACAGCTATTGAAGAAAAGCAGCCATCCACTTGCCCCCCCTCCCCATCTTAACAATGCTCCGTCTACTTGAACGTAAGAAGAGTCCTGCTGGGTCAGGCCAAAGGCCCATCTAGTCCAGCTTCCTGTATCTCACATTGTGGCCCCACCAAATGCCTCTAGGAGGGCACGGGACTAGATACCTGTCTCCTGATGCCACTCCCCTGCTTCTGACCCTTGAAGTACCCTGGTTTTAAGCCTGGAGATGACACATCTCCCCATCATGGTTTATAACCTGTGATGGACTTCTCCAGGAATCCTTCGAATGTTTTGGGAGAGAGTCTGTGACTTCTGAAGGACACAACAGCAATATCCCTTGTGAACGATGGGAGGACCCAGTTGACAGATTTTGTTTCATCATCCTGGCTGGCAAAATGTTTTATATGCCGTCTTGTGGGAAAAACCTTTTCAGCCGATGCCTCCAATAAGGAATGGCCTTCATCTGGGTTGGGAGCGGGGAGAATGGGACAACTCACCCACCCACCCACTCACCTGAGTACTCTGCCAGTTGCACCTTCTGGGGCTTTTTAATGATGCCCTGAAGCACCAGCTCTTCATACAGGGAGTCAATGGTCCTGGTGGGGTGGGGGGGAACCAGAGGGATCCAAGTGAGTGAGTGATTGGGGGAGGGGAAGGAAGGGAGGCCACTGACTTGGGCAAAGCTCCTTGGCGAGGACTCCCTTCCCTCGTTCGTTCTTTCATCAAGCTAGCCGGCGTGTGTCCCGGGCAGCCCAAAGAGGCCAGCAGGCACCAGGCTTTTCCTGGGCATTCCACAAAGCTCCTGCTGCTAATGTCCCTCAGCGGCACCACAAAGAGAGGAGGGGTCTTACCGGTCAAAGATAGGAAGGACCATGTTAGAATTTTAGAAGCTAAAAAGCCCCCAGTCCCATAAATGATCAGGAGATTTAGGTGAGTGAGGAAGTGGCCAAATAAAATTATGTCAAGGATAGAAATTCAAAAAGGGTGGGGGAGGGGCAAATGGGTGGTCGAAAGAGAGACATTTAACAGGGTGATGGTTGAGAAAAGACAAGGAACAGCAGGGGAGTCCTTAGCGGGGGTAGAAACTGGCCAAAGAACAAGAGGGTGTGAACGAGAGGAGGGTCACAAAGGGTCCTTCCTCTGCGAGGTGGATCAGGCGCTGGATTGGCTCCGGGATTGCCTGGCCTGAGAAGTGGGCCACGAGGAAGGCGCAGGCAAACAGGAAGGACAAGGGGCGAGGGGCTCCCAAAGGCTCTCTCCAAACGGGCGCAATGGGCATTAAAGGGGGGGGGCGGAAAGGGGGCCGGGTCTGAGCCACCAAGTCATGAATCTTGGGAATGCGCTGGATGCCCCCCCCCCCAATGTATGTCTGTACCCACTCTTGGGCACAAGTTAAGCAAGGCTTCAAATAAAACTGCCCGTCTCATTTTGTCCTAATGCAATCTGTGGG
>JAHTLZ010000221.1:14558-41628 GCA_023846285.1 Phrynocephalus versicolor | reverse complement strand
TTATTATTATTATTATTATTATTATTATTATTATTATTATTATTATTCCTACATGCATATTCTGGCCAGTTTCCATCCCTAAGAGTCTGTCATGGCTTTGATGTCCTGGGAATGCATGCTGATCTGACTCTGCAAATATGCAACAGGTGCTGCACTGGAGAAGATGCAGGAAGGAACAAACAAAATGATCAAGAGCCTGGGACTGTTTGGCTTGGGGTGGGGTGTGGGGTGTGGGGGCTAAGTTAAAATGGATTTTTAGTTGCATAAAATATGCATATAAGCTGCTGCGAGTGTGGATAGTGAGCAGTTATTTTGTCTCTTATCCAGAGATGGACCAAGGTTGGAGACTCAGGAGGCAGGAAAGGAGGGACCCCCTTGGAGAATTATATGCTACTTTGGGTGGTGCTATGCAGCCTCCTCCAGCCCAAATAGGCAAGTGATTGTGTGCCTGCATGGGGGAAAGGGACAACTCAGATGTAGAATTAGGGCTCGCGAAACTGCATCAAGAGAAGTGTGTGTGGGGGGGTGGGTGGTTCAGAAGGGACAGGAAAGAGCATACCTTTCTGGGGTCAGGTCCTTCTCCTTTCTACCTTTCTTCCCTTTTTTCTGCCAGAGAAAATCCTTTTTGCTAACGTGCACATGAAAGGAGGGTGAGGAGGGTCCCCTGCCCCAGCCCCCTCCCTGCCCCCCACGCAGACCTTGGCACTCTTCCGTGCCTTGTGTGGCTTGGTGGCTCTCGTCTCCTCCAGGCCCACGGCCAGGCGCAGCTTCTGGAGCTCCTCACGCATCAGCTCATCCACCTGGAGGGCGGGGTAGATTCTCAGCGAAGGGCCAGGGGGACGGCCTGGTGGAGGACCCAGCCTGGTGGAGGACCTGGCCGGCCATGATGCTCACCCACCTGCAGGCGGATCTCCACCTCCACCTCTTTTCGCTTCTCGGCCTTGATCAGCTCCACCTGGTAGCGCTGCTCAAAGTTTAGGGCTTCGTCCTGGTCGCTCCAACAGCCTGGAGAGTGGTGGGGGGAGAGAGAAAGGGGTGGGAATGAGGTTGACCCCCCTCTCCCCCACTGTGGTGGTCCTAGAAGATGACAGCGTGGCCCAGCAGACCTTGGAGGAGTTCCCCACCCCCCACCCCACCCCAAGGACAGGCTCCTGGGAAGCTTTGGTAGGGCCCTGCTGGGTCCTCCTGGCCTCCCAAGGCATAGGGCGGAGGCCTTCTCTCCCTTCTCCCAGGTTCGGGACTTATTCTGCATCGCCTGCCCCGGGAGCTGTGCAGAGGTGGCTCAGTTATGCCGAGCCCACCCTCAGGGGCACCCCTCTGCCTGCGGCCAGTGCCCTGGCTCAGTGCCCAGCCCTTGCCCACCTGTGTACTGCAGGAAGCCCTGCTGGATGGTTGCCAAGAACTTGGAGGGCGAGAGAATCAGGCCTTCATCTTCCTCCTGCGGAGACCCTCAAAGCCCGCCCCGTTAGCAGACCGAGGGTCATCTTCCCTCTCCCCGCCCCACGTCAGCCTGGTGCCTGTCTGTGGGCCCCAGGAGGAGAGGCCGCAGCCCAGCATCCTCAGAACAAGGGCCGCCCACCTTACCGCTTTCTTGTCCTTTGCCTTCTTGCCCTTCTCGACCTCCTTCTGGCCTTTCTCCTCCTTCCTCTTCTCCTTCTCCTTCTCCTTCTCCTTCTTCTCCTTCTTCTTCGCCTCTGCCTTGATCTCGGCCAGGTCCAGCTCGGCCCTCACCTGAACCCCCACAGCGGAAATGTTAGGAGGCTGAGCCGCTGGGGGAAGGAGGAGGGCGGCTGGGGGGGCATCCCTCAAGGGGCTTGGCGCAGGGCTCCTCCAGCAGAGCCCCGGGGCCCTCCCCTCCCCTCGCACCTCTTCCGGGGTCTTCTGGGCAAAGAGGACGGCGCAGCCCCCCATCTCCTCCTCCGGGTAGTCGGGGAAACGGCCGGTAAGGTGGCTGCAAGGAGCAGAAAGGGGCCTCGGTGGCAGTCCTGCCAGGGAGGACGCCGTTGCGCCCAGGGGCGCGTCCGAGGAGCCTTTTGCGGGCGACATGCCCCCCGCGGACAGCTGCGCCCGACGGGCGGAAAGGGTGGCTGTCCTTGGAGGAGTCGCACCCGTCCTCCTCCTCCTCCTCCTCCTGCCCCCCCCCCCCCGCCGCTCACTGGCACTCGATGAACCACTGGCGGAGCTGCTCTTTCAGCTGCTCGCGCGCGCTGGGTCCTTCCACCTCGTAGAGGGTGTCGCGGACGTGGTCCAGAGCATCCCGGTACTCGGCCTCGTAGTCGGCCTGGCGCATGCGCCGCAGTTCTTCCCCAAGCTGCGCCCGGATCGTGGCCGGAGAGGGGCCCAGCAGCTGCGGGTCCATTGCCTGCGGCGGGGGGGGGGGGGGGGGGGGGGCGCGGGGCCCGGGGGCGGGGGGGGGGGGGGGGCGGGCGGCCGTCGCCTTCCACGCCGCCTCTCCTGCACACCCTCCCGCCCCGCCCTCCTCTCAGCGGGCCACTCGGAGCCGGCGGGGGGGGGCAGGGGCCGGGTAGAGGCCATTAGGAGAAATCGAGCGCCGGCGAGGCGCGCCGCTCCCTAAATTACCCCGTAATGAGTTTGTAATATGGGCGCGCGGCGCTTCCTTGCCCGCCAGCGGCCGCGGTGCGCAGACACTTTCCCGCCTCATTGCCCCGCAAATGGATTTTAAATATCATTCCGAGAGGACACAATTATTTAAAACGCTGAACTAAACACTCGCTAATGGGGGCAAAGCGGGGGAGGAAGCGCGGGCGTGGCTCCGGCTCCCTCCCTCCCGCTGCGCGCCTTCCCCCACTCCCCCACCCCCGCAGGGCCCACGGGATGCACGCGAGAGGCGCCGCGTCTGGCGGGGGGGGGGGGGGGATCCGGCCCCCTGCCCCCCTCCGTCGGCTTGGGCCGGGCTTCCGCGGCGCTCTGGCTGCGGGCGGCGAGCGCTTACCATGCCGATGAAAGTCATTTCCATCTGCCGGGCGAGCTTGGCGAATCTCCGCAGGACGCACCCTTTCCAGATCTGCACGGAGGGGGCGAAGGACACGGGGGGTGCTCTTGGGAGAGGGCCTCGGGGTCAAGATCATGCCGGCGGGCAGTCAGCAAGCCCACGCCCCAAAAAGGGAGGGCTCCAGCCCACTCCTTCGACCCACTTGGCAGAACCTCCTCACCGAAAGGAGCGGCAACTCCTCGCGCGCGCACCCGCTCCCAACACACGCAATGAACAGATGTTTGGGGCACTGGAAGCCCCGGCCGCCGGAGGGGTCTTGGTGGCCGCTCCGAAGGAGGCCCAAAGGGAGGGGGCGTGTGCTTCCCCCGCCCGGCCTTACCCTGAAACACCCCCAGGACCGCCTGCACCCACGCGCGCTCTCTGCCGCTCCCTAGACCCGTGGGCAAAGGACCGCCACCCTTGGACAGATTTGGGATCTTTTAGCACAACCAGCAGCTCCGCACTTCCTTTTCAGCGGCAGTTCCCGAGCCGCATCTGAGAATCTCCGAAACTTTGCGCTGGGGCCGGGAGCTGAGAATGAGACCAGCCAAGTTGGCGAGCCCATTGGCAAAATTGTTTGCTTGCCCACACAAGTACAACTCAAGGGACTTGTTGGCCTCAGACATGCTGCCTTGCTGTTCCCTTGGATAGGAAAATACCATAACTACAGTATTACCAGAATACACCGTTGGGAGCAAGAACCCTTGTTTTGCCACCGAAGGCACAAGCAGGCAGTCCCTCTGATCTGGCAGAGACTGCAGGGACAGCTGTCTCACAAGGGGGACAACAGGGAGCCATTCTCCACGCAGCCTATAGCCCAAACCCCAGCTTCTGGGGGAGGCTTTTCGGAGAAGTCACATCCAGGGGCCAGCCAGGCCACCAACAATGGCAGGTGAGTCTGGAGAGCAAGGGCGCCTTCCCCGCTCCAGACCCGAAGCTGTCCAAAAGCAATGGAATCCCAGGTTCTGGAAATATATATATAATGTGTCCAGCTGGGAAGGTAGCCAGAGACCATCCTGTGGGCCTCCAGCTGTATCCAGCAGTGCCAAGAACACACAACACTTGGGTCTATTTCTGTTCGCCACCACCCCTGAAGTCAGCAGAGGGTCAATAATTGACTCCTAATATCCATGCTTGATCTCCCATTCTCAAGACTTGACCAAGACTGGAAAAAGGTGCCAGAGAGGGAGGACATGATTGCGACATACTAAATTATGCAGGGCATAACAGAGGGACTCTCTTCTCCTTCTCACAAAATACCAGAACTAGGGGACATTCACTCAAATTGGTAGTTGGGAGAGTGAGAACAGACAAAATAAAATACTTCTTTACACAGTGTGTTAGTCTGTGGAACTCCCTGCCACAGGGTGTGGTGATGGCATCTGGCCTGAATGCCTTCAAAGGGGATTTGGACAGATTCCTGGAGGAAAAGTCCATCACAGGTTACAAACCATGATGGGGATGTGTAATCTCCAGGCTTAAAAAACAGGTTACTTTCAAGGGCCAGATGCAGGGGAGTGGTATCAGGAGACAGAAATCTAGTCTCCTGCATTCCCAAACGCATCTGGTGGGGCCACTGTGAGATACAGGAAGCTGGACTAGATGGGCCCTTGGCATGATGCAGCAGGACTCTTTTTATGTTCTTACAGTATGTTAAGACCTTAATGGACATTGATTAAGATCTTACATGTTGAAACTCTTGTTTTATTTATTTATTTTTCTTTATTTAAAATATTTGTACTCCACCTTTCTCCTTCAAAAGGCCCTAAGGTGGCTTACATAGTTAAAAAGACAATATTTAAAGGCTAAATCCAGTAAATATACAAATATTTTAAAAAAGCACAGAAGAGCTGGCCACTGAAAAAGGGGAAGCTGAAGTGGCAGGTGGCACCTCCCTTGGACGCTCTGTGATGAGAGGGCAGGGAGGAAGGTTGAGGAAAAGAAGCATTTTCCCCCACACAGAGAGAGAGAGAGGGCCGAGTGAGCAACTGTAAGTAAACTTTTGGGTGGAGCACTCAGGCACCCTCTAACCCTAAGCCCCCGCTGCCTCCCCGTGCCCGCCTTCCTTTCACCTTCTGGATGCAGATGGCCGCCAGCTCTCGGTTGGGTTCGGACATGCCGCTCTCGCGCACCCGCCGCTCGCGCTCCTCGTCCCTCCGGATCTCCCACATGAAGCGGGCGCGCAGGCGGCCCTGCCGCATCCTTTCGGCCATCTGGATCAGCCGCACCGCTTCCTCCCGCGGCATGAGGGCCTGCGGAGGCTAAAGAAAGAGCCGAGGGCAGGGCTGGGGCCAGGGCCAGCTTAGCGCTCCCACCGACGGAGAAAAGAGAGGGCTTCGGCATGGATCTGGTGGCCCTCGCACACAGCTCCCCTTCCTCAGCCAGGAGCCGCTGCCCGAGGGACGTGGAAAGGCTCCCAGCGGGCCCCCCTTTGGCCAAAAGGCAGGGACAGGCTCACCAGGGCGGTCTTGCTGGGTCCGACGCGGGTCAGGAGGCCCGCCAGCACCTCTTGCCGCTCCTGAAGCACCCTGGCCCGCTCGCTCAGGAAGTATTTCGGGATGGGCACCTCCAGGTCATACTGGGAAGAAGGGCGGGGAAGAGGCCGGTCGGGGAAAGGGCGGCTTCGGTGGCCAAGCCTTCCTGCCCGGCCAGCAAGCACCTGCCAGGAGCTAGCGCGGCTCTCCCTGCCTCCTTCTGCCTGCCTCGCGGCCGAGAGGAGGAGGGACACCCGTCCGCGCGGGCAGGGGCTCAGGAGGAGGCCTTAGGAAGGAAGGCGAACAGCTGGAGCCCAGAAAAAGGCTACGGCACCCCCGCCGAAGAAGAGGAGGGAGGCGGGGCCTCCTAAATCAATGCCAGCGGGAGGAGGCTTAAGGAACAGGGAGCAGAGAACGTTCCCCGACGGTTGGGGTGGCGGTCTCATTCCGCCCCGGCAGACCGTCTCCCACGGCGGCCACTAGGAAAGCAGGAGGGCCTAGTGGGCAGGTGTGTTACAAGGCCTGAAAGGCCAGGACTGGGAACTGCCCAGCAGAACCCCTTTTCCCCGCCCGCCGTGGCCCCCAGGACCGGCTCCCCCACGCCTCCCGCCTTACAGACCGGCGTCAGCTTGAGTTCCTCCAGCACGGGGTCCATGTAGTGGTACTCAGAGACGTCCAGCTCCACCAGCTCCTGTTTGAGTTCCAGGATGCGGCCGAGCACCGCGTCCAGCAGCCGCCGCAGCACCGGGCGCTTCTGGGGGTGGACCATCTGGTCGTAACACGCCTCCAGGCGGCGCGCCGTCTGCACGTAACGCACGAAGAGGGTGACCACCCGGTGGTAGAAGACGGGGCGGTTGCGCTCGGGCTTGACCGGCTCACTGGGCAGCTCCTGGGCCAGCAGTTCCTGAAGGATCAGCCGCGACTCTTGCCACAGCTTCCCGTACGTGCTGCGGAGGAGGAGGAGGAGGAGGAGGAGGATTAGGAGGAGGAGGAGAGGGGGCCGGGCGGGAGGGCCCGACAGGACTGAGTTTCCCGCGCCGCGATCCAGCCCCGGGCCGCGTGCTTTCCCTCCTCACTGCTTCACCGCCGGCTGCCCGCGGCCGCGGGAGACGTCACCCCTTCCACACCCCACCTGTGCCTGCGGGAACCCCCTCCCCGTCTTGTAAGACCGGCCTCATATCTTCCGCCTGTCCGCCCGCCCCCCTTCCCCTCCAGCGGCCCGCTGGTCCTCCGGCAACTCGGCAAGGGGGGGGGGGCAGAACGTGGGAGAGAAGAGGCAGGACTCAGTTCTTTTCCCTCTCGCCTCTCCCCCCCCAGGCACCGACGGGGAGGTCCACGGCGGCCTTCCACGCAGTTCCCCCCACCCACCCCTCGCCCGCCTGTGGAGTTGCGGAGGAAGATTGCCTGCCCCCCGGCCCCCCGCCCCGCCCCCGGCCGACAGTCAAAGACTGGCAGCTCCTCGGCCGTAATCGCCGCCCCAGAGCAGGGGCGGGGGGCGGGGGCGGGGTGGGAGGTGGGAGGGCTGAGCGGGCAGGGCTGCACGCCCCCCCCCCGGTGGAGAAGAGAGCGAAGGCTGTCTCTGTGGCGCCCCTCCCCCGATCCCACCTGCTGGCCATCTCTCTTCTTCTTCTTCTTCTTCCTCCTCCTCCTCCTCCTCGTGGCTCCTTGGCTGTCCGTGGACCAGGTTCCTCCGGGGAGGGAGTTTAGGCTCCACCCACCATTGTCCCCTGGGATCGCCATAGAAACCGGGGGACAGCAGGGTCACCGGAGGCAAATCCCGAAGAGAAGCGCAGATGCTCTAGGCGGGCCTTCTCGACAAAGGACCACCCCAGAAATAGTGCCTGCACATCGCACGCCCCCCCCCCTGCACCTCTCTCCTGGTGTCCCGTTTAAAGAAAGGGTGTGAAAGGGCTGATCTGGAGACAGAAGGAAGCGGTGGCTCTGTGGCTAAGACCCTTTTCTGGAGAAGGACCTGCCCTGCCCTGCCCTGTCCCGCCAACAGAGCAGCTCCAGGGAGAGACTGGCCAGAGCGAGTGTGAACTGAAGTCGGAGCAAGGCCATCAGGAGGCCAGACTCCGAGCTGAGTCTCTACTGAGGGTGAGAAGATCACAGCTGAGGAACAGCAGAACACTCAGAAGAGCCATCTGTCCTCTGGGTGGCAGCGACTGAGCTGCAGCAGCAGTTTAAAGTGACTCTGGTGGAGAAGGCAATGGCGGTGACACTACATCTAACTTCTTTTGGTGCTTCCCAAAAGGTGGCAATGGTAAACTCCTGCTGAATATTTCTTGTCTCAAAAATCCAGTGATGCAACACTCCAAAATAAAACAAGAGATAGTGCTGGAAGGTAAGACTTCCAAGTTGGAAAGCACTCAATCAGCTGCTGGAGAATTTCAGAAAACAAGTATGAATAGCTTTTTTTGCTAATGACACAACTACATTAAAACTGAAAGGACATCTAGTGGCTGATCTCCACAGAAGGGAATGAAAAGTATGAAGCTGTACATACACAGCTTCCAGATGGTATTCATATTGTATTATTGAAGGCTTTCACAGCCATGATCTGATAACTGTTGTGAGTCTTTTCAGGCTGTTTGGATGTGTTTTGAAAGTTTTTCTTCCTGATGTTTCGCCAGTCTCTGTGGTGAAGGAGCTCAGGGAACTAGGAGTTCTCTCTGTGCTCATTCTATACCCCAAAGCACAGAGAGAACTCCTAGTTTCCTAAGCTGCTTGCCCTCTGAAGATGCCAGCCAGAGACTGGTGAAATGTCAGGAAGAAAAATTTCCAGAACATGGCCAAACAGCCTGAAAAACTCACAACAGTTATTCATATTGATTATTGCTGTTCTTCCAAGCACCATGTCTTCTGATTTCTGCAGTCACCATTTTGATTAATTTTAGAACCCAGGAAGTTAAACTCTTAGTGCTTCATTTAACTCATTGTTGATATTAACACTGACTTGTGTGTTCTCTACGGTTGTCATTACTTTTGTTTTCTTGGAGTTGAGGCACAACCTAAATGTTTACTTTCATCTTTCACTATTTGGATTTGCTGTTCTAGATCTTCTTTCCTTTCTGCCACCAGTGTTGGACCATCTGCATACTGAAGGTTTTTGATCTTCTGTCAGAGTATGTGCTATTTGATCAGCCAGCAGAAGCAATACTTATTGAATATATTTATTTATTTATTTATTAGATTTATACCCCGCCCATCTTCCCATGGGAACTCTGGTCGGCTTACAAAAGTTGGCAAAGCAACTAAGACACAATAAGGGATAATAACAACATAATAAAACAATAGCAAAACAACTTTAACAGCTTTAAAACAGGTTAGCGCCCTGGCATCGCATACAGGCCCAGCAACAAAGCTTCTTGGAGGGGGCAAAAGTTAGGGTGGCGGGAAAGGGGGAAAAAACTACAGAAACTTGCCAAAAGCCTCACGAAAGAGCAGAGTTTTTAACGCTTTGCGAAAGGCCAGCAGGGACTCTGCAGAGCGCACTTCGCTTGGGAGGCTGTTTCAAAGTGAAGGGGCTGCCACCGAGAAGGCCCCGTTGCGTGTAGATGTCTTCCAGGCCTCTCTAGGGGTGGCAACCCGAAGCAAATGCACTCGCGACTGCCGGACTGGGCGGGCCGAGGTTGATCACTGGAAGATCCGCTCTGATAGGTACTCCGGGCCCAAGCCATGGAGGGTTTTATAAACTAAAACCAGGACCTTGAATCTGATCCGGGATGCAACGGGCAGCCAATGCAGGCGAGCCAGAACTGGGGTGATGTGTTCGCAGCGACACGCACCCACCACCAGTCTGGCTGCTGCATTTTGTACCCACTGCAAGCGCCGGAGGAGAGTCAAGGGCAACCCCATGTAAAGAGCGTTGCAGTAGTCCAACCTCGAGATCACCAGAGCTTGAACCACAGTTCTCAGAGAGTCGCCATCTACATATGGGCGGATTTGGGCAATTTGACGAAGATGGTAAAATGCAGATCTGGTCACGGCAGCCACCTGGGCTTCCAAGGTAAGTGCCAGATCCAGAACCACGCTCAGATTCCGAACCCTATCCACCGGTTGGAAAGAAACTCCCTCCAGACAGGGGAGAGGGCCTCCATACCCAGATGGCGAACTCCCAAAGAACATAACTTCCGTCTTCTCGGGGTTGAGCTTGAGCCTGTTGGCCCTGGTCCATGTCAATACTGCATCCAGGCACTGGTCGAGAGTCCGAACAGCTTCCACTGCAGAGGTGGAAAAGGAGAGATAGAGCTGCAGACGGATATTCCAAACTGTACAAAAATATATTACAGCATCACAGAACTTCTACAAATTTCAACAAAGCACAGAGGGAAAATCACATTGTTACATTGATACAAACTTCAACAACATAACAGCATAATAACATACACTGCATTGACAAAATATATGACAGAGAAACAAAGTGGGTGCCTTACTCATGGAAGGCCCAATGAACAATGATTTACAGAACATTTTAATACACATGCCTGTCCAATCATAAATGACATTACCTGATAGCTATTGCAACCTCTTGCATCAGCCAAAATTCATCATGTTAATTCTTAACATCTGTACTCCATTTGAAAAAAACTATACATTGAGTCACTGTGACTTTGCACTTTTTACAGACTCCATCTTTAAATCAATTAAATACATATCAAACATATATAGAACATCCTAATACATATATTCACTTACTAATATCTGATACCCCTCCTATTTAATTGATTTCTAGACAGTTTTTCTCTCAGACTTATATGCTTATCTTTAGGTACAGGTTTTGTAAATAAATCAGCATAATTACAGTCACTGGTACAATAATCAATTTTCACTAATTTCTGTCACACACAATCCTTCACATTGCTGTATCTCACTCCAATATGCTTGCTCCTAGATCCAATTTTCTTTTCTTGTGCTATTTGGATACATGAACAAGAATCGTTAAAAATTTGTACAGGTAATTGCACAGTTACATGTTCATCTTTAAGCAATTGAACAAACCAAGTAATTTCATTACAAAGATCACTAATAGACCCTAACTCTGATTCTGCAGTGCTACAAGATATGTATCTCTGTTTTCTTGATTTCCAAGCAATCAAAGCTTCTCCAAGATAAATTACATACAGTAGCCTGAAATTGATTTTCTTGTCTCAGAACATGATGCCCAATCTGCATCTGCATAACATGTCAGATTTAACTCTTCTGAAACAGGTATTTTCAGCTGCATATTTTCTGTACCACGTAGATACCTGAGGACACATTTAAATCCTTGCCAATGTTTATTCAATGGCTTTGCAGCATATTGATTGAGTATATTTACAGCTGCTAAGATGTCTGGCTGTGTCCAGGAAGACAAATACAATGGAGATCCTAAAACAAACTGATATTGTTCCTTGTTTGTATATTCTTCATCATCAGGAATCCTATTGAATCCTACCTCCATTGGAGTTGAAACTGGATTACACTTCTTCATGTTACATTTCTCCAGAAACTTTTCTTTGAGATAGAAATTACCTGTGGTGTCTTTGTATATATCCACACCTAAGTAAGTCTGAATTTTGCCTAGATGTTTAAGTTTAACTTCTGCACCCAGTTCAGTCATAAACCATTTTACATGTGAATCATCTGGAACAATCAAGCATAGATCATCAACAAATACAAGCAATATCATTAAACCTTTGGTATAGAGACAGGGATCTGCTTTACTGCATTTAAAACCCATTTGAGTTAATTTGGCATCCAAACATTTGTTCCAAGCATGTCCTGCCTGACATAGGCCATAAAGTGTTTTATTTAATTTCAACACTAAGTTTGGATTTTGCAACTCATATCCTGGGATTTGCTTTAAATATATTGTTTCTTCCAGATCTGCATTGAGATATGCTGTAGCAACATCAAACTGGTGTATCTTGTATTTCTTAGAGGCAGCAACAGACAATGCCATTCTAAATGTGTCTGCTTTAACTGTTGGAGCAAAGACTTCATCATAATTTACATGTTTCTGTTGCAAAAACCCTTGTGCAACCAATCTTGCTTTGCATTGTGTAGAATTATCTGATGCCTTCTTCACTTTATAAACCCATCTGCAACCAATAGCACTGTGGCCTTCTGGTAGCTTAACAGGGGTGAAGACGTTATGTTGCTTAATTGAATTGTATTCAGATTCCATTGCTTTCATGTATTTCAGGGTTCACTGCTTTCCATGTAATAAAAAATAAGGAATATTGTCAATTGCAGAACTCCATATTTTATTTGCTACATGATTTGCACATTTCATGGCCTCTGCCCAATATCCCCTGGGCAACTTTGCATCAGCCAGCATAGCATTCATAATATTTTGAAGAACACTACTCTTCCTCTCTGAGATTCCATGTTCCTGGGGGGATCTGACCTCCTGCCGCCGCCCGCCACGCCACCCCAAGACTTCTTGTCTGGGGCCGTCCCCATTGAAATCCATTGGCTCAATGCATTTCAATGGAGAAAATTTTCTCCATTGGAAAACATTGGCTCAATGCATTCCAATGGGGAAAATTTCTCCATTGAAATGCATTGGTTCAATGCATTCCAATGGAGATTGCGGGGCAGTGCCCAACGCCGCCGTCCCGCGCTTTTCTGAGAAGCCTCAAGTGCGATCGCCCCCCGCCGCACCCCCAGGCTTCTTGGAGGAGTGGGGGGGGGCGCGGGGTGATGCGATTGCTCCCCGCCGCCCCCCGAGCGGCCCCGAGGTTTCTCGGAGGAGTGCAAGGCAATGTGCAGGGCAATGCGATCGCCCCCTGCCACCCCCTCCGCACGGCCCGAGGCGCAGGTGCTGCGATCCCGCAGTATAGTGGGACCGCAGTACCTGAACCGCGAAATGGCAGGTGTGTGTGTGTGACTGTATTACAATCCAAAAAAGACTTACAGTTTTTAATGTCCATGTCTTCTACACATTGTAGTGTCTTCTGCAAAACAGGAAAACTGACATGTCCCATGGCTCTGTGTAAAACATGAATGCGCTTCTGGTGTATTGGTGTGTTTTGTATTGTATTTACAGAGCTTTGAATATTCAACCCAAAATGACCTGTTGCAGCTGTGTTGTCATCCTTTATGATTTTACACATATCACCAGTAAACCCAACCTCAAAACCTTGTTTCAACAAGTTAGACACACATTTTCTTGGGCTCCTTGATCACTGCAGATGGTGACTGCAGCAATGAAATTAAAAGACACCTTTTTCTTGGGAGGAAAGTGATGGCAAACCTAGGCAGAGGCATCACTTTGCTGACAAAGGTCCGGATAGTCAAAGCCATGTTTTTTCCTGTAGCGATGTATGGAAGTGAGAGCTGGACCATAAAGAAGGCTGATCTCCACAGAATTCACGCTTTTGAGCTGTGGTGCTGGAGGAGACTCTTGAGAGTCCCCTGCACTGCAAGGAGATCAAACCTATCCCAAGACAGATGTTGCATTACGGATCACATGGACACAGAGTTTTGGGGTGCAATCTGGTGCTCAGGCAGCATTCTCTATCTGGATTCCATGGATGTCTCTCTGTGTGTATGAACGTGTGGAGGCATGCGTGTGTGTGAGATTGTGTGATGATTCTTCTCCTTCCCCTGCCTGAGCAACCAGTCTTTATTAAGAGAGCAAGCAGCACAATAGATACAGGAAGACATCCCTCGGTGGGAGGGAAATGCAAACCTTATCTGTGAGACCATACTCAGTAAACAGGATCACAGGAAATACATTCCATGAGTGGGAGGGAAGACATAAAAGGTACATGGTACATACGCATATCTAGCATACAGATATACATGCAGTGAGGTATTACTGATAAGGACAGAAAGGGGCTCTTGATCTGTATCCTGATATCCTGTTTTCCTGGCCTCCTGTTTTGCTCTGGCCTTCTTACCTACATCAGCACATTCTGGTATCTGCTTGGTCCTGGGGACTGCTGGGAAATATATGTCAAGCAGCCCTCCTAGGCCTTCAGTTTCCTTTGTGCTTGACCAATCTTGGGGCTCAGAAATACGGGCAATGATATTGCCACAGACAGAGGTGCCCCTGGTCAGTCGAAAGGGAGGACAAGGGATAGAGATGCAAGTTGTACTGGATGGGGTCACCCTACAATTGAAAAAACAGGTACACAGCTTGGGGCTGCTCTTGGACTCATCCTTGAGTTTGGGTGCCAAGGTCACGGTTGTGGCCAGGAGTGCATTTGCACAATTAAGGCTAGTATACAAATTACGCCCCTTTCTTGAGAAACCAGCTCTGGCCACCGTGACACATGCCCTAGTGAGGTCCTGGCTAGACTACTGTAATGTGCTCTATGTGGGGCTACCAATGAAAAGTCTCAGGAAACTTCAACCAGTCCAAAATGCAGCAGCCAGATGGCTGACTGGGGTGGGGTTCAGAGATCACATTACACCCCTATTGGAGCAGCTCCACTGGCTGCCAAATCGCCGTACAACCTGGGTCCTAGATACCTCAAATATTGAATCTCACAGTATGATCTGACTCGTGTGTTAAGGTCATCAGGAGAGGCCCTTCTCTCCATCCCGCCACCCTCACAGGTACATCTCGTGGGAACACATGAAAGGGCCTGTTGAGTCCATAATATAGCTAGTCTCTGTGGCTGTAACGCCAGACCAATTCTTACCCAATAAATGTTCTGATAAGAGAGAGTTCTATGTCTGCGTGTTTATTGGATCCAATAAAGTAAGCAGAGAGGTTTTGACCACAAGGAGAGGAGCAAAACCCACCCGGGAATTGGTGCTGGGTTTTTTTATAGATTCAGGATAGCCAGGAGAAGGAGGAAGGCTTAAGACAAGACAATGGGCTTCTGCACAGCAATCCAGGGGAGATAAAACATTTCCTAGGCCAGGATAGGTGAGACATTTAGGGATAACAATAGGCGAGTAGGTGTGAGAGGGGATTTGAGGAAGCCCATCCTCTGTGGGTGATTGTGTATGTGACACCCAGACATGGGGGTTAACTGCCAATGTGAGCTTGCTTAACATGTTACAGTAGGCAATCAAGATAGGAGACAGTGGGGTTTTTGGAATGCAAACATAACTTATACACATAGAAGCACCAGGTGGTGTCTAGGCATACACAAAGGAAATGCAAACAGAGTCCAAATAGATTCCAAGCGGCTCAAACCAGTTTCTGGAGGGTTCAGGAAATGAGGGTAATTAATGAGTCCATTCCAGGGTTGATCCTTCATCTGGGGTGTTGATGTTGGTGTTTTGATGGTGGTGCCTCCGTGCCAGGAGCAAAGCAACAGAACAATGGTGGAATGGGGTTGAGGTGTGGAAAGTGGGTGGATACAGGACATGGGGGGCATATGTGGGTGAAAGCAGAGCAAGAATATGTAGAAAGAATAAGTGGACTCCCCTTTTGTGTGAGGAGTGTTCTTTTGCAACATTTTAATCTGTTCCGGGGATCCCCTGGGGCACAGGGGTTAAATCTGCCACGCAAAGTGAAGCAAAGGGATCCAAGAAGCAACCCCCTCCCCCAGTGCATAGCTGGCCCCTTTTCTCTATTCCCCCACCTGTGGATTCCATTAATTGCAGTCCTCCGCTGTAGGAGGCTGCTACAAAGCCACCAGGTTTCTGCCACTCACTCTGGGAGGCCCGGCTGTGCCATTCTCCATGGGAAAGCTGAGGGATGGCTCCTTGGTGGTGCTCAGATCCCAGGACACCTCTTATTGGGAAGAATGGATATTTGAGGGCTTGGCAAGAGTACGTTGTGTGGGTTTGAGGCAGTGTTCAAAAGGTGATCCCAACAGGCCTTCTCGGCTGCTGCGCCCAGACTCTGGAACTCCCTCCCACTAGAAGCCAGGGCTGCCTCATCTCTGTTGGGACATGGGACTCTCTCTCGTCAGAACATTTATTGGGTAAGATCTGGTCTGGCGTTACAGCCACAGAGACTAGCTTTGTGGACTCAACAGTATTGCACCTTATTTTTAGAGATGTATTATCATGCAGTTTATAAATAAGCAGCAGTAAATGGTGGTCTATGAGTCTTAAGTTTGTGCCACAGTCTATCTCTAGAAATTGAATCAAAGGCAGATTTAAGATCAATGAAGGCTGTGAACAGCTGTCCTTTTGGTTTACCAGAGTATTTTTCTACAAGGTGTTGCAGAATCAGAACCTGGTCCATGGGAGATATTCCTGCCCTAAAGCCCGCCTGTTCATCAGCAAGGATGTTTTCGCTATCCATCCAGTCTAGTAGCTTCCAGTAAAGATGTCTAGCATACAATTTACTGGTTACTGACAATAAGCTGACTGGGTGGTAATTGGTGCCATTAGCCTTCGACCCTTTCTTATAAATAGGGATGACTATGGCCATGTTCCAATCTGGGGGAATGTGGGCATTCTGATCAATACATGTAAAGAGCTTCCCACCAATCTATATTCCCCTTGATCAGCCCCTTGATCAGCTCAATGCCAGGTGCCTTACATGGCTTAAGCTGATTTATAAGATCAGTTATCTTGGAGATTGATACTGGTGGTCATTCTGTCTGGTTTTCTTTTTTCTTTTCTTTTTTATTTAAAAGGCAAAAAGGAAACATAGCAAAAAGAGAAAAAAAGAAAAGATAACACATAAGAACAGTTTTGCAATGTAACATACTGTATCTTGTTTGGTGAGTTTCTATCATTGGCATTATATTGTCATGCATCCTCCCTCCCCCTTTACTAATAAGGCTTTTATCTTCTGCCAATTGTAAAACAGGTACAAGCTCAAATAAAAACATCTATTCTTCTTGTCCCTTTAGTCTCTTAGTTAACCTGCTCATTTCTGCACTTTCTAGTATTTTTTAAATAATCACATCATCAGTGGGTGGATTTTCACATTTCCAGAGCTGGGCTCATAAGAATCTGCTGCTGTGAAAATGTATAATATTAAACAAGTGTTTTGCTTATCCACAGTATTTGGCAATAGACCTAGCAGAAATATTTCCAGTTTAAATTCTAATTCTTGTGTTGAAATCTGCTTAATCCAAGTATATATTTTGACCAGTAGCAATTTGCTCCATCACATGTGCACCAAGCATGATAGTAAGTGCCTTCTGGACTTTTCATAGAATCATAGAGTTGGAAGAGACCTCAAGGACCATTCACTCCAACCCCGCCATGCAGGAACCCCCATCACAGTATTACTCCTGACAGATGGCCATCCAGCCTCTGCTTAAAACCTCCAAAGAAGGAGACTCCACCATCCTCCGTGGCAGCATATTCCACTGCTGAATAGCTCTTTTTGAAAGGCTAAACGTTCCCAGCTCCCTAAGCCATTCTTCGTAAGACATTTCTTCCAGACTTTCAACCATCTTGGTTGCCCTCCTCTGCACCTGCTCGAGGTTGTCAATATCTTTTTGAAATTCAGGTGTGCAGAACTGGTCACAGTACTCCAGATGAGGTCTGACCAGAGCCGAATAGAGTGGTACCATCACTTCCCTCGATGTAGACACTATGCTTCTGTTGATGCAACCAAGAATCGCATTGGCTTTCATGGCCGCCACATTACATGCTGACTCATGTCGAATTTGTGGTTCACCCAGACTCCGAGATCCCTTTCACAGGTACTATTTTCCAGCCAGGTATCTCCCATCCTATATCATTCTGTGCAATTCCTTCTTTTAACCTAGATGCAGCACCCTACATTTCTCTCTGTTGAATACCATTCTGTTAGCTTTGGCCCAGGACTCTAATCTGTCAAGGTCCTTTTGGATTTTCATCTTATCATCTAGGAAATTAGCAACCCCTCCCAATTTGGTATCATCTGCAAATTTGATCAGCCTACAGTCTATTCCTTCCTCCAAGTCATTAATAAAGAGATTGAACAGCACGGACCCAAAACAGAACCCTGGGACACTCCACTGCTCATGTCTCTCCAAGTTGAAGAGAAGCCGTTTATGAGCACCCTTTGGCTGCGATTTTGCATTTCCAATATTTGTTTGACATATTAGGGGACATTTTAGCAAGCCTCGCTGGTGTTACAGTACATGCGATCTATAAAATATTTTGTAGAAATTTTCCTTACAAGAAGTAGCTAGTGTTAATTCACATTCTTTGTCCATAGTTGCTGCCATTTTTATGTAATTCATCAATTCCTAACCTCAGATAATTTGTTATCCAGATCATATCAATTCTGGACTAGGATTTATGTTGGTTTGAATAAAATGTATATTGTAGTTTATCTTTATTATGTTCATACGACATGTCTTACAATCCCAATTCTCTTGCCATTTGAAAAAATATTTTTAGTAGTATAGTAGGACACTTGCATCCACGGGGGATTGGTTACAGGACCTTCTGCAGATACAAAAATCAGTGGATAAGAGCTAACGCTCTTATCCACGGTGGCAGTGGTGACAAGGAGGGGAAGTGGAAGGAGGCGGCAGTGAGTGCCAGGGAGGGGGTAAAAGAGAAGCCTTCCCCCCTCCTGGCCCGCAACCCCACTCCACCCCTACCCTCATCTCCAGGCCAGGAGTCTCCTCCTCTGTAGGGAGGAGGGAACCTCCTCAGCAGTGGCAGTGGTGGCGGCTGAAGAGGCGTCCACGCTGCGCCACTCGCCCAGAACATTGGTAGCGGTGACGGAAGAGGCCTCCACGTGGACCTGCAGATGCATGCAGGAAGTGTGGGTGCTTCTTGCTCCGCCACCCCAATATTCCGGGTGAGCGCCGTGGCATGGGTGCCTCTTCTGCCACCGCCCCAGTGTTCTGGGTGAGCAGCACGGGCGCCTCTAAAGTGGGCTAGTCACGGTAAGGACCCACGTGGCCAACCGTCCTTGGAACGTCCTGCTTGGGGCCCAGGAGGTGGACGGGAAGTTTCCACTGGGGACCCAAGCGGGAAGTTCAAAGGCTGGCTGGCCAGGCAGCTCCTCCACCCCACTGGAGGTTGCCTGGCTGGCCCACCCATCACCAACTGCGGATAACTGAATTCAGTTTCTGAATCAGCGGATAAGGGGGGTTGTACTGTACCCTCCTTTTGCTCTTCCCTTTATCTTTTTTATAATCCTTTGCTTCATCCACAATAGCATCAAACCCCCAATTAGGCAAATATTTTGGTGATCTTTTTCTATCAGACGTTTTTCGAGTTCGGCATAAAACTTTTCCTATGCCTTATTTGGTGTATGTACATATAGCCACTAACAATGTTTTTTTGTCATTGGTTTCTGTTTCAGCCATTAGAATTCTTCCCTGTTGATCTGCATGAATAAACTTTGCTTCTTTTGAAGTTTTCACATATATTGTTACAAGTGACCCTCTGCCTATCGCAGGGGTTAGGGATCCGACCCGACCCATGATAACTGAAAATCTGCCTGGGGGGCCTAGCTGGGAGCTCTTGTACTACTTACCCCCAGACTAGTGCCGCCCCAAACAGGCTAGCAAGGGCCTTCCCGGGCATGTTGGAGGCGCCAGAAGGGCTTTTGTGCAAACTGGAAGTGGTCTCCGGGTTGCTGAAAAGTATTTATGAGGCCTCCAACAGGCTTAGAAAGGCCCTCGGAGCCCTCAGAAATGTTTTTCAGCATTTCTTGTCAACTGGATCTCCCTTATCTATAGAGATGTCCCCTTGGGGCAGAGAACGTAAGTACCCCAGCTGTCTGCATGAGTTGAGGCCTTTCGGGAATCATTAAACCTCTCCATCTGAGCGGAGAGGCCCCGGATGGAAGGAAATGAATTCCATAGCCCATTCTGTCAGGTTTTCTGTGGTATGGTTCAGATGGAAGGTAGGTATTTCTTTATTTGAATATACCTCCTGAAAGAAGCTCTCCCCTATGTCAAAGGCAATATGAGTTAGTCTGTGCCACATTGTTATTTCAAGTAACCCTCCAGACCTTCTAAAGGTGCCGCCACCCCCTGCACTTCCTTGAGGCACCTGCTTTGGCAGGTTGCTTGAGGTGGCCCCCACAGGGAAGGGGGAAACTAGAACAGCTGCAGGTATCATCCTGAGGGACTTGTGGCAAGGCACTGCCCTCCCATCCCCTTGAAGGGAGGGAAGGAGTGGATGAGGTTGAGGGCCCCCAGGGCAGAAGCAGAGGGGCTGCCCCACTGGGAAGCCCCCAGCCATAACATGAGTGGGGCAACAGGCCACTCAGCCCTGGAGGTACAAGAGGCACAGTAACAGGAAGGCAAGAGGTAGCCATCCTGACTAGAAGCCAGGGAGAGAGACAGACTCAGGCTCAGTGGCCATCAGTGCATCCTGGACTGAGGGGGTGGGTGGGGGGTCTACAGTGAAACCAGGTCCTTCCTTTTCCTGGATCCGAGTTGCTCCTCATTTCCTTCCAGTGGGTGAGACCTCCATGGGGTCCTATCCTGAGGAGCAAAAGCCCCTTCTTCCTCCCCATGCTCTCCAGGGCACCTCTGGGTTCTAACCCCTCTCTCATCTCAAAGTAAGTGGTTCTCTCTGGCACTAAAGAACCCCAACAGCATTCATCACCCCCCCCCCCGCCGCCGCCCCCAATTGGGAAACTGCTTGATCCCACTGGCTCCTTTCGCCCCTCGAGGGTCATCATTCCCTATATCCAAGTGGAACATCTTTTCAGGATGGGGGGGGGGGGGAGGATACATACCAGTTCTATCTCAACTTGATTAGTGTGCCTGAGAAAAAAATACAAGGAACCCTTACCACGTTTGAATTTCACACAACCTGCAGTTCTCATGATAGCAGGCAGGGGAATGGCCCTCCAGTGCCCCCCCCCACCCCATTCAATAGGTCTGCCCCTGACCTGGGAGGTTGGGGGTGCGCAAGTGGATACTGTGGCAGAGAGAGAGAGAGACCCTTCCTGCACCCTGTCTGCCCCCCGCCCCCCAAGAAGCAGGCAGAAGTCTGCAACCCTATCCCCCTCTTTATTGACTGATACTTCTCAGGCAGGTCCAGCAATTACACTGATAAATAATAGTTAAAAACAAACTGAGGCCCACAGGGAGTGGAGTGAAACCTGGAAACAGAAGCAAACGCCAGGCCCCAACCCCTCCCGCTCGCTTAGGCAGAGCCAAAGGGAGGGAGAAGCGCCATCCGCTGCTGAAACAATCCAGGTGGAGGGCAGGTGGGCTGCAGGAGGAGGAGGAGGAGGAGGAGGAGGAGCCAGTGGTGAGGAGAGGAAGAAGCAGCGGAGGCCACAGGACGAAACAAAGCAGCGGTGGCAGCAGTGGGAGCAGCAGCCAGTCCTTTCCTTCCTTCCTGCGGGGGTGGGGTGGGGTGGGGAGGCCACCGGTGGGGGGGCAGGGGCGTGCGGTGCTGCCAGTCTCTAGGGAGAAGGTCCCACGAGCCCCCAGCCCAGGAGTGCTCACACATGGTGGGCTTTCCTGGTGACCTGTGGCTCCTCATCCACCAGCTTGGACTTGAGGTGCTCTTTGTAAGAGAGGATGTCGCCTGGCCACTTGGTGATGGTCCGCTTCTCACACACCCAGATCTCCTGGGCCACCTGGAAGCAAGCAAGAGAAGCCGTGCTACATGAATGCCTGGGGTGGGGTGGGGTGCTGGGGGCGGCTGCTGCCGGCCAGGGTCCCTGCCTCTGCAAGAGCAGCCCGAGCTGGATGGCTCTCTGCCACCGGGAGCCCAGCAGCCTTGCAGCGCTCTGCCTCCAACAGGCCAGGCTCCCTGGAGGCTCTTCCATGTCACACCTCAGGGAGCACTGCCCTTGGGTAGAGGGGACCCAGCTCCTCCTCAGGACCCAGTGCCCCACTTCTTCCCCTTCTCTCTCTAGCACGCCAGGGTCTCATGTTGCTCCCCCCCCCACACACACCATCAGCTGTCACAGGGGCTTCCCCTCTTGTTTTTGCTGCTGTCAATGAGTTTGAGGAGCCATATCCTATGACCCCAAAGGGCTCTCGGTTCCCCTGGCAGCATCCTGCCACCTCCACCCAATGCCGCAGGACCTCTGCTCCCATGATTCCTGGACGGCAAAGCCAACAGTGAAAGCTGACGGGATTTGCACCTCAGCCCCCCACCCCACCCCCTTGGAGGATGGGATAACTATGCTTTGCCTGCTCTGTGCCCCATCTGGAAGTTTTCTGCAACGTTTTAGGACTTTAAACTTTCTGGAGACCCTGGAAGTGAAACACAACCTCCTCCACAGCTCATCCATCTGACCGCCCAACCCCCCCCCCATTTCCAGAGGAGGGACCTTGGGGACAAGGCCGGTGGGTGTCAGGACCTGCCCCCGCTCCCAGATGCACAAGCAAGTTGACAAAGAGGCTTCCCATGGATGAATCCTCCTCCTCCTCCTCTCCCCCAGGCTGAGCCCACAAGAGGGACGGGCCAAGGAAGCAGCCACCCCATCCATCCCCCCCCCCGGGGGGCCCCGCGGTTCAGACCTGCTGGATGAGCCGGAAGTCGTGGCTCACGAGCATCATGCCCCCCTCAAAGTCGTTGATGGCGTCCGCCAGAGCGTCGATGGTTTCAATGTCGAGGTGGTTGGTGGGCTCGTCCAGGAAGAGCATGTGGGGGGTCTGCCACGCGAGCCAGGCAAAGCACACGCGGCACTTCTGCCCGTCTGAGAGATTCCGGATTGGGCTCACCTGCCACCACCACCCCCCACACACAGAGACAAAAAGACAGAGAAAGCCACCTAGACCTGAGGAGCAAGGACAAATGTCCCCCCTCCTTCCAAAGGCTGCCGCAGGAGCCTTACAGCAGTAGTTGTACAACACAGGAGCCATGCGAGAGGAGCCTCGGCCACCGCCTGCGAGGAGTGCTTTGATTTGCAGTTCTGCCGCAAGCAACGGGTCAGACTCCATGGCCTTATGGGACCCTCGCCACTCCACGACTCTCAGATTACATGCACAGTTGGATCCGTTACCTCGGCTGCCATTCACCGGGCCCTAGAGGAGTGTTGGCAAGCCCATGGCGAGGGTGCCAAGGGTGGCACGTGGAGCCCTTTCTGTGGGCACCCAGCATCATTGCCCCCTCACAGTCACGGCACTTCCCCCTCTGCTCAGATCATCCCACGGTGCTCCACGCAGAAAGCCGGTCAAAGGGGAGGCAGCAGCTTGTGGGCTCGTGCCTTTACTCTCCAGCCACGCTGCTCTAGGCATCCCAAAAGCAGCGTGGCCCGGGAGTAAACGGGGGCTACGCATGAGCCCACAAGCCGCCACCACTCCCCCCCAGCTTTCCCAATGGGGTGGCAAGGAAGGGGCGCTGCCCTTCGGGAAAGCCAGTCTGGCAGAGCAGGTGTTTGAATTTTCCACAGCCGCAGCCCTGCTCTTTGAGCCTCGCTTTCCCGAAGGGAAGCGCCCAAAGCATTTGGAACCCGGAGCTTAGCCGTCTATTCAGATTAAATTGCTGTACTGGCCATTTGCGAAAGTTAAGTGGGTGTTGAATCACTTGTTCGGCACTCAGTCTCTAAAAGGTTCGCCATCACTGCCCTAATGAGAGTCTATTCAAGGAAGCCACACCCCACTCCAGAAGGGCCCTTTGGGTCCCTGACTCTTCCCAAGGAGAACGTCCCCTGCCTCAAGAAGACCAAGGCCACGGAGGGGCCGCCGGGGCTCCAGAAGACAGAGTCTTGCCTGGAAGAACTTTTGCTCCCACCAGATCACCTATCCCACCGCCCCCCCCCCCGCCCGGCCGGCCCCGCCCCCCCCCCCCAAAAAAAAAAGGCAGCCCTGGTCCCAACATTTGTGGACATGGGCCCCGGTGGCTGCCAAGGGCTCCTCCCTCCCTCCCTCCTTCCCGGCAGACTGACCTGCTGCTTCCCTGTCAACCCGTAGCGTCCAATGATCTTCCGCATTTCTTCCTTTTCCTTGATCTCCGGGTAGCACTTCATCATGTATTCCAGCGGGGAGAGATCCAGGTCCAGCTGCTCTTGCAAATGCTGATGAGCCAGGCAGAGAGTAAAAACCAGGAAAGGGGAAGGAGGTGCTGGTCAGGCCAGGGAACCAGGAGGGCCCCAGGGGGGCAGTCAGTCCCTCCCCTCCTGGCACCCAGGAGGAGGCTGGCTCCTCCCAGGCAAAACAAAGAGCTCCTTGGGGGCTCTCTCTCTTGGACCCCCCAGAGCAGCCATCGGTCCAGCCAGGATGGTCTCCCACCCACCCTCAAGATGCTGCTGGAGAATTGCCCCGGGGCCCTTCCCTGCTACCACTGATCTATGGACCCCAGATGAGTAGAAGAGATGGAACTCCATCTGTCACTCTCCTCCTGAAGCACATCTGCTGCTGGTGGTGGTGGTGTTGGGGAAGCAACGAGGGGCACAGGTGCCCCACTCTGTTTGCCAGGAAGAACCCAACCCTGCCCTTTCTATCCCCTTCCCCCAAAGCACCTGGTGATATCTGCCAATCTTGACATGGGAGTGTTTGCGGATCATCCCATCTGTGGGCAGCAGCTGGAGGGAGGAAAAGACCGCTCAGAAGAGCAACCAGCCTGCAGCAGTTCACCTGCCCCTGCTGAGGTCCAGCAGAGGGAGAGCTCTTCCCAAGACCCCCACCGCAACCACACCCCCACCCCGCGCCCCTGGTCTTCCAGCCCTGTAGGATGCTTACCTCCCCAGTGAGGAGCTTCAGCAGGGTAGACTTCCCGGCCCCATTGGGTCCCACCAGGGCCACGCGTGTATCCAGGTCAATGCCAAACTCCAGGTTGTTGTATATCCATGGCTGAAACCCACAGAAAGAGAGTGCAAATGTTTGAACCCATCATGGAGCAAAGTACACCCCCCCCCCCGGCCACCCGCTTTGGATACCCCACTCACCCCATCCTTGCAGTATTGGAAGCTCACGTTCTGCACCATGATGACTGGAGGAGGGATCTTTCCACAAGAGGGGAAGTAGAAGGAGAGCGTCTGGAAACCCAGAAGGGAGGCTTGTCACACTCTCGGCCCAAGACATAAAAGGGGCCCCTCCTTCTTTCCTCCCGTCCCTGGCACACACCACTCGGCCAGCTGGGGGCCCTCCTGGACCCTGACAGGCCCCAGGAGGTCAGGAGCCGCTAGCCACCCTCCGCCGCACCTTGTCGCTGACCACCCGCTCCGTCAGTCCAGACGCCATCATCTTCTGAAGAGTCTTCTCTTTGCTCTGAGCTTGGCGAGCCAACTTGGCACTGCCGTGGCCAAAGCGTGCAATGTAATTCTGCAACCGGAGAGAGACTGCAAGTGGGCACCCTGCCCAGGTGCAGGGCAATACACGGGCCACGGCTAGGGAGGGAGGGAGGGCAGCCCAGGCCGCGCACCTACCTTCATGTGGGCAATCTGATCCTGCTCCCAATGGAAGCGCTTCATCTGGTTCTCTTCCAGTTCCAGGCGTGTCTTGACGTACTGGTCGTAGTTACCCTGAAGGGGGAAGTCCCACCAGACCACCGATTGCACCAGGATCTAGAATGAGCCCCCGCCTTGGCAGGCCAGCCGTCACAGGCAGCTGTGCAGGCCCCAGGAACCTCACCCCACCCCACCCCACCCTTTCAGCAGTGAGCACCAGGAGGCCCGAGAGCAAGCATCCCACTGGATGGAGCCCCCTCCCTCCCTCTCAGCAGGACTGGGGTGGGGTGGGGGTCAATCAAAGCCAGGCTGCTCACTGTGTAGTACTTGAGCTTGCGGTTGTGCATGTGGATGATGTTGGTGCAGACCCCATTCAGGAAGTCCTGTGAGTGCGAGATCAACACCAGGATGCGCTTGAACCTGCAGGGGGGAGGGCAGGGGAAAGCAGCTGAGGCCTGGAGGTGGACAAAGGACCTACCCCCCCCCAAACAAAGCAAGAAAGATCTGGGGGGGGGGAATCACTCACGTTTTCAGCTCCTCCTCCAGCCACACGCAGGCATCCAAATCGAGATGGTTGGTGGGCTCGTCCAGCAGCAGCATGAAAGGCCGGATGAAAAGGGCCCTGCGGAGCAGAAAGGGGCATGAGGAGGAGACGGCCCCACCCCGCTGGAGGAGCCCCCGAGAGCCACCAAGGAAGGAAGGAAGGAAGGAAGGGGGAGCCCACCTGGCGAGTGCCACGCGCATGCGCCAGCCTCCGCTGAAGTCCCTCAGCTTCTTCCTCTGCATGAGGGGTGTGAAGCCGAGGCCGTGGAGGATCCGCGAGGCCCGCATCTCAGCCTTGTCCGCATCCAACTCTTCCAGGCGCTCGTACAGCTCCATCAGCTTCTCACATTCCGCTGGGGGTGGTATCGATGTTGTGGGAGGGGGGGAAGAGAGAAGGTGGTGAGTGGCTGGAGACTTCTACGCCCACCCCCCACGGCTGCGTCTCTGCCACCCACAAAGAGCCCAACCGTGGCGGCATCAGAGCGGAACCCCTGGGAAGCCCCGGGAGAAAGCGTTACCGTCCTCGTGGGCCAGGCGCTCCGCCTCCCGCTCCAACATGGCTCTCTCCGTGTCCACCTCCATCACACACTGCAGGGGCGTCTTCTCACTGGGGGGCATCTCACGGGTCAAGTGGTAAATGTCTATGTGTTCTGGAATGGGCACTTCCCGCTTCCCAATCGCTGAGAGTAACATCGACTTCCCTAAAGAGAAAAGAAAAGGGGCTCGGTCATCGGATCACCCACCGTGTGTGTGTGTGTGTGTGTGTGTTGCGGGGGGGGGGGCAGCAGAGCAGTCCATCCTTCAGCACCCATGGGACGTTCTGGCCCATTTCCTCCCGAGACCTTCTGCAGAAGGCAGGGACTGTCAGGCACTCCCGCCAGGACACAGCCGTGTGGACAGGGCCTTGCCCTTCTGATCCGACTTGCTGCCAACAGGACAGCGCATGCAGCTTCCAGCCCCTGGTAGCATCAAAAAGTGCCCACCCCACTGAGAAGTAACCCCTTCCCTCACACAGCAAACACCAAGAAGGTCCAGCTGGCAGCCACCTGGGCAGAGCAAGATGGTGGCCTCATCAGGATGCGAGGCGCCAAGCCACCTTGGCCAGAATAATTAAAATAAATGACCCACTTGTGGTGGAGCTCCCAGAACCCTGGCCAGAACCCACTGCCGAACATGCACTGGGGGGGGGGATCTCTTGACACCTGCTGCCTGCCAGTTTCCCCAAAATTCTTGCTTGGGAGCAGACCCAAGGAGAGTCTCCTACAGAGAAACCGCAAAGGCTCCTAAGTGAAAGTACGCAAAGGAGTTTCAGTCCTGGCCTTTGGCCAGAGGGCCTCCTTACGCCTGGCGGTTCTGCTGCCCCCCCCTCCCTGGCCGTCTCTTGTGCCTCCCAGCAGGCCCCTTTAAAAGGAGACCACCTCAGCCAAAGGAGAGGAGGGCCAGGCTCTGGGCTCAATTTCACTCCAAAACCACCTGAGGGGCCCCCTCCTCCTCCTCCTCCTCCTCCTCCTCCTCCTCCCACACCACACTGGGAGGGAAAAGGCCCGGCCAGGTGGAAGAGGGAAGGATCCTGTCTCAGGGACAAAGGTGGTGGTGGGAACCCCACTTTCTGGGAGTCCTCTCCTGTCGACCCCCCACCCACCCTGCTGCCCCTCCTCACCGGTGCCGTTGAGCCCAATGAGGCCGTAGCGGCGCCCGGAGTTCAGCTCCAGCTTGGTGTCGCTCAGCAGCTCCTGCCCGTGGAAGGTCAGCGACAGGTTGATAACATGGACGTCCGTGCTGTTCGGGTGGGAGGCCAGGACCCCCGTCACGGCCCGGGCCGCCGCCTTCTTCATCTCGAATTCCTCCAGCGCCTGGCTGATGGCGTCCACCTCTAAGGGAAGCGGCATA
>JAHTLZ010000221.1:0-12558 GCA_023846285.1 Phrynocephalus versicolor | reverse complement strand
GGCCGGGCCGGGCCGAGGGGCGTCGCGGCGGATCCTCCGGGAAGGAGCCCCCTCCCGGCCCCCTCCCTCCCTCCCGCCGGCCGCCAGAGGCACCTGCCGTGGGGCAGCAGCGGGCAGCGCCGTCGAGCTGCCCGGGCCGGAGGGGCGAGCGGGCAGGCGAAGCCGGGAGGCCCCCCGGAGCCGGAGAGCGGCGGCGGCAGGAGGGTGAGTGAGGGGCCGGCCTGCCCCCTCCCGGGGGAGCCGCTCGCCGAAAGGGGGGGCGGACCGCTTGGCGCCCACGTGAGGACGCGCTCCCCGGAGGGGCACCTGCCCAGCGGCGCGCACGGCAGGCGGGGAGGGGGGGCGGGCTGGCCTCAAGCCCGGTCGAGGGCGGGAGTGCTGGAGGGGGCGCGGGGGGGGCGCGATCCGTGGCTCGGAGGGCGGGCCGGCAGGAGGAGCGCGGCCGAGGCGGGCCCGGGCTCCTGGGACGGCGCTGCGGGAGTGCCTGCTTCAGTGGGGGCAGCAGGTAGCTGGCTGGCCCAGCCTCCCACCCCCCCACCCCCGCTGTGGGAGAGGCATCCAAGCCTCTCCCGCGCCCTCCCCCCTCGCTAAACGTCCAGAGAGCGGGTGACCCGGCGCTCCCCTCCAGAAGAGCTAGAGAACAAGGGTCTCCTTCCAAGCCGGGAGGGCTGGGTGCCCTCCAGATGATGCCTGTGCCAGGTCCAGTGTCCACAGCCAAAAGGGGTAGGGTGTGTGTGTGTGGTGGTGGTGGTGGCATTCCAGAAAATGTCGGGTTTAATTCTCCTGTTTGTTCTGATGTGGTGCCAGCGCGGCGGCTTTCTTTTCCTGGCAAATAGTAACGGAGGTGGGGATGGGGGTGGGGGGTGCTGGTATGTGCATGAGAAAGAGCCAACTGCCTCCTTCCCCTCCACCGGGGCTCCCCAGCCTCCCCAGCCTCCTCGGATGCCCCCTCCCCCCAATACTGTTCCATTTTGGCATAGCCTTGTTTTTGTTGCTGATAAAATCTCTTCTGGGCCCAAAGGCTGGAGCAGCTGAACACTTTTTGTGGGGGTAGCAAGGCCTCCTAACCCTTCTGATGGGAGATGGGCGTGTGGTCCAATCACCTGCGTACCTGTGGCTTCAAAGTCTGGCCAGAGTCAGTCTCTAACACATGAACCTGATGAGGCTGGTGCTCCCTGCTCGGGTCACAAGCCGCTTGGGCTCCAGAGGTAGTAAACTAGTAATAATGAAGTCCATGGACCCTTGGCTGACTCCTAGCATGAGAAAGAGGCTTCTACTTCTCTCCCTCCCACCCCACCCCACCCCACCCCACCCCCCACATACTCCAGGTTCTAATTGCTGTGTCACCTGGTCAAGATCCGTGACTTCTTTGGGAGGGCAGGAAGCCCCTTCCTTTCTGCTTTGGGGTCCAAGTGATTATTGTGAGCTTTCAGTCTTTCCATGTCTTTTTTAACCCTTCCTCCTCAGGCGAGCCCCCCCCTTTCCTCCCTCTTCCATGGAATTGTTCTCCAGCGAGAGAAATACACTTTTGATTGGTGTTTAGATGTTTCTGGAATACATTTGGACAGAGGGGGAAAACTCCCTGGGGAGGCCATGTGCACCGCTGGGGGTGGCACGCTCTGGGGCAGGGAAGGTGCCAAGGGCTCCTCTTCTTGCTCCTCTGGGTTCCATGGTCATCATCATCACTGCCCAATAAGTGATGCCCTATGCAGTCATTCATGTGAATGTTCTGTCATCATGCCAGAAAGCTATGGCATTCTAGAAAAGGACTGCAGTACTTAATAGGCCTGGCTTGCAGAGAGGAGTCTTTGGCCACAGAATCATACTCACAGAGTGATAATGGCTTCTTCTCCAAGTGGGAGGAGGTAGAAAGTGGGGTACCCCAAGGCTCAGTCCTGGGTCTGGTGTGCTTCAACATTTTTCTTACTGACTTGGACAAGGGAGTGCAGGGAATGCTGGCAAAATTTGTAGACAACCAAAAAAAAAAAATGGATGGAATAGTTAATACCCTGGAAGGCAGAAAACAAAATTCAAACTGATCTTGATAGGCTGGCGCACTGGGCTGCAACAAACAGAATGAAATTTAGCAAGGATAAGTGCAAAAGTACTGCGCGTAGGAAGAAGAAACCTAATGCACTGTTACAAGATGGGGGACACCTGGCTCAGCAATACAACAAGCGAGAAGGATCATGGAATCCTGGTAGGTCATAAGTTGAATAGGAGTCCCCAGTGTGAGGTGGCCAAAGGCAAATGCTATTTTAGGGAGCATTAACAGAAGTACAAATTCCAAATTCCATGATGTTTGCATCCCTCTCTATTCAGTACTGGTTAGGCCTCACCTTGAGTACTGTGCCCAGTTCTGGAAACCACACTCCAAAAAAAGATGCTGCCAGTTGGTTCAGGGGAAGGACCAGGGGACTGGAGACCAAGCCCTGCGAGGAAAGACCAAAAGAACTGGGGACGTTTAACCTCTAGAGGAAAGATTGAGGGGTGATAAGATAGCACTTTTCTAGTATTTGAAGGGCTGTCCTACAGAGCAGGGGCAGGATCTGTTCTCGATCATCCCAGAGTGCAGGACGTGCAACAATGGGTTCAAGTTAAGAGAACCCGGTTTTCAGAAATATCAGGAAAAACACCCTCACTGAGCAGTGTGGCAGTGGAACCCATGGCCTCAAGAGGTGATGAGTGCTCAAACACTGGACGTATTCAAGAAAGATTTGGGCAACTACCTGGCAGATATTGATGGATTGGCATTCCTGCCTGGACAAGGGGGGTGGACCTGATGGCCTTAGAGGCTCCTTCCAACTTCACTGTTCTTTGATTCTCTAGGGGGGGAGTGTCTCCCCACCCCTACCCCCCAGGGTTCTGCAGGGGCACTTTCCACATCTTCTCCCACCCTCCTTTTCTAGCTATGCCTCCCGCTGTGCCCCCTCCCGCTTTTCAACAGGCATTCCCTGTCGTTCTGCCATAGGCAGAGCTTGTGGCTTGCCCTGCTCCCAAGAGCCTCCCTTCCGGAGGCCAGGACCTCACACTGCTCCTCTAGTTATCTTCCCTCCTACTGGACAATACTCTCTTTTGCAAGGATCCACCTAAGCCTCTTCCCTCTGAGCTCTGGCTGAGGATGGGGAGGGGAGCCAGACCTGTTCCTGCCAGCTCCAGGGGCACTGCCGGGGAAGGGAGTAGCCTTAAAGGAGCACGGAGACACTTGGAGCCATTGGCTCTCCCTGGGGCTTTGGGGAAGGGATGAGCCAAGGAATGGACCCCCCCCCTTTTTAACTTGGAAGCAGAAGGCCCCCGGCCCCACCTGGCTTCACAGGTGGCTTTATCTTCAGAGAGTTGCACAGAGAGACACCCTTGGGCAAGCAGTTGTCAAGGGGGGGGGGGAATGCTCAGAGAATTCCACCTCTTGGTCTCCCGTCATCTCAAGACCCGTGAGGCTATGCTTCCTGTCATGCCCACCTCCTTGTGTCTTTTATGCCACAGTCGTTTGGGAAGGGGGTGGGTGGGAAGGAGGTGTGTTACCAAGCTGACGGCAAATAGAAATGAAAGATAGAGGGAGCAAAACACAGAGAGGAGGCATCTAGGTCTCATCTGGTGCGGGCCCCTTTCTCCCTATTCCATTCAGGGGGCAGGTATGAGTACTTCTCCTGGCAACTGACAGAGAAAGACCACCCCAGCCCCTTGGCTTAAGGACTCCTGCCACTGCCGAGCTTCATTAGAGAAGAGGAAGGAAGTCCCACCTGAGCAGAAACACCCTCACTGGCGCTGCCTTGACTTCCACCCTTGGTACTTGGAACTTATTTATTTATTTTAGAGTATTTTTACCCCACCTTTCCCCTTGGAAAAGGCCACAAGGTGGCTTTCAGTAATGAGGGATAATATACAGTCAAGTACAATTAAGACATGTTCAAGTATTTGAGAACAAGGAATTGAGGGACATCTTACAACATTAATAGACAACATTACATTAAAGGTTATAAGTAGTTATAAACACAAAGTCTATGTGAACTTATAGATCCATATAAAATGCACATGGTAGTCCATCATTCAGGGAGAGTTTGCCTGCAGAGAAAAGTCTTTGCCTGTTTCCGGAAGGACAACAGAGATGAGGCAGTCCTGGCCCCTAGTGGGAGGGAGTTCCAGAGTCTGGGCGCAGCAGCCGAGAAGGCCTTTTCATGGGTTCCCACGAGACGTACCTGTGAGGGTGGTGGGGTGGAGAGAAGGGCCTCTCCTGATGACTTTAACACCCGAGTCAGTGTTTAAGACTCTCTCACACAAAGAGAGAGAGAGAGAGAGAGAGAGAGAGAGAGAGAGAGAGATTGAGCACTGTTTCTGTGCATAAGAAAAGCCAATGACATGACTTTGGGCAGCAACAGAAGAAATGGATGAAGCCCTACTTTGAGGCATGACTGTTAGCTGCCAAACTTCATTCATTTTCCTGGAGGCAGCAGGAAAAGGAGAAGCCCACACATGAGACAGATGCACTTCCTAAAGGAAGACCCACTCTTGAGTCAGAAAGAGCTGAATAGGGCTGATAAAAGGATAGGATGGCCATCCTCTCCATAGGATGGCCATAAGCCAAAGGCAACTTGATGGTACCCAGCAACCACCATTGCAACTGTTACTTGCCACCAAATCATTTCTAACTTATGGTGACTCAAATGGGATGTTCAAGGCATGTGATGTATTTATTGAGGTGATTGACCTGTGCCACCCCAACCACCTTCTATGGCAAGCAGGAATTTGAGTCCTCATCTGACACTCCATTGACTGCACCCCATGGGACTGCCCAAATTGCCGTAGAATGGTGTTTCATCCCAGTGTTGCTCACTGTTGTCACTTCTTCAACAACGGTCAACAACAGTGAACAGATGCCAGGTCATCTAAGACCTGAAATTCCATTGGTGGCTCTAAGGGGCATGCCTTTGCCAGGGGCGCTGCCTAATCAAAGCTCATGACTGCCTCCTGGTTCATCATTTATTTGTTTATTTGGATTTGTCACTGTCCATCTCCCCAGAGGGGACTGTGGGCAATTTACAATATAAAACAATAAATATCAAGAAATCTAAAAATATATCTGAAATTGTCAGTATACATATACAGTGGTACCTCGTATAAAGTAATTAATTCGTTCCAAATGAAATTATGTTAAGCAAATTTTCCTTTATACGAATTCCCATAGGAATGCATTGAAATGGAGTAATCCCATTTTTATGTTGTACGGATTCTTCCCATAGGCGATTATGTTAAGCAAATTTCCCCTATCTCTGGAATTTTTTATGTTGTACAGATTTTATGTTATACAAGCTGTTTGTTATACAAGGGTCCACTGTACATAACTATCTATGATTCTATTGGGGTAAACAGCAGGGCTTTAAAAGAGATGGATACTAGCAGTTATCACGAAGGAGGTCTACTTGTTCTGCCCCAGGCAAGCTGGCAGAACCATGTCTTCAGCCTCTTCTGGAAGGCCAGGCGTGGGGGGACCTGCCTCACCTCCAGGGGCAGGTGGTGGTGTTCCAGAGGGCTGGGGGCCACGGCAGAGAAGGCTCGTCTCCTAGACCCGGTCAGGTGAAATTCTCTTGTTGACGGGAACTGCAGCATGCCCCCCCCCGCACATGATCAGGTGGGATGGGTTGATGTAATGGGGATGAGGCGGTCCCTCAGCTAACCTGGTCCCATGCCATGTAGGGCTTTAAAGGTGATAACCAACACCTTGAATTGGACCCAGAGGCAAATTGGCAACCAGTGCAGCTCACACAGCAAAGGTGTTACATGTGCCGATCTTGGGGTACCAAGAATCATAGAATCATAGAGATGGAAGAGACCTCAAGGGCCATCTAGTCCAACCTCCTGCCATGCAGGAACCCCCATCACAGGAGTCCCGACAGATGGCCATCCAGCCTCTGCTTAAAAACCTCCAAAGAAGGAGACTCCATCATCCTCCATGGCAGCATATTCCACTGCTGGACAGCAATAACCATCAGGAAGTTCTTCCTAATGTTCAAACAGAATCTCTTTTCCTGTAGTTTGAGACCATTGCCCCGCGTCCTAGTCTCTGAAGCTATGGAAAACATGGCTTCTTCAATGCGACATCCTTTTTTCTTCCCTTCTTCAATGTGACATCCTTTCACTGGCACCATCTCCGAAGCCACTTGTTCACTTCCACTATTGTTCTTTCCCTTTGTGAGCCACGTCCTTCTACGAAATTGTGCTTTCCCTTCGTGAGCCATGTCCTTCTACAAAATTACCACCTGCCTACCCAGGTCCTTCAGCTTCCTACCCATCTCTTCATATGCCTTTGTGATAGCCTGAAAGCTGCATTTTTAAGTTTCATTAGTTCCTACATGGACCAAAAGAAAGGGGTTAGAATCAGTGGGCTTGATGAGTCTTGTCAGACTCTCTGTTACATCCTGAATCTTGGCTCCAGGGAGACAGCAGACCTCTCGATTCATTTTGTCAGGCTTGCAGATAACCGCTTCTGTTCCTCTAAGCAAGGAGTCTCCAACCATCACTACTCGCCTCCTTCGAGGCTTGGTACGTGCCCCTTGTTGTGCTGTTGGATTCGGATTCCTCTGTGCAGGGTCTTCAAGATGATCTTGCTGCACCAGGTGGTGCAGTTCCTTTTCCTGGTTAAGGGAGAGAGGTTGGAATCTATCGTGCAGTTGCAAGCTGTCTGTTTCCTAGTTCCTCCCTGTCTGACTGTGATGTTCCTCCAAGTATCTTTCTCCTGTATTTATGAAATGCTGTCAACCTGATTGTGATTCTCTCTGTCACTAGTGTTGAGAAAGTTTTTCTCTGCTTCCTGCAACCACCTGTCCTGCTCCCTAACGTTGTGAAGATTGAAAACACAGGCTTCCAGCTGCCTGATCATGTCCTCCAAGAGGGCCACCAGCTTGCACTTTGAGCATGTGCATCCCAGCATCTGGTTTGGCAAAAAAACCGAACATGCCACAGATGTTGCAAGTAACTACATCTGCCCCTTGACCCTCCACCCTGACTAACTGGTCAGTTACTTGAAAATGGAAGGAAAACAAGATAATGGAAAAACCAGTCTTCTCACTTAATCTTCTCTGCTACCCTCAGTATTGCCTCCCCTCACCCCCCCCCTACCAAAAAAGCCCTTGCCCTGGACTGAAAGGAGAGCAAAGAGGGTGCCAGGTCCATCTTCTGGGGAAAGGAATTTGAAGGAGGCATCACTGGGATGACCTTTTTAGTTTGCCCCTGCCAAACAGAGCCCTGCCATGGTTGGGACATGGAAAGGGGCCTCTCTATTGGCAAAGAAGGCCACAAGAAAGGCTGGTGCATAGAAGAACAAACCTTGCTGAGAGAAAATCAGCATGGCTTCTGTAAGAGTAAGTCTTGTCTGACAAATCTTTTAGAATTTTTTTGAAAAGGTCAACAGGCATGTGGATTTGGGTGAACCGGTAGATATAGTCTATCTGGATTTTCAAAAGGCTTTTGACACAGTCCCTCACCAAAGGCTGCTGAGAAAATTGCACAGTCAGGGGATAAGAGGGCAGGTCCTCTTATGGATTGAGAACTGGTTGAGATCCAGGAAACAAAGAGTAGGTGTCAACGGGAAATTTTCACAATGGAGAGAAGTAAAAAGCGGTGTGCCCCAGGGATCTGTCCTGGGACCGGTGCTTTTCAATCTGTTCATAAATGACCTGGAGACAGGGATAAGCAGTGAGGTGGCGAAGTTTGTGGATGACACAAAACTTTTCTGTGTCGTAAAAACCAGAGAAGATTGTGAAGAACTACAGAAGGATTTCTCCAAACTGGGGGAATGGGCTGAGAAATGGCAAATGCGATTTAATGTAGCCAAATTTAAAGTAATGCATATTGGGGCAAAAAAAATCAAAACTTTATTTATCAACTCATGGGCTCTGAGTTATCCGTGACGGATCAGGAAAGAGATCTTGGTGTGTTGGTGGACAGCTCCATGAAGGTGTCTACCCAATGTGTGGCAGCGGTGAAGAAGGCCAATTCCATGCTAGGGATTATCAAAAAGGGGATTGAAAATAAAACAGCCAACATTATAATGCCATTATACAAAACAATAGTAAGGCCCCACCTGGAGTATTGTGTACAATTCTGGTCACCGCATCTCAAGAAAGACATAGTGGAACTGGAAAAGGTGCAGAAGAGAGCGACTAAAATGATTACTGGGCTGGGGCACCTCCCTTATGAGGAAAGGCTAAAACATTTGGGCCTCTTTAGTCTGGAAAAAGACGCTTGAGGGGGGATATGATTGAGACATACAAAATAATGCAGGGCATGAGTAAAGTGGATAGAGGGAAGCTCTTCTCCCTCTCACAAAAAACCAGAACTAGGGGACATCCACTCAAATTGAGGGGAGAGTAAGAACAGACAAAAGAAAATATTTTTTCACCCAGCGCATTGTTAGTCTGTGGAACTCCCTGCCACAGGATGTGGTGATGGCATCTGGCCTGCATGCATTCAAAAGGGAATTGGACAGATTCCTGGAGGAAAAGTCCATCACCGGTTATAAATCATGATGGAGATGTGTCATCTCCAGGCTTAAAACCGGGGTCCTTCCAGGGCCAGATGCAGGGGAGTGGTATCAGGAGACAGATAGTCTCGTGCGCTCCCAGACGCATCTGGTAGGGGCACTGCGAGATACAGGAAGCTGGACTAGATGGGCCTTTGGCCTGATCCAGCATGGCTCTTCTTATGTTCTTATGCAGCTTTTTCTGCACAGATATCCTATAACCAGGGGTATGTGAGTACCACCACTGGATTCATAGCCAAATATTTGCTGTGCTGATTAGACCCGGCCTGGCCTGCGCTAGTTTGGAGTTGGTTGGAATGAATTTCTTCTTTGGTTTCTGTAGGTATTTGGAGTTTTTGGATAGGGAAAATCTGCACAGGGGGAAAGCAACACATTATGACTTGTGATGGGGGGTGCTCTCTGGCATCCCGGGCTTGGGGAGTGTGGGTGACCTTCAGTGTGTAGTAGTAGGAACTCCTGCGGGCTCCCTCCCTCCCTTCCCTGGCTGCGCTGTTCCCTCAGCGTCCCACTCCCCACCTCCTGCCATTCCAGGAAGAGGCACAGCAGGCATCCTCTCATTTTAGTTGTGCAAGCGCCCTCCTGGCTGCGGCTGAGGCCTGGGCAGCAGGAAGACCAACCAGGAGCACCCCCAAGCTGCACAGCTGGGATTTCAAAGGCTGCTCTGTAGGGTATGCTCACCAACAGCCTAAGATGAAGAGAAGATTTCTAGCCTGTATGGAGAGCCCTTCTCACGAAGACCGGCGAAGCTGCCACGGCTCTATGGTTAGTGATCCAAAAGAGGCTCCGTCCATTCCAAAGGACGGTGTGATTCATCTGGGTTTATTTCTGCCTAAAGAACTGTTCCTACATGAGTGTTTCTCCACGTTTCTTCCTAGTTTCCCTTGTACTCTGTGTTAGGACTCTCCCATTCTAAAACACTCAGGGCTGCCCCTGGGCTCCTAACAAGTGTGACGTAACAAATCAAAGCACGTGTACATAATGCATAAGGAAAATCTATGGGTTTGCTGGAGTGGCAGGAGCTCTCTCTATGAACAGCACTAACAGATCCCTTTACAACCTTTTCCCCCTTCCCTGGAAAAATTCCTAGACATGCTTGTGGGCCATAAAAGGGCCATATTTATGTTACAATAAATAGTAGGCTAATTTTTGGTCCTCATTTAATCAATTTATGGCCTTGCCCAGCATGGAAATCAGACCCTCCTCCAATCGATGGGGACTTTCCCTGTTCTCTAGGACTTCTCAAAGATCATTGTCAATGGCTCCGAAATTACTTCTGCCAGTTCTTTTAATATCCTTGGGTGTAATTCATCTGGCCCAGGAGACTTAAATTCATTCAATGTTTCCAGGTGTTCCTGTACTAGCTCTCTACCTATTCTATGTTGCAATTCCCATCCTACCTCATCTACTCTTTGTCCCAGCAGAGCTCTTTCTTCCTTTTTGGAGAAAATGGAGGCAAAGAAGGTGTTGAGTAGTTCTGCCTTTTTCTTGTCTCCTGTTAGTAACTGGTTATCATTGCCACACAGAGAGCCTATCACTTCTTTATTTTTCCTTTTGCTGCAGACATAACTAAAGAAACCCTTTTTACTATTTTTAATCTCTCTGACAAGTCTAAGTTCATTTTGTGCTTTAGCTTTTTTTTACCATCCCCCTGCATATATTAGCTGTTTGCTTATGTTCCTCTTTGGTGCATTCCCCATTCTTCCATTTCTTGTGCTTGTTTTTTATAGTTAGCTGAGTTGAAAGTTCTTTAGTAAACCACTGTGGTTTCTTTAGACCTCTCCCATTTCTTCTTGTTGTTGGAACAGTTTTAGATTGAGCCTTTAATATCTCGCTTTTTAGGAACTCCCATCCATCTTGGATTCCCTTCTCTTTCAGTGTTTTGGTCCATGGAATCACAGCCAGTAATTCCCTAAGATTTCAAAAAATGGCTTTCTTAAAGTCCAGGATTCTTGTCTGACTATGCTTAGCTTCAGCTTCCAACTGTATAACAAATTCCAAGAGGACATGGTCACTTTTACCTAAAGATTCTACCACTTCGACCCCATTTATAAGGTCCTCCTTATTGGTTAAGACCAGATCTAAAATGGTTGTGCCTCTTGTTGCCTCCTCTACCTTCTGGGCCATGAAATTGTTTGAAAGGGCAGTAAGGAATTTGTTAGACCTTGTATTCTTAGCTGAGTTTGACTGCCAACATATATCAGGATAGTTAAAATCTCCCATTAGTACTACATCTGTCCGTTTTGACAGTGTGGCCATCTGCTCACAGAAGGCATCATCCCACTCCTCCGGCTGGCTTGGGGGGTCTATAATATAACCCCACAGTGACATCCCTCCCAGTTTTCTCTCCCCTGATTTTCACCCAAATACTCTCAACATGCTTCCCCTGCTGTTTATCTTGTATTTCTTCAGCAGTATAAATGTCCTTAATATATAAAGCTACACCTCCTCCTTTCTTGCTAGGTCTGTTCCTTTGAAACAGGTTATACCCTCCAATAACTACATTCCAAGCATAAATCTCATCCTGGTCTGCACTACTCTTTGTCCTGCTCCTATTGCAACTTTTGGGCTTATCTCCACAACCCCTTTTGGATCACTACCGTAAAGAAAATTTTCTCCCTCCCCCTGCAATCTCAGTTTAAAGCTCTTATTAAATCTGCAAGCCTCTTGGCAAAAAGATTCCTACTAACAGTGGTGAGGTGCACCCCATCGTCGCCCAATATCCCATCTGAATGAAATAGCAAACCATGGTCCAAGAATCCAAATCGTTCCTGCCGGCACCATCTCCGAAGCCAGTTGTTCACTCCACTATTGTTCTTTCGATTCATGGGCCACATCCTTCTACAGGGAGGAGAGATATTACCACCAGTCCACCCAGATCCTTCAGCTTCCTACCCATCTCTTTGCACACTTTTGTGACATCCTGAAAGCTGTGTTTTGAAGTATTGTTAGTTCCTACATGGATGAAGGTATAGGTAAAGCAGCAACTATGTTTTCTAGACTAACAAAGAGAGTATGGCTCAATAAGAAGCTGACAGAACATACAAAGATACAGATCTATAAAGCTTGCGTACTGAGCACACTTTTGTATTGCAGTGAGTCTTGGACCATCCATGCTCGATAGGAAAGAAAGCTTAATACCTTCCATATGCACTGTCTTAGGCGAATATTCAACATTACCTGGCACGACAAAGTTCCAAATAGCATAGTCCTGAATCGAGCTGGAATCCCTAGCATGTACACTTTATTGAAACAGCGACGCCTACGCTGGCTTGGACACGTTGTGAGAATGGATGATGGTCGGATCCCAAAAGATCTTCTATATGGAGAACTAATGAAGGGAAAGTGCCCCAGAGGGAGACCACAGCTGTGGTATAAGGATATCTGTAAGAGGGACCCAAAGGCCTTGGGAATGGACCTCAACAGATGGGAAACCCTGACCTCCAATCGCACTGTCTGGAGGCAAGAGATACAGCATGGTCTACATAAATTTGAAGAGGCATTTGTCCAACAGGCAGAGGAAAAGAGGCAGGCACGGAAAGAACGAAACTCCAGGACCAGGCAAGAAACAGAATACATCTGCCCCCAGTGCGGCAGAGACTACCATTCCCGAATTGGTCTATTTAGTCACACTAGGTGTTGTTTTTAGGATCTCTACTCCAGGCATGATACCATAATAGTCTTTCGAGACTGAAGGATGCCAATGATGACAAGTCTCGTCAGTCTCTCCATTACATCTTGAATCATGGCTCCAGGGAGACAGAAGACCTCTCCGTTCAGTTTGTCAGGCCTGCAGATGACCGCTTCTGTTCCTCTAAGCATACTTGAAAATAAAACAGAGGAAAGAAAAAGAAAAGATAATGGAAAACTGATCTTCTCACTTAATCTTCTCTGCTACACTCAATATTGTTAAATTATTAAGGAATCCACTGTTATCCCCTTCTCTTTTTTTAAAAAATATTATATATATATATATATAGGCACCACAGACAAAATCAGCAAAATTCTCCACAAACACAATATCA
>JAHTLZ010003716.1:3074-17978 GCA_023846285.1 Phrynocephalus versicolor | reverse complement strand
GCCTTTTACTATTCATTTTAGACAGATCCTAGGGGGGTGAGCAGTTAGGGCCCATCACATGTTGATGTGCCCTTGCTGACAAAGCCGGTGGTGGGGGATAATGAGAGCCCACCAACATCTGGAAATCCATGGTTGACTACTCCTTCCAGGTTCCAGTGTTGTAGGGGAGAGCCTCAACTGACAATGGAGTTCTCCATCTTCAGATTTGTTGCCCTCTAACCCTTAGGAGATAACAAAATGGCAGGCTGATGGGGCAGGGCTAGGGATGTCTCTCTGTCCTCCCTGACACCTGACTAGGATTACTTCTGTGAGGGAGCCATCTTTTGAAAGTCAGGGACTCCTTCAAGAAAAGGGTGTTGCACAGTTACTAAATCTTGAATTTCTGTCACCAGAATCAGCCCATGTGAAAGAAAAAGGACACTCATTCAAAGATGAGGATGTACATATACTAGACAGAGAAGATAAGTGGTTTGAGAGAGGGGTCTGGGAAGCCCTATCATGTGTGTATAGAAAATCCCTCTATCAACAGAGGTGGGGACTCAGACACAATCTGTCTGTTACTTATCAAGCAGCTCTTTCATCAATCCCCAGACAGATCAGAAGCACTTCACACCTCCACCAGCAAGGCCACAGCTAACAACCCATACTTGGTGGGACTTTCACGCACCCTAGGCTGTTATCCACCTATGAGCCTATTCAGGCCATTGTCCAACTTATGAGCCTATTCAGTCCAGGGTGATGTGAAATCAAGGTGAACTATAAAATGGAGGACTCGCCACTAACCTTCCTCAGACTGACGAAGCCTCTTGGATGAGCAGCGAAATGTTTTGATCTCTCAAGAAAAGAAGTCCAGTTGCCATGACTCAGTTTCCAAATCTCACAAATTTATTCTTTTGATTGTAGTTGATGGGCCACATTAAAAGACAGACAGAGAGAGAGAGAGAAAGAGAGAGAGAGAGAGAGAGGAAAGGCTACTATGTGAAACAAGTTGTGTATGTTTCTCATGTCATCTCCTTACTAGCCTAATTTTGCAGAATTTCAAATTGATTCTCCCACAGCTTGATTCCCATGGAATGGGCAGAGTGACTTCTGTTGCAAACAATGTTTTTCTTTTCCCCTTCCAGCTACAGCGTTGCAGGTATCTGTGGGGAGGTAGCAGCTGACAGCCCGGCAGCTATGATTATTGAAGGGAATGATATCACCGTCATGACGCCACAGATTCTTGTCAATTGTCTTAATGACAAAACAGTCTCCTCCCTGTCCTTGTTTACCCTGATGATTTTTGATGAGTGCCACAACACGACTGGGAATCATCCTTACAACGTGCTCATGTCCAAATACCTGGACATGAAGTTTGACCAACCTGAAACTCCATTGCCTCAGGTAAGACCTGTTGATGTTGTGGTTAGGCTAGGACAGTGGTGGCAAACCTTTGGCAGTCCAGAGGTTTTGGACCACAACTCCCAGAATTCCAAGCCTAGATTGCCAATGGCAAAGGACTGTGGGAGTTGTGGTCCCAAACACCTGGAGTGCCGAAGGTTCACCACCACTGGGCTAGGATCATATGTATCCCACTGGGATTTGTGTGTGTGTGTGTGTGTGTGTGTGTGTGTGTTGTAAAAAAAACCCCACATGTATGAACTGAGCATTTCTCTTGAATGTATAAAAGGGGTTATACGCTTCCTGAGGCAAAACCAGCATGTGTGCATGATGTCTGATGTTTGAGGTATCCAGCAGTGCAAAACAACTGGTGGCGGGGAGATCCTGTGATGCTCCAGAGGTCATGAGCCACAGCCAATTGAGCAACTAATGAGGGATGATGAGAGTTGTCGTTTCAACAACATCCGAAGGGCCACATATTTGTCTAAAGCATTCACTGAGTTCAAGATGGCAAAAATTAAGTTAAAAGTCTCATATGTTCAAAATATGTCACAAATTTATATCACAATATAGTAAAGATTGTACAGTTGTTTGTATGTTTGTATGTGCTGTTACAGTCATGACCGACTCTTTGTGACCCCAGGTCCATGGAGTTTTCTTGGCAGGAATACTGGAGTGGTTTGCCAGTTCCTACTCCAGGCGCCTACAGCACCTGGTATTTCCTGGTGATCTCCCATCCAAGTACTAACCAGGGCTGACCCTGCTTAGCTTCCGAAATCAGGCAAGATTGGATGTGCTCAGTACACAGCGCCAAATGTGCTTGTGTGTGTGTGTGTGTGGTTTTTGTTTGTTTGTTCACTGTTCTTGGATCTTTTCACCCATTTCACTCTGGAGACAAGAAACATGTTTATATTATCCTGAGCAGTTGCCCACATCCACTTACCTGTGTGAAGTTTATGAGCATCGGGTGTTTCTAAGGTTAAAAGAAAGGGAATCAGACGGTGCCAAAACACTTCATATTTTGCCTCAGGAAAAAAGTTAAGGCCTCATGTCAGTTTTACAGGTCATACATGCTCATAGACTTCTTCTTTTTAAGAAACAGCAACAGATAATGTACCGTGTTTTAGAAGGCATAGAAATGAGATGAGAAAACGGGTATCAATTGGAAACAACACACACATTCTGTTTTGCTTCATGAACTGCAGTGCCTTGCATACATTTTGGAATTGTTTTCCCAGGTACATATACCGTATTTTTCAGTGAGACTATATTTTTGACTAGCATTGTTAGACTAAAAATTGAGGGTCATCTTATACATGGAAGTAAGTTGAGGAGAGAATCATGTGGTTGCAAAACTGCCCGTACCTTGTCTCTGCTAATAGCTGTCTTATACATAGGGGCGTCTAATAGATGGGAAAATATGTTATATGTTTTAGTCCTATCTACTACTATAAGGTTTCACTTCTCACTAGGAATTTAGGCTTTCTGAAAGTAGGATTGGGTGCACTTGGTGGGTGCTAGAGTGTGGATCATGTATTAATGTGTGTCATGAAGGAGGTTTCTAAGACTTGTCCTTGATCGACCTTGTAGTTGTTCGTTTTGGTTGTATTTGTTTGTCAACAAGGTCCTTTCACCCGTTTCCCCCCAAAAACATCCATTCACAGTATACCCTCTTCTTACTTGTTTGCATTTGTATACTTTTTAGGCATGGGACGGGAAGGGACTGGCTTACAAGGAATTATGAAAGGCACTCATGTTGTACCTGCAACAACTGGAAAGCTTATTCAACCTTTCTTAGACATTTGGGGCTTTAGCAGGATTCCACTGCTCATATTTAAAAAGCAGATTTAAAACAGCACATGGCAGGGATACTTGGATTTGAATCCCCACATTGAGCAGAAGATGGGACTCCGTGACCTTACTGGCGTCTTCCAGCTCCACGTTTGTTTGGGTTAGGGATAGGAAGTAAATCAAGGATAGTTAATAACAAGGACACTAAGCCGTAAGGACCAGATACAGTGGTACCTTGTATAAAGGAATTAATTAGTTCCAAATGAAATTCTGTTAAGTAAATTTTCCTTTATACAAATTTTCCCATAGGAATGCATTGAAAACGGAGTAATCCCTAATCGCGACCATTTTTATGTTGTATGGATTCGCCCCATAGGCCATTCGGTTAAGCAAATTTCCCCTATCTCCGGAATTTTTATGTTGTACAGATTTTATGTTATACAAACCGTTTGTTATACAAGTGGTACCTTGTATAAAGGAATTAATTCGTTTCAAATGAAATTATGTTAAGCAAATTTTCCTTTATAAAAATTCCCATAGGAATGCATTGAAAATGGAGTAATCCCATTTTTATGTTGTACGGATTTTCCCCATAGGCAATTATGTTAAGCAAATTTCCCCTATCTCCAGAATTTTTTTATGTTGTACAGATTTTATGTTATACAAGCCATTTGTTATACAAGGGTCCACTGTACAAGGGTCCACTGTACTTGGGCTCAAGAAGGGGTACATTTTTTTTTCTGTACTCCTCTAGAATCATCATGAGATATCCCATAACTGTCATCGTTACAGCTGTTACTATTGTTACTACTACTAAGAGGTCCTTGACTGTGTGTATGAGTGAGTAAGTGTGTGTTGGAAAGAGAGAGAGAGAGAGAGAGAAATTATCATGTATTCCCATGCCTGACAGTGGTCCCAGTTTTAGCAGAAATCTATCAGGAAACATAATTGTTGAAGGTACATTTGTCTTTTAGGTGGTAGGCTGTTTTTCTTCCTTAACCTTCTTTGCACATTGTATGTCGGTACATCTTTGAATGTCCTCAGCCAAGGACTTCTCTTAATTTACGTGTTGTGCTTAGTTTTAGTTCATGCACCATACAAATGCGTAATTTCAGGGTGTGTTCAGATTGTAGGGCTGACGGCTTCTCTTGGAGTGGGCAGTGCAAAGAACCAAGAAGAGACCATTGAGCACATTTGTACAATTTCTGCTTCGCTCAACGCTCAAGTCATATCAACTGTCAGAGAGCACCTAGAGGAGCTGAAGGAAATTGTGAACATGCCTCAAAAATGTATGTATATGTTACTTTGGCTGTGTTTTCAAGGGAGGAATTTTTTGGTCGTGTCACTGCTAGAACAGAAGCAACTGTCCCTCGCTGCATGTGTATAATTCACATCTGCGCCCACTTCAGAGAGGCACAGAGATCTGTGAGATCAACCCATGGCAGACGTTTGTGTATCTCACTGGTTCTTTGGTGCTGCTAATTCATCGGCTCTGGTGGGACTCTGTGAACTGCCATAGCTGCCAGTCACCTCTTTACTGGTTTTCGAAGGTTGACCTTTCATTGAACGTATGGTAGACTGCCTGTCACAACCAAGGTCCTTTGCAGATGGCACTGCTCTCTCCATAGTTTCAGCTAACTGTATCACGCTGTTCTGTTGACCATCTGCTGTGGGTGGGCCTGCTTGCTGAGAGTAGGAGAAACTTTGGGATGTCAAAGGACTGTCTAGGTCACCCTCCTCCTCTCAAGTACGGCCACCTAGTGGGGCATGCAGGAGGTCCACAAACAGAAAAGGAGCAAAACCTTCTCCTTCCCTCTGCCGCCCCGGAAGCAACTGAAGGCTGTAGTTCTTTGGCCTTAGGTTGCAACAACACAAGTGGTACCCAAATGACAGCTTCATAAAATGAGCCGTTGTGGCTTCCTCTATATCACAGTGGCCCCACTGGATGTGTCTGGGAGCGCACAAGATGAGATATCTGTCTCCTGATACCACTCCCCTGCATCTGGCCCTTGAAGTACCCCGGTTTTAAGCTTGGAGATTACACATCTCCATTATGGCTTGTAACCTATGATTCCTCCAGGAATCTATCCAATCCCCCTTTGAAGGCATCCAGGCCAGATGCCATCACCACATCTTGTGGCAGGGAGTTCCACAGAATAACAACATGCTGGGTGAAATAATATTTTCTTTTGTCTGTTCTCCCTCTCCCAGCCCTCAATTTGAGTGGATGTCCTCTAGTTCTAGTATTTTGTGAGAGGGAGAAGAGTGCCCCTCTATCCACTTTACTCATGCCCTACGTTATTTTGTACGTCTCAATCAACTTTCAGCAAGTTGCTTACTGATTAGAGGAAACTCTCAGCTCTCCCTGTAAGCTTGGATGTTTGAGGAGTGAAGCAGTCATATTAGTACGAAGAAAGCTGCTCCAACTCTTCAAAGCAAACATGGATGGACTCTTCGCGGGGTGAGAATTTCCAAAAGGGTCTCTGTTGGATTCAGCGCTCAGGGCCGAGTGGTCTGATCCCTGTTTTCAGATCGACACCTTGTGCTGGGAGAGGAGGATCCGTGACAGTGGCTGATGATCATGTTCTCGTTGACAACATACTGCTCACAAGATTCTCACCCTTCATTTTTTTTTCATAACACAGCGACCAAACTTGTAAAGAAACGGCCGCACAATCAATTTGTGAGTATTATTTTGCAGCTGATGTCTGAAACAGAAGCACTGGCAAGAAAACTTTATCCAATAGGTAAGATTTTTGGAGCTGGATTGGGGGACTTGTTTTTCATTTTACCTCTCTAGAGAGTCTTTTTGAAGGGAACTGTTATTCTTGTAGGCCCTTGAATAAGCAAAACTATTCACATTTTAGCCCTTTGCTCTTTGTCTTTCTGCTGCTTGCTTTTCTGTCAAATCCTTGCTTGGTGTGAACTGTATATCTGCCAGGATCAAATGGAGGCAAGTGTGCATGTGTTATGAGCTCTCCTGCTTTGGGTTGGAAAGGCACTAGAAACGGCAAAGATGTGCAATTCTAGAAACTTGAAATGAAAAGCATTTTAAACGGGGTTGATAAAAAAAACTTTATTGCATAATTGTCAGATCATTGCAAAATAATATACTACATTACAAATGAGCGAATGTACTATCGTGCCATAATTATCAATATTTATACAATAAGTAAACAATACTAATATTAATACTTTCTCCAGACAAGGTCAGCCTGGATAAATGTCTGTATCTGAATTAGTCCTAGAGGGGGGCTAGTTTTCCAGAAGTAGCACAGGCTGTGTGTGTGGAACAGCCAGCGATGACCCTGCCTGGGCATGACATCATCTTGTGCTAGGCTGCAGGTGTGTGTGTGTGTGTGTGTGTGTGTGTACACCAGCAATACTTGTGCCCGGACACACAAAGAAGGTGGTACATCTGCAGGTGAAATTCATTTCCTTGACTGAACTGTGTAGAGCTATGTGTCTAGTTTCTTGCTGGACCATGAAGTAGATCAGGCATGTCCAAACTTCGGCCCTCCTGATGTTTTGGACCACAACTCCCAGAATTCCAAGCCTGTATTTCCAATGGCAAACGACTGTGGGAGTTGTAGTCCAAAACATCTGGAGGGCCGAAGTTTGGACGTGCCTGAAGTAGATTGCCCTGTGCTGTGTAGCCCATTTCTGCTCTTGTACAGTTTAGTAGTTAACGTTAAACTAATTTTGTCTTTCTCCCCCTCAGACTCTTTGTCCCTAATTGGCACCCATAGTTACGGAAGCCAGAAATATGAACAGTGGATAGTTGACGTACAGAAGAAATGCCGGGTGTTAGAACTGCCAAACAAGGAGGAAGAAGGCCGGATTTGCAGGGCCCTCTTTGTTTACACAGAACACCTCCGCGTGAGTTGCTTCTTGGTCGGCGGATGGCACTTTGGCTTCTAGGGGCAGAAGCCTTGCATTTTGACTGCACCTTGTCACTTTTGACCTGACTTGGTCCTTCCATGGTTGAAGGCTACGCTCCATGGTCCAGTTGTAAGACCAGCTGTGGCAGGGAAGGGGTTAGGACAGGCTTGTCCAAAGTCAGGCCCGGGGGCCAAATGTGGCCCGTTTTCAAATTTTGAGCGGCCTGCGGTCTCTTTTCCCCACCAGCTCAGACTGTCACGCATCCTCGGCAGCTGGCCCCTCCCCATATCGGATGGAGGCGTCAGCTTGCAGATTTACAGTATGCCTGCCCTCCCGGCCTCTGTCCATCCCCCCAGCCACCCACCCAGCCTATCTGGCCCCGGCTCTGTTGCTGCAGCGTCCTCCCTGCATCCTTGCATGTCCTAGAGGTTTGCCCAAAGTCCGGCCCGGGGCCCAAATGTGGCTGGATGATTGGCCCCCACACATTTCCATCTCACCAAAACTGGCCCTCCTTGCAAAACGTGTGGACACCCCTGGGTTAGGAGTCTGTGCCTGCCACAGAGTGGTGCCTTGACAAGCTGTTTCTGTGAACTGTTCTTAACTCGTGATCTGACAGTTCTGGCAATGAAGGGTAGATATCTTTTTTTAATGAGTAATGGGAGTCTGGGAAAGGCAGCCTAATCTGTGTGATAATTAAATGTCCCTCAATCATTTTCCAAGAGAAGGATTTCATATAGGTGGGCGGCAGCTATTTTGTGGGGTGTCTTTCATTTCACCTTGTAAAGTGAGGGTATCGCTGTGAAGAGCTTCTGAATATTTCTTCTTTATGTCCAGAAATATAACGATGCCCTCATTATTAATGAAGATGCACGTACCCACGATGCGCTGGAGTATCTGAAGGAATTCTTTGACAGCAACAAAAATGGAGGCTTTGATGAAACTGAACAGCAGCTGGCCTCAGCCTTTGAAGGTACTCCATAGAAAGAATGAAGTGCATTCTGTTCCATGTGTCCTCATGTTACACCAGAAAGAGAGCTCTTGAGAGTTTGATAAGTTGCGTGATAGAAAGGAATTAAGCTGCCCTGGGTTCTTTCAGCATGGTGGTAAATGCATTTCCGTTAAGGCCCATTCAAATCCAGGTGCTGGGCGAACCTAGCTTAGCTAAGAAATATTTAGTTCTTTTCATAAAAACAACCTCGATACAGTATCCAGTTTTTGTGTTGTCCCAAGAAACAACACAGCTTTTTTTCTGCCCCCACAGTACACAAACAGCAGAATTGTGGTAATTAGCAAAATCACCACACACACAAAGCAAAGCAAAAAAAGTGTTCTGCTTATATGCCGCCCCATACCACTTCAAGTAGTCTCTGGGTGGTTTACAGTTTCATTACAGTATGCAGGTTAAACATTGCCCCCCCCCCCAGCAAGCTGGGTACTCATTTTACCAACTTCGGAAGGATGGAAGGCTGAGTGAACCTTGAGCCTGCTACCTGGGACTGAACCCCAGGTCGTGAGCACAGTTTTACCTACAGCACAGGCACTTAACCACTGTGCCACAAATAAGCTGGAGTTTTGCATCCCATGGGTGTTGCTGGATTCCATCTTCCGTCAGTCCTGGCCACCATGGCTAGGGTTAGTGGTTATGGGAACCCTATTGGAGGGCCATGGCTTCATGGAGTAAGGAGTGCATGTGGCCTGGAAAGCTGCCAATTCTTCATTTACTTGCACTAGTTGCATATTGCATTTTTCAGATTCATGGTGGTTTAGACAAAATGTAGTGAAATGTCGAGAATCTTTCTCACCCACAGTGCCTCTCTGTGGCATCCATTAAATGTAAGCTAGAAATCACTAGCAAGCGAGGACAGTTTAACAAAAGCATATTGTACTAAGTCAATGCTCAGATACTATGTTTCACTTCTCATCAGGCTCCCAGGCTAGCTTTACACATGCGCAGTATGTTGCTGTGTAACCTGCATTCCTACCCATGCACAGTGTGAGCTGTTCTTAGAACAAAGAAATATCTGTGTTTGTGTTTTTATGTGACGTGTAAATTTGTAATTGGTTGAGAGATTGCTGCAAAGCCATATGGGATTTGTAGTCATGTGGTTTTCAATAAAGGCTCTGCCTGGGTGCTGGCAGGAGAGAAGAGGAAGAGAGAGAGAGAGAGAAGCACCATTTTGCACCAAGAGAAACACGTGTGGACTCTTTATTTTCCAACCCATTGGGGGGGGGGGTGCTGGTTAAGCTTCCCTGTTGGGTTCCCAATTCTCAAGCTTATTTCTGAAATAGGCTTCCCAAACTTTTCCAAGCCTTTAAAACGTTAAGGCTTTGCAGGATTTAAGTCCTACACTTGGCAAGCAACTTTTCAAGCCTCACAGATTGGGGCTTCCCACGGGAGTTATTCCCACAGTGAAATCCCGTAAAAGTGTGTGTGTTGTGTCATTGCAATCGCGACCGACTCTTTGTGACCCCATGTCCATGGAGTTTAGTTACCCTAATATAATTAAAACAGATAGCAACAAAACAGGCGTTGAACACTTAGGGTTCATGTGAATATGTTCTAACATAAATATTTCTTTCAAAGTGTCATATAAACTGCTTACATTGATCAGACAAGGGCATGGGATATTTTCTGATAATTCTCAACGGTAAGCTTTTTATGTTGTCTCCCCAGAGAAATACCTGGAGTTGTATGCAGCTTGTCAAGACCAAACTAATAAAAACCCCAAATTGGAAGAACTTACTTTTATCCTGGAAGAACAATATCACTTCAATCCCAAAACCCGCACTATACTCTTTGTTAAGACGAGAGCCCTAATAGCGGTAAGAGAATCTCTCCTCGAAGCCTCTTTGGGGCAATTTCTTTTTCCATATTAAAGTCCTTGCTATGATTTCTGCTGCTTGATCCGGGTCAAAATGGAAATAAATAACACTGGCCTAGGCAATCACATTTGCACGAGGGATGGACATAGAGTTGTCCCCCTTCCTGTCACAGTTCATATACAGTCAACCCCGCCATTTCGCGGTTCAGGTTCTACAGTCCCACTACATTGCGGGATCGCGGGATCTGCACTGCGGGGGGGGGGAGGGGGCCATCTGGTCGCTCCGTGCGCTCCCCCCACACCTCTGAGAAGCCTGGGGGGGTGGGGCAGCGGGGGGCCATAGCGTCGCTTTCCATTGCCCTCCTGGGCACCGCCATGCACGAGGGCTGTGGGGAAGGCTGGCGTCCCTCTCCGCGTCTCCCCCCCCCCGGTGCCTCCGGAGGGCCTCGGGAGCTGCGCAGAAGGTCTGCGGGGACGGACGGCGTCCCTCTCCGTCGCCCACCCGGGTGCCTCCAAAAGTTCTTGGAGCTGCGCGGGGGGGGGATCGGATCGCTCCACGCCCCCCTCCTCTGAGGCTTTTGGGAGAGGTGCGGGATTGCCCCCTGCCCCCAGGCCCCCCCGCTTCCGCATATCACAGATTTTCGTGGATCGCGGGTGGGGTGGGTCCCTAACCCCCGCAATCCGTGGGGGGTTACTGTACTGCGATCCCGGTATATCACAGGTCCACAGTATATGAAAAAAGCCCCCCCCCGCCCCGGGGTAAGGAGGAAAGGACTTCCTGGGTCCGTCGGAGACCCCAAAAGTGCTTCCCTGCAAACTGGAAGTAACCTCCAGACCACTAGAAAGCACTTTTGGGGCCTCTGAGGGTCCAGAAAGCCCCTTGCAGGCCCGTTTGGGGCAGCACCAGGCCTGGGGTAAGTACAAGAGCCCCCAGAGAGCCTGCCCAGTCCTGACCTGACCCAGCATTCGCATATTGCGGATTTTCAATTATCACGGGTCAGGTCGGGTCCCTAACCCCCGTGATAGGTGGGGGTTTACTGTAATTTCGTTATGCCGCTTACCGTGGAGAAACAGAGCACTTCGGAGTTGAGTCTGTAGTCCTTAAACAAGGTTGTTCTGCTCTTCAGCTTCTAATGGAAAGCAACAGCCAGTGTTAAAAGAGTCTCTTCTGTCCGCGTCGATGCTCCAAATGAGCCGAACCTCTCTCTCTCTCTCTCTCTCTCTCTCTCTCTCAATCTCTCTCAATCTCTCTCAATCTCTCTCTGTAAACACATAGAAAGGAGAGACTCCTGCTCTTGAGCCTGCTGTTTCTTACCGAAAGCAAAATCAGAGGAGGCAGGGCTAGAGCGGTCTTAATTACATCTGGAGGACCAGACTTGAGTGCAATGTGGATAAGCATGGCTAACTCGAGAGTCGGTTCCCTCCATTTGTGCCAGAGCTATTGGGTTCCTGTGTCGCCCCCCTCTTACGACAGACACTGGCACCAACTGTTGGATCTGCTCTCCATGCGTGTGTCCACATGTGAAGATCTTCGGCTTAAGGAGCAGATTTTTCTGGGTGCATGGGTGGTGGCGGTGGTGATGGGAGAGGATGGGGATAACTCAGGTCTGCTGACGGACGCCGCTTCCTCATCAGAAGGACCTTGCTGGATTCTGCTGGTCACTGACAATGGGACCTACAAGAGGGGAAGAATTCTCTCCGTCTGGCCAGAAGGCTTGGGTTTCCAAGAACAGAGACCTAGAAGCGTTCTGACACTGTGTGTGTTTGGTACCCTTCTTTCTTATGATGAATTGCATTCACACGTTACTCAGTGTAAAGGCTCTTGGAGGGCAAGGCCTAGCCCTGCCTCCCCCCCCCCCACCGTTTGTTGATTTCAGTGCTAGGAATGAAGTGTTGGCTTTATGCTTGCATAGGGGCTCAAGGGAACAGTGGCCTGAAGACATTCCACATCTTACAGAATATGGTACTTTGGGGTGGGGGAGATTCCAACTGGTAACTCAGAGAAAAGGAGCAGAAGGAGATCCTGAGCTCTCCACACTCTGAGACCAACATTAATTTTGTAGGCACTGAAGAAATGGATAGAAGAAAGCCCCCAGCTTCGACATCTGAAGCCTGATGTACTGATGGGGCGAGGGAAAAGAAACCAGAAGACTGGTAAGGGAGCCTTGGATTGTGGAGAGGGCACATTGATCCGAATGTTGCAGGGCAGCAAACTCTATGGCACGTCTATAGGCTGTGCGATCGTTGAACTGGTTCACGCTAGTTTCTGACAAGGAAAGAATTACATCATAGGTAGAATTCTGGATAGTCAGTTACTCGAGCTCACAGAATTTTCGAATCTTGACGGTACAATATGTACAACTCCACTGGAAGCTGCTGAAGGGACAATATTGGGGAACAATATGCTTGTTATTATTATCGTCATCTCATTTTGAATATTATTGCTTCCGTGCTCCTCGGTCCCCTCTTCTCCGAAAGCTTCTGCTTTCACGCTATTCATGGTTACCTGTAACAGCTGGCTTCTGGGAACTAGGGTTTAGTTAAATCTAGGGTTAGCCAGGCTCACTAAATATGTCTGAATATTTGGAAGCTTTAAGGATCAGAAAGTTGCTCTTTGGGGAAGAAAAGGAGCATGCATTCTTAGGAAGTTGGATGATTCCATCATTGTTGTCATCGTTGTTGTTGTTGTTGTTGTTGTTGTTGTCGTCGTCGTCGTCGTCATCATCATCATACAGATCCAGGACAGTGATCAAAGGCCTGATGTAACGGATGCTCTTTTCTTCTCCACGAACGCTCTTTTAGGCATGACCCTCCCAAATCAAAAAGGTGTCTTGGACACCTTCAAATCAGACGGGGAGAGCAAGATGCTCATTGCGACTTCTGTGGCTGACGAAGGGATTGACATTGCTCAGTGCAATCTTGTCCTGCTGTACGAATATACAGGCAACGTCATCAAAATGATACAAGTCAGAGGTAAGTTGGCATTGGCAGAGGTCTTCCATGGGAACATAAAGGAGTTCTATTTTGTTGTAATAGCCAAATTTTGTAGACCCCTAAAGCTGCCCAGAGGTTCATCTGCCAAATGGGTGAGAATCCAATTCGCAGCAGGGTAACACTGTGAGGAAATAAACATTTCAGGGTTCTGTTGGCCTGCATCTCTCACACGGTAGAAACGAGTTTATGGAACATCACCACAGGAGTATTTGCGACGGAGGGCATCAAGTTTGACTTAACAGTTCAGTCGACAGTAGAGAGGGGCATGAAATGAACTTTTAGTTCGTTTCATTATTCATGATTCATTTTGTTAGGTAATGAAACGAATAACGAACCCCAGAGTGATTTAAACGATCCAAACCGAACACATTGGCTCGGTTTGGTTTGTTTCGTTACGTGGCCGATGACAGCGGCCGTTCGTTGTCATCGCCCACAGGGAAAACTGTCTAGAGAGAGCCCCGTTCTTGCCTCCACATGCGGAGGCAGGACCGAGGCTCTCCCTAAAGGGATCTTCCCTGCTGGCGATGACAGCCCGGCTTTCATTGCCCGCGGGGAGGACTCTCTAGAGACAGCCCCGTTCTTGCCTCCGCATGCGGAGCCGAGGCCGGGGCTCACTCTCAAGGGATCTCTGCCGCGGGGGGATGACAGCCCAGCCGGCTGTCATTCGCCCGTGGCAGAGGATGTTCTAGAGAGGGCCCTGGTCTCAACTCCACACACGGAGGCGGGATCGGGGCTCTTTCTGAAGGGATCTCCACCATGGGCAGATGACAGCCAGGCCGGGCTGTTATCCGCCCGCGGGGGAGAACTGTCTAAAGAGTCCCCTCTTCTCACCTCCGCACATGGAGGCGGAAACAGGGGTCTCTTTAAAGGGATCTTCCCTGCGGCGATGACAGCACCCAGCTGCTGGCGCCACCGGTAAGAACCCGAACTGGTTTGAATCAGTACGGATTCGTATGAATTTTTTTTTAAATTGTACGAAACCAAACCAAACCGAACCAAGGGTGGGCCCGAACCAGACGAACCCGAACCATGGGTTTTCTGGTTCGTGCCCATCTCTATTTGACAGGGCAAAAGAAAGAAATAGTGAAGGCCTAACGAACATGCTGTTTACTAAAAACAACATTGTACAATCTTTGTCATGGACTATTTTGTACTAGAGCTCTATTGGGCTCATGGAATTTCTACGGCAGACTGCTTCGGAAAAGGTCTGAGATATCTATCTATCTATCTATCTATCTATATCTATATCTATATATAGATATAGATATAGATATAGATATAGATATAGATATAGATATAGATATAGCTTTTGTTGGATTCTTTGACACTTCTGTTGGGCCAAAGAAGTGAGGGCCTCTGGTGGAGGGGCCCTCAATTCCTCTGTCCTGCCAGGCACATGGCAGCCAAAGTGGGGAAAATGTGGATGTGGAGGGGGACATTTCCTAAATAGATGTGGTTCATTACTGTTGTTCATTACCTATAACATATGTACCAGTGTTGGTGAACCTATGACCATAGGTGGCACTTGGAGCCCTTTCTGTGGGCGCACAACATCGCCCCGTCACAGCCACCTGCATTCAGGTTAAACTGCTGTTAAAGTGCCAAAAATTAACGGGTTTTGAATCACAGTTTGGACACTCTCTAAAAGGTTTGCCAACACTGGCATATAGAGTGTATAGTACACCTACTGCACAATAGTGTATCCAACATAATCCGCAACTTGTTTTAAGTTATGTGACCTTGGCCTGAAGAAAATTGTTGTTGTTTTTTTAAAAAATGGATGGTGGAAGCAGAAATGCATGCCATGAAAGGAGCCTGTAGGGTCTAATGCAGTGGTTCTCAACCGTGTGCAACCTAGTACAGTGGTTCCCCACCCTTTTGCGGTTCACATACTGCGGTTCCGCTATATCGCGGGACCGCAGTATCTGGAAAGGGCTTGAGGGAGGGAGGAAGGTTTGGGGGCTTTTTGAACCTTCCTCCCTTTCCCCAAGCCCTGGGCTCCAGCTGATTGGTGCTGGGGTGGGGAAACAAAAGG
>JAHTLZ010000220.1:0-12298 GCA_023846285.1 Phrynocephalus versicolor | reverse complement strand
ATACATACATACATACATACATACATACATACATACATACATACATACATACATACATACTTCCTTGTCCCGGACCAGGATTTCCAGCACAAAGGAATAAAGTCTCAAGCCAAGCATTGTTTTCTAATGTGCTGGAGAGTCTTTGCAAGTCATGTGTGTGTGATATACATATGGATCACACTGAAATGCTTTTAGATATGATATGGACTTTTAACAGTAGGGAGAGAGAGAGAGAGAGAGAGAGAGAGAGAGAGAGAGAGAATGACCACTTCTAATTATTTAAAATGCAGATTAGGATGTCAGAATAATTGGATAAGGCCCCCCGCTTATGTTTAGGTGCTACACCAGTCATCCAAAGCAACTGGAACAATTGAAAGAACAGAAATATGGAATCCAATATGAGGGGGAAATGGAGCAAGATTTCTACAGTTCAGTGCAGGAAATATTTTAGGCCCCACCCTCCATTTTAGAGATATGCTATGCCACCCCTTCCCACACGCCCCAGTACTCATATTTGGTGAAAGAGCAACCCAGGCCATCCTGTGTAATGTACAGGCAATGTTTAGGTGACTTACAAATATGTATACCTACTTAGTCGGAAGAAAATACGTGCAAATAAATGGCATATAAATGGTCTGCCAGGGCCGCCGGGGAAATAATCTGTGTAAGAAGAACGGCGGGTCTAAGACAACATCAAATATTCATAAGAACACAGAGTAAAACTCAAAGAAAAGCTTGTGAACGTGCAGGAAACTGTACTTTGAAGGAAAGTCGATGTTATTACGGGGTTATGTGGCACAGTAGATTAATACACCCAGCTGTCACTTCTGTGAACTTGGCTTTAAATCTAACTCATAAAAGGCTTCCTTGTGCACAGGAGAAGCCTAAGCAAATTCCTCAAGGTAGAAGAAATGAAATGAAATGAAATGAAACGAGCCAGCGAGTGAGCAAGGGAGCAAGCAGGAGCTCCTTGGCAAATATCTCTAAATGAGAAAACGAAAATGTGTTTCTTCAGAAGGATACATCAGGCAATTCCTTGGACGTATCGGTGTCTCTGCCTGTGGTGACAGCCCGTGTGGGGTTTGCTCCGGGTCGAGTTAAAAAAACAAACTGTTTTGCAAGTGGCTTGTCCCCTGTGGGAGATTTTGCACAGCGCCATGGCAACCAAGGGTAATAGGACAGACTGGTCAGCAAGCCCTGTCTGCGCTGTACTCCTTTTAGTGACAGATCTACACACAGGCTAAGAAAGCTCCTCTTTAGGGTCTTAATTTCAAATTATAAAGTGTCCCCCCGCCTTTTAAAAATGTTTTTCATTTTGAAGATGGATTTGCAGCTCCCTCTTCTTCTCCACCACTTAATAAAGATCTACAACCGTAACCAATTACTTAGGTAATTGAGATCCCGGGCAGCATAATGCACATGAACGACGGTGGCCTTCACCCGTCGGGCCAAAAAACAACACCAGCAGCTGACAAAAGATGGTGTGTGGCACTTCACCCCATCTCCTGATTCACAGTCAAAAAGATGACCAGGCCGAGAGGCCATGTTTTTTTACAGCAACTGGTGACAGGACAGCATCGTCCATGGCCGTTACTTCACGAGCCGCTCGCTTCGCGGTAAGCCGTCATTTGCGTGCGAACCGACCGCTTCAGTCCGCACGCTCCTCCCTTTTGGCTGCGACGTCACCCCGACCACGCCCCCTTTAGCGTGCTCCAACCGGGGCAAGTGATGCCCCTGGCGGAGGACGGGAATCTCTTCGCTTCGCATCTCGCTTCGCACCCAGCGCCACGTGTGGTCTCAGTTTTTGGCTTTTATTTCAAGTTTTTTTAAAAAATATTCAAACAGGGATATCGATGCATCGCTATATTGTTTCATCGCTTTGCGCTGTTACTTCCTCGCTCAAGTAGCAGCAGCGGCGGCGGCGGCGGCGGCGGCGGCGGGCGCAGGAGGAGCCGCTGCTGCCTCGCCCGGCCAGAGCAGGGCACCCGGGGCAGGCAGCGTGCAAGCGGCGGAGGGCGGGCGGCTGTGCCATGCGGGGCTCCCCCCGAGTAGCAGCGGCGGCGGCGGCGGGGGGCTGCCAATGATGCCAGGAAACAAAACACAGGATCGTACAGTAACCACGCTCTGTCGTGAATGACAGCCAAGCATTGATGCATCGATACACCGGTCCCTTTTTTAAAAAAAAAATCAAAGAACGCGGGAAACGGGGGAAGAACATCAGTGTTTTAATGCGAATGGAGCTCGTGAGGTCATTCTCGATTCGAACGGAAAAGCGGCCCACGTGAGTACAGGGAAAAAGGGGTGGGGGCGAAGGGAGACCACGTGATCGCCTTCGCATTCAAAGCGAAGGCAATCACGCTGCGAACCGAAGAGCCTCGTGAAGTGACGGCCCATGTTTTAGCAACCTTTGCATGCTGCCTTCCAGAGGTTTGGCTGGGAGGGATCTTTCAGGGCTGGGGTGACTGTCAATCAATCCAGGAGCAACCAATGGTTCCCTCCTCTGCCTCAGTGTTTGAAGAGAGCCCCGCCTCTTTCCTTAAGTGTTCTTTCCCCACTCTTTTCAGTGTATGGCTTGCTTGCTTCATGTAGTATTCTGTCAATATTCAGTATGTAGTCAGTCAACAGTCATGTCATCAGTCATGCTCTTTTTTGTAACACCTTGTTGTTTGTTTTAATTGTAAACCACCCAGATTTCCGTCCGGAAGATGGGCGGTATAGAAATACAACAAACAAACAAACAAACAAATAAGCAGGCTATGAATCAGCTCACGTCTGTTGGTGTAACTAGTCATTATTTTTCTTTAAATGCCATATTGTAGAATTTGAAAGAAAAACGAGGGGAAAGAATTTGGGGACAGCTGTTCTTCTGATCCTGAACATCACACCCCAACTGCCTATGCCACTGAAACACTACCCACAGACGGACAGTGTCTTTGCAAGAACAAATCGAGTGATCACACAGGGAAGAATTTTATTTGAATTGATCTGGCTTGAAGAAAACAGAAACACACACACACACACACACACACACACATATGCACACGTACGCACGCACATGCACACACACACACACACAAACCATGTGGAGAGCTAGAAGGGTCTGGTGGATCCAAATCGGCCTTTGTACTGTGTGACCATCAAAACCAACCAACCAAAACCAACCAACGGTGAAGCACTCAGTAACGTAACTGCAGCAAATCTCTCAGTAGTTGTGTAGTCCCAGGCAAAAATCAAGCACTGACATCACCACGGATTATAGAGGTTCACAGGTTTTCTTGAAAGGGGGGCAAACATCTTGACCTGTCATGCCGTGGTGAGAAGCTGGATCCTCAGGGGCAAGCAGTGTTAAGTCATATAAATCCCGTTCTATGTTCCTGTGATTTTTATTGGCTGTTATTATTTTACGTTAGGGTGGCAGTGTAAACTGCCTTAAGGTTTATGCAAGAGAGATACATGTTTTGTGGAAACAATCAGTTTCAGAAATACAGTTTGAGTACAAGTTAGTATAAATATTCATGAGGATACCTCTGACATCACATGAAAATGGGACACAGAAATGAAAGCCTGCAAAATTTGCTTGTAAATACATACACAACTGACACAAACCAATGCTAGACTGACCCATTTGTCTGTATTTCTGATGACAACAGATATAAGGATTTGTTCTGGTGTAAAAAAAGATAAAGGTTCCCCTTGCACATGTGTGCTAGGGATGGTGCTCATCTCCGTATTCAAGCCGAAGAGCCAGTGTTGTGCAAGTCCATGGCCATGTGGCCGGCATGGCTGCAAGGAAACACTATTTTTCCTTCCCGCTTTTTATGGCGTTACCTATTTATCTATTTGCATTTTACATGCTTTCAAACTGCTAGGTTGGCAGGAGCTGGGGTTACCAGCAGGAGCTTGCTCCTCTGTGTGGCACCCGGGATTCGAACTGCCGAGCTACCGACTTTGCAGCTGACAGTTTTTGGAGCCTCAGTCTGCTGAGCCACCACGTGTAGGCAGAGGCTAAAGATAGTAAGTAGTAGTGAGATTTATCTCTTTACTGCTATCAATCAAGAAAGACTTTCCCCTTAATAAGGTCTTGTTTCTAAATGTCAAAATATTCTATATCCTGAAAGGACAGCACCTCTTGTGCACCTGTAAAGGTTCTCTCCCCTATGTTTTCTTTAACTTTTAAAAAATAAACACAAGCAATGGTTTCTCAAAATAACTACCTGAACTTGGGTCATTCAAGTCTCCCAGCGGTTCAGTGAATGAATGGTTTGCCAAACACTGGGTGGGGTTTTGAATTAAAGTGGTTGACCTTAAGATATTGGAGAAAATGTACTGGTTCCTAAGTTCAGTTTGCTTGCAGTGGTGTTCATCTCCTGTGCACTTTTCTGTGGATCTGTAGAATTAATTACTCTTCTGAATATACAGGCGGCACGGGTTGCAGATGTTCTAATGCTTGCATTTGTGAAACCAGCCATTCCACAAATGAATGCCGCAGTATGTTGCAGAACTACTTGTGTGGGATGGGATTTTTTTTTATTTACCCGGATTTAAAGTTTATATCCTGCCTTGTCCTCTGTTTTAATGAGATTCCTTGCAATTAAGCAAAAGGCATGTTGATCTTATTTAGGTTACAGTTGCAACCATGGTTGTTAGCATTCAAATGCCTTTGCTTCGTCCATGATAGGTTTGTACATCTAGGTGGCTGACTCTGCTTTACAGGATCAACTCTGATCTCTTTTAAAAGAACTTGCAACATTTCTGAATGAGATTACATTAGCTTTTTTTTTGGGGGGGTCAACTTGAGGCTAGTGAATTGTAATGTACTTTGATAAGGTTTTCTTATCTTCCTGTTCTGACACACAGGATATTGAGTGCCAGCAGTTCAATGGCTAGAGAAGGTCAGGTGATCTTTACCTAAGAACAGCCATATCCCTACTTCTACCGTACAGATTGTTTTATAGTGGTGTGGGGAACTTGGGTTCCTCCCAGATGGGCCAGATCCCAGAAACCCCAGCCAGATGGGCAAATAGTAAGAGATTCAGGAAGTTGTTATCAGAAACATCTGGGGAGGGGGGGGAGCTAAATACTGCCCTGCTATATAAGGAGCAACCAATTGTGGGTGGTTTACCAGCATTAAACTCTGTATTCTATATGGCACTTTAAGTGTCCCATTCATGAAGGTCCAAGCATTTGGTCACACGACAGCATGGATTCTGCTTGTGAGAAGACAAACTGAAGTGCCGCTGACTGCTTGATGAGTTATCCCGCTATGGGTATGTGTGATCCAAAAAAAAAAAAAAAAATCATTATTAAGCATGTGTTTGGGGAAGAATTGACACTAACCATCTTGTATGAACTAGAGAAGTGCAATCTCCATAAACATTATCTCACCCCCTTCCACAACCACTATTCTTGGACATTTTCTCGACTCCCAATTGTTGCATGAGAAGAAGGGAGATTTTTTTTTTAAAAAAAACTGAGATTGTGACAGTGGCACTAGTTGACCTTGATTTTGAAGAATCCATTAGAAGAGAGATGTTGAAGCCTGCTTATTTACTTCTCTTATCTACTTTGGTTTGCACTCTGCATGAGCTGTCCGGGGTGATGGGTTTTTTGGGAGGCTGGGGTGGAACAGGGGCCAGCACTTTACTTAGGATGGTCCTTTAAGGTGTGAATTGAAACCCAGACTAAACTCACAGCAGATCTCTGTATCTGGAGCCACCAGACACCACAGAAGCAGGAGTCCTCACTGAATCCTGTCTGTGGAGGGAAGGAATAATTCTGTTTCAGGATGCCAATGACTGTTTTCCCAAAGCTGGAGTTTTAGTGTTGCCATCTAATGTAGTTAGTAAGCCCCTTTGTTTCCATCCATCTGACAATAGGGCTCCTTGTATCCGACACTGCACATTTACTGTGGAAGTGGTCCTTATTCCTTGCTCATTCTGCTCCTATATTCTATTTGCATATTTTTCTTTGTCAGTTTTTCCTGTTTTCCTCACAAAGCTCAGAAAATCCAACCTAAAAAAGCCTGAATGCATTGGAACAGCTGAATAATATCCTTAGATGTTCCACCACATGCCTATTCATTAACCCTCCTGGTTTCTGTAGATCAGTATTAGTGAACCAATGGTACGGCTGCCAAAGGTGGCACTCGGAGCCCTATCTGTGGGCACCCGACATCGCCCCTTCTCAGCCACCTGGATTCAGATTAAATGGTTGTATTGGCACTTTGCGAAAAATTAGTGGGTTTTGAATCACCGTTTGGGCACTCAGTCTCTAAAAGGTTCGCCATCATTGCTCTAGATCATTGGAGCCATGTCTCTCTCTATGGTTTGTCCCTTCTTTTTATGAATAATGTAGTTGTGTCATTCCTCCCCTTTTCAAATAGAAGTCCCTTTTTCTTTTTCTTTTTCTTTTTCGTCTATCTTTGAAACATCAGCCACTGGTAGCCCTCATCAGAACTGGGATTGGAAAGAAGGAAGAGGTAGTGCTTATCTCTCTCCCAACTCATGCCATCGTATTACCTATCTCAGAAGGGAGATGAGACCCCATCCTGATGGCTCGCTTTTGTTGATAGAAATACAACAAATTCTTCTCAGTCTAATGGCCTTCGTAATGTGGCCAGTACCAGCTGCTGGGGGAAGTTCCTGGGTATTGTTGCCAAGAGCCCCTTACTTCCGTTCAGCTCTAGGAGTGTCTTTAGACTCTTTACTAACAAGCAGGAAAAAGGCATGAAAATGCTCACCAATTCCACCTGGTGGGCAATTCTGATATTGTACCCTACCACACAATGCAAACTAGAGATGGGCACGACTTAGCGGAATTCTCGTTTCCGTTTCCATTACTCGTTTCCATTACGGAACGGAAAAGGAAATGACAATTACTCCGCCAGAACTCAAACTCGAACCGACTAAAGAATAATTGTATCTGATTTGTCGTTGTTGTTCCTGGCATCGCGGCGATCCCGCGATGCCAAGCGGCACAGAAAAAAAGTTTTTAAAAGTTAAAAAAACCCCGATTCCCGGCCCTAAAAGCAGGCGAAAACTGTCTGAGGGCACCTACCAGGCCAGAAGGGTGTTTTATTTGGGGGGGTTCCCCGCCCCCTCTCCTTGGCTAGTGCTACTGCTGCGCTGCTGGTACCAGGCAGGGGGGCATCGTCTCGTCTGCCTTTGCCATGCGGTGTGCGGGCGGGGGGATCCAAAATGGCGACCGCAATATTTTTTTTGAAATCGTGGTCCAAAAACCCACCAAAGCACCACAGAAACATGCGAAAATTAGCTATTTTAAACGCTTGAATTTTTACAGTAGCAGCAGCGGGTTTGTCTTGCCAAAATACGTCTCCGTTGATTTTATTTTATTTTTTTCTTAATTTATTTTTTTACACCTGCGCAATGATGGGCTGGCCATGGGATGGGACCATGCAAATTTTTGGAGCCATTCCACCAATCGCATGGCCAGGTTTTGACTGACACTTCTGGATGTGCAAGAGGGCATAAAAAGGCGAGGCAGTCCCGTCCGTCGCAGTCTGGGCTTGGATCTTGGTGGAGGGTGGTCAGGGCTGGATTGCTGCGCTCAGTCTAGTTTCGATTTCGCGGTCGCGGTCACGTTAGGCAGGGACAGGGAGGGAATTGATTCAATTGAAATTGAATTTATAGGAAAAAATAATAATTTCTTTCATTCCCTGTGGGGAATAGCAATGCAGAGTTTATTCTTTTTTGTGTTCTCCTGCATTTTGGAGGAAGATTTCCTTTTTTTATTTGCTTATATTTGCTTCAAGGGGGAGGGAAGGTTTGAGTGGGAGCGGGAGGGTAGGGTAGGTGCTGCGGATTTATTTTGAAAATATATATTATTTTATACTACCATTTCTTTTCTATCCCAATTTCAAACCAAGTTCATTTACTCTTGGCCAAGGTCCTTTTACCCTGTGCCTACAGGTCTGCTGCTGTGGCGATTGGGGTTTGGGAAGGGAATAGCAACTGCAAGCAAGCAACCCTACCCTAGTAGCAGTTTATAATAACTTTTATCTAAAAATATAATACTACCATTTACTTTCTATTTTCTAAAGTTTATTAGCAAGTGGCAAGCAACAGCCAAGGTCCAGTACTAGTGCTTAGAAGGGGAGGTTGGAGGCTGTTATTTTAAAAATATACAGAGTACAGACTGAGTAGACAGAGTTCCCCTCGCCAACCAGTGCACTCAAAGTTCTCAAACACATTTGTTGGCAACAAGCCAAGGGCACCCTCCTCTATAGAAAATTTTACAATTACATTTTACTTACTTACTCTTTCACTTGTCCAACACCTCATTCATTTATTTGCAGTCAGGCACACAAACAAACATATTTGTTGAAGGGCACCCACCTCTATAGAATATTTTTTTACAATTACATCTAGAAGAACTTAAAGTTCACTTAGTTACTTGCCCTGTGCATTGTGAAAGTTGTGTGCCAGATTTGGCACACCCCTTCTACTAGCTTGGTTGTTGTGCTGTTGTGTGAGTCAATCTCTCACTCATTTATTGGCAGTCTACATACCAGCAGGATTGCATTGGCTTTGGCTTAATTGCTTGTCCTTAAGTGTGTGTGACTGTGAACTGAAGCCAGAAGGACCTTGGAGATGGGGGGCCAATTTGAGAGGAGTAGAGTAGACCCCTCATCCAGATTTGGGGAGGAATGGAATGTCTGTTTCTCCTGCTGCCACTGAGAGAGGTGGAGGGGAGATGGGATGGATTCAAAACCAAACAACAAAAACGTATAACAAACAGGCACGTCAGCCAGACCAAGTAGGGTGGCTGGCCAGTTCAGCATCAGCAGATTCAGCAGACCAAGAGAAAAAAAAGAAATGCATTCTTTCTGCCCCACTTTGTTTGCTTATATAGGATGCACTAGCCTTGTTGTGCAGCAGCAAGTCCATCACCCAGGCCAGTTTAAACTGTTTTTCGCCTGCTCATTTGTGGGACCCGCGCCCGCCCGCCGCCTCCCTGCGCGCCCGCCTGCCGTGCGCCCGCTCGCCCCTCCCCCTGCCGCTGCTGCCGCCCACCCATGGACCCCCGCTGCCGCCGCCCGCCCTGTGCCCACAGCTCCCCGTCGGTCGGACGTCAAATTGCACGAAATCGCGGTAGAAACGACAAACGAAAAAACAAAAAACAAAACGACAAATTTTTGCAAATTTTCGCGAAAAACGGAAACGACCCGAAACGGACCCATCCCAAAAAACGACAACTTGAAAAAAAAAATTTCCTAGTCGTGCCCATCTCTAATGCAAACAATATTTTTCTTTTCTTTTGCTGAGCTGATAACAGAATGGTGCAGAAAGAGTTAAAATGCTCTTTTACAGTACCTTTTTGGGAAGCAACTTCAAAGTGTTCTGCTTATATACCGCCCCATACTACTACAAGTAGTCTCTGGGCAGTTTACAATTTTTTAATTACAGAGTGCAGGCTACACATTCCCCCCCCCCCCCCCGCAAGCGGGGTACTCATTTTACCGACCTCGGAAGGCTGGAAGGCTGAGTGAACCTTGAGCCTGCTACCGGGGATTGAACCCATGTCGTGAGCACAGTTTTACCTGCAGTACAGGCATTTAACCACTGCGCCACGAGGCTCTTGGGTAACTTTAGAGTGTTACCCTTTGCTCTCCCCAAATGGCTTTGCAATTCCTTGTAATATTACTTTTGGAATGTAACTTACTTACCATCGTTTTCTGTCTATCTGACGCTCCCAAGTATAAGACAGCACACACTTTTCCAACCCCAAATTATAGAAAGAAAAAGAGGAGCCTGGACAGACCCTCCCTGTTTTCTTGCCCTGAACCTGGTGGGCAGCTGGCGGCCTGGGCTTCTCTTTCTCAGCTTCAGTGTGAAGGAAGCTGAGAAAGAGGAGCCTGCCAGGGAGAAAGCAATAGGAGGCAAGCACTGGGGAAAGCATGGGAGGACAGGAGCATGGGACTGCTTGAGGAAAAGAGAGAGGAAGGATCCCTTGCACAGATCAAAAGAACGTAAGAACAGCCTGGCTGGAACAGGCCACAGGCCCATCCCGTCCAGCATTCTGTCTCACACAGGGGCTCACCATTTGCTTCAAGGGATTCCCAAGCAAATATCTTCAACTGCATATGATTCCCTGCAAATGGCACTGAGAGAGATATCCTGCCTCTCTCTCCAACCCAGAGGTTGTCCTTGGGCATCCATCATGATAGCCATGAACTTGAGAAGGATGATGAAGAAGCAGGGCTGGAATTGGGTAATGGATGCGGGGAGGAAGAGAAGCACTGGGGAGAGGGTGTCAAGCTGGACAGGTGCAGGCAAGAATCATCCTACACTCACCGGGGCTGGGAAAGAGGCAGCTTGCGCACTCTTGTTTGGTAAGAATTAGGGTTCATACCTCTGAGCTATGCACCACCAAAGAGGATCCCACCAGGAAAATGCCTCCAGGAACCTACTGTAGAGAAGGCAAAATGGCCGAGAGGCTTCTCCCAGCTCATCTGTACAGTCACTCCAAGTTGAGTGAAGATTTGGATTTCAGACATCTGAGTTATACAGCCACAAGGTAGGCCTTCGTAGGGAAGTGCCCTCTAGTAATTGGCTTGGAGAATCTTAAACTTCACCGACATTGGGGGGGGGGGGGGAATTGCAAAGGAGAGTCAGAGGAAGTTTCTCTGTAAGTTCAGAGACTCTCGGTGTCTGGGAAGGCCATTACTGGAGGGGATCTATTTGGGGTGCATGACTGAGATATCAAAAATCCAGTCTTGGCCAAACTTGGAGGGATTGTAGTGGGGAGTTAGGGAATGCATGATGTCTGAGTTATGCATTCCCCAAATAGATCTCTTCCATTAAAGTTCTCCCCACATACTTTTGGCCCAATAAAATGACAAATCAAAAATGATAAAATTCATCAATTTGTATCCACCAAGGGACTTTATACATGACAAATACGAATTGATGAATTTTGACAAATTGGCCAAATTCATCAGAAAATGGGATTCATTTTTCAATTCTCCCCCGTCTCTAATCTAATCCTTAAACGAGATAGGTCTCAAAACTTGGATGAATGTTTTGGAAGGTTTCCAGTACACATATTCCACTTTCCATTCTATTAGGTTCTGCATCATGTTTGAAGTGCACCCTTCTTTACTTCAGGAGTAAAAACTGAGAATTAATATACAGAGAGGTAGATCTGATTCCAAGTTCTGAAATGATGTGGAAGTCAATCTTTAATTTGCATCTATGAATGTGCAGCTGCTGTAGTTAAATTCAGCATCAATCACTTTTTGTGTACAAAGAAAGAAAGAAAGAAAGAAAGAAAGAAAGAAAGAAAGAAAGAAAGAAAGAAAGAAAGAGCAACATTTGTGTCTTCAGTACATATGTGAGAAAACTAACAGAGCAGGGAACAGTTGAATATTAAAAGCTCTATTAATCAAATGCAAATTATGCCTCCAGAATATCACAGCTGTACAAAATGAAGCTCAGAACAGTAGAGTTTGCCCAATATGAAAAAAAGAAAACCCTGCAAGCATCTGCTCATTTTTTTAAAAGGAAAACAAAAGCCTTTGATTTTGTGAGAAGCATTTTCCGTATGATTGAAACATTCACAAATCAGCCACTGGTACAACTCAATCTCTTCTAAATGGTGGTTTATGTATTTATGTCAGGCATTCCTCTCCCCCAACACATGTTGTCATAGTTACACCACAATCCTGGATGGAACACCCTTTCATCACAGTTTTTACACATTTATTTATGTGCGTAAACAGCGGGAAAGGATTTTACAGAGTTTGACTTGAATGAAACAAAATAAGTTGCATTCTACTTCGGAAGACTTCTGTAACAGGGAAGCGTGAAACTCTGATATAAGTAGAGCTTGAGAAAGTTATTTGTTTGTACTACAAGTTGGGTTTTGATTCCCAGCATTGCCTGGTGGATTCTGGGAGTTGTAGGTCAAAAAAGTGGTAGTTCCATGCTATGAACATAAGTTTGTTTTAAAAGAGATTTAAATGTCTATCACAGAATATTAGCAGCACTTCTGACTACAGAGCTGATAATTCAACTACTACTTGTGGTATAGCGATTAAAATACTGTGCTGCTGTCAAAGACACTTTTCACAACGTGATTTGGATTCTGGGCTCAGGTAGCTGGCTCGAGGTTTGCTCAGCCTTCCATCCTTCCAAGGCTGATAAATTGAGTACTCAGGCCGCTAGGGTGTGGGCAATGTGTAGCTTCCATAATTGCTGTGTAAACTTCCCAAATAATGCTTTCAGTGCTGTGGGGCAGTATTTATTTATTTATTTATTTATTTATTTATTTATTTATT
>JAHTLZ010000219.1:1207472-1222612 GCA_023846285.1 Phrynocephalus versicolor | reverse complement strand
TTTGTCTTGCAAAAAAACGTCTCCGTTGATTTTATTTTATTTCATTTCATTTTATTTTTTTACACCTGTGCATTCGCAATGATGGGCTCGCCCATGAGAGTGCAACATGCAAATTTTCCACCAATCGCAAGGCCACTTGGCCAGGTTGACCACAGAGACTTCTGGGATGTGCCAATCGGGCATAAACAGCCCACTAATCGTAGCCCGAACCTGAACCCTAAGCCTAAGCCTAACCCATACACCAGTACACTGTCCTTCTAAGTGGGTCACAGAGGCACCCAGAGGTGCACCCCAATACTCACCCTAACCTCACCCATCACTAGCCTAACCCTAGCTCTTGTGCACTGCTAACCCATCTTAATCCTAAGCCAGATCTACTTGCATTACACTACATAAGTATATGAAACGCAGCATGTGCAAAGAGTCTGCCAGTCCGTCACTTGTGGCTCTGGCTGACTCCTGCAGCTGCCTCCAGGAGCCCGCTACCCCCCCCAACCAGTACTAACGACAACGAAAAAACGAAAAAACGAACCGACTAATTTTTGCGAATTTTCGCGAAAAACGGAAACGAAACGAATCGGACCCTAGCCGAAAACGAAAACGAAAACGAAGGTTTTTTTCTGAGTCGTGCCCATCTCTACTAGGCAGCATCCTGAAGAGCAGAGACATCACTTTGCCAACTAAAGTCAGGATAGTCAAAGCTATGGTTTTTCCAGTAGTGATGTATGGAAGTGAAAGCTGGACTATAAAGAAGGCTGATCACCGCAGAATTGATGTTTTTGAGCTGTGGTGCTGGAGGAGAGTCTTGAGAGTCCCCTGGACTGCAAGGAGATCAAACCTATCCATCCTGAAAGAAATCAGCCCCAAATGTTCACTGGAAGAACAGATTTTGAAGCTGAGGCTCCAGTACTTTGACCACCTCATGAGGAGAGAGGAGTCCTTGGAAAAGTCCCTGATGTTGGGAAAGATGGAAGGCAAAAGGAAAAGAGGACGGCAGAGAATGAGAAGGTTGGACGGTGTCATCGATGCAACCAACATGGATTTGACCAAACTTCGGGAGGCAGTGGAGGATAGGAAGGCCTGGCAAGCTCTGGTCCATGGGGTCGCGAAGAGTCGGACACGACTGAACGACTGAAAAACAACAACAAACTCAGACGTCAAGACTCTGTTCACCACAAAACTTGGAGGGAGTGTAGAGAAGGGTGCATTGGGGGCCGTTTTATAGCCCATTAATGAATAAAAATCACTTTTAAAACAATCCATTTGTGTTGATTTGGAGACTCCATTTATAACAAATGCAAATTGACAATTTTTGACTAATCAGCCCTATTCATCAGAAAATATGATTCATTGTTCAATTTCTCCCTATCTCAAAGTCATGAAAGTCAGTGGATATTGTTGATTCATTTAATATTCATCTCTTCATATTTGTTGGGTCCAGACATGCTGACAATTACAAAAAGATGTAATTTATTCATCCCCATTTGTCTCCCCCCCACACACACTTTTTTAAAAAAAAGTCTGTGGTCTAAGGAAAAACAAAAGCTGTCCATTACAAGAATGATCGCAGCCACTTCCCTTTTCCTGAAGGAAACTGCCACTGCTGCCATCTTGGAACGGGGCAGCATAGTTTCCATTAGGGTCTAAATGAGGCATGCCCAAAATTCGACCCTCCAGATGGTTTAGACCACAACTCCCAGAATTCCAAGCCTGTATTTCCAATGGCAAAGGACTGTGGGAGGTGTGGTCCAAAACATCTGGAGGGCTGAAGTTTGGACATGCCTGGTCTAAGGTCCACAGACTCCACACTCATTGGGTTGAATTAATCACAATTATTTGGGAAAGGCAAACTACAAGCAATAAAACCCGCTGTTTGAGGAACCAGCAGGGACAGAGGGTGGGACTGAAGAACCACTGCTTGTCATCTAGCCCTGAAACCAAACCCACGCCACTCCCGTCCATCAAACCTGTTTTTAAAAATGCAAATGGAAATGAAAGAAAAGAAACCCAGATAATTCCATCCATGTAAGTGCTAAAAGTGCACAACATCCCATAAAGGGTTCAGAATTCAATAGCTGAACCTACGATGGCAAATCATCCCAGAAAGACTGCCTATTTCCCCTATTGTGCTGTGGGTTTTCTTCCCCCCCTCCCCCCACTGTAGGGGAAAACTGGGAAATTCTGCTGTGACAAGATAAAGTATAATACTGGGATTTGCTCTGAGCGCTCTATCAAAGCTGGGCACACACCCAACAGAGGTATTCAGTCTGTAGCTTAAAGCTGCGGTGGGAGATTTAGAAACAGGTCACAGCTGAAGAGCGATCAAAAAGATTCCCAAATCAAAAGCGGTTGCTTTTAATTGGGGTCTTGTGGTGCTGAGCAAGATAATCCCTTTCAGAAAACTAACTTCTGCAAAATTACACGTGGGAAACTTCTCAGTGCAGTAGATTATAACAAACTTTACCATTGCCTGGGACAATTAAAAGGAGACCACCGTTTGTTAAATTCTGTGTAGGTGGCCTTCTTGTGGATCCTTTTAACACCTCCCAAATAATGCCGCCATCCCACCCACCCCTGGTCTTTCTTTTCTCTTTTTACTGTGTATTGTTCAGCCTGGGACAGGAAATATCAGCAGCAGCTGTTATTGGGGGGGAAATGTGAGTGTATGAGTTCTCAGATGAAGAGATAAGAAACTCTTGAATGTGAACTACTGCATACATGCTGAGAGTTCTTGATCCATGAGACAACCACCCCAATGCATGTGGGCTTTCCCACGCGCAAAAGACTGTCATGCCCGTTAACAGCCACATGTCAATTAGCTGAAATCAAAGTCCTTATTCTTATGCATATTAAACAATGTTGCCATCAAAAAAAGGGTAGGATGTTGGCTGCCACCCACAAACTTTCCCAGTTTAGATCCCTGGAACTGTCACTGGAGTGAATTACAAATTGTGTTGTGGCACCATTTAATAAAATACAAATTAGTGGAGCTTTCCAGCTCAGCTTCCGGATTCATTGCAAGCAAATGGAAGGGAAGCATTTCAACTGAATGGAAACTTCGATAAATTACATATTCGGCCCTTTTCCTTTGACACCGTATAATATAAAGGAATTTAAATGTTGTGCACAGACCTGAAGAAGAGTTGAGAGGTATCATTGCTGCTGCTGTTCTTTTACTTATACAGTAGGACCCCATATCCACTGTTTCAGTTATCCATGGTTGGCAGAGGAAAAAATAAACAAATAATTCAGCAGCCACAAAGCAAGCAAACAGCAGCTGTAAAGCAAGCTACTGTCAGAAACAGCAGTCATAAAGCAAGCTACTGTCTCAAAACACCAAATTTTTGTGGGGGTGGCATTCTCTCTTATCCACGGTTTTCATTATCCATGGGAAGGCTGGGAACTAATCCCCAGCAGATACCGGGGTCCTACTTTATAGCGATTTTCATTCACAAAGTGCCTTCTGATCTTTTGCTGAATCACTGTCAATTATTCTCATTGTAAAGGTGGGAAATTAAGTCAACACACTAACAATCTGAGCAAGGTTAATCCACTGAGTTAATCCACTGAGGTGAACCGAAATGTACTACAAACCTAATTAATTACTCTATGCCAGACCAAACAGAGCATGGGAAGTTGCAATTAAAAAGTAATTAGTTGCATGTATGAGTAGCCAAAGGCCAAGCAAAGTAACTATACATAAAATATTTACTTTCCTGTTTTTCAAAAGTCACTAAAAGTTATTTTGTTGCATTTTAAAAATATATGGATACCGCAGCTTCCTACCATGAGTCACCATTTGAACCATGGGATAGTCTTTCATTAACAGTTTAGTGAGTTCATAGCCCCATGACAATAAAACTTAATAAAAAGTTACATTTACACCACAAAATTAGTGGTATTACCCAACATTATGATTGTAAAGGAATTTGTTACAAGTAACTGGCTGCTTCTAGCCTCCAAGACATTGTCATCATCACCAACTCTTCTTCCCTCATAAACAATATTTTGGGTCAGTTCTGGCCATTTTAACAGAAACAAATAATGATTCTCTCCCATAGCTGCATGTTAACAAAGCGGGAGTTTTGAGCAGGAAAAAAGGGAAACCAAAGCATCAGTCAGCATTGAGGAATAGGAGATCAGCTTTTGTCTCCTGTTTATTTTTATATGCAGTGTACTGTTAGCGAGGGAAGGACAGGAATTTCAACTGGTTTGTTCTCAATGAGAATTTCCCAAAATCTGGCAGTGGAGCCAGAGGTTGGGCATTCAAATTACCACTGCGTCTTCTGGAGAAGGGCTGGACTTGATCCATAGGGCTCCTTCCAGCTCTGCAATTAGGAGGAGGAGGAGGAGGAGGAGGAGGAGGAGGAGGAGGAGGAGGAGGAGGAGGAGGAGGAGGAGGAGGAGGAGGAGAAGAAGAAGAAGAAGAAGAAGAAGAAGAAGAAGAAGAAGAAGGGAATAGCACGAGTTGTTTTTTTAAAAGTAGACATAGGGAAGAGTAAAACAACCAGATTAACTTCCACCCTGAATAGACTTGGGCACTTTGTCCTCACATCCTTAGGATACAAGGACAGATCGTGGCCCCACAGGTGACACAGCAGCCATGTATCCCCCCCCCCGAACCAGACCCTCCACATCTTTGTTGCCACGCCCATTGCAGAAGCCATCTGGCCAGTCTTTCCCTGCCTCCCCTCCCCACACAGCCCTCCCCCTCAGTGAAGAGGTCAGCTGTGCAGGTTGGAAAGGAAGAAGTGGCCAGATGGCTTCCGGGACAACAATGATATCAGAGCCTCGCCCTGCCCAGAGGACAGTCTGGTTTAATGAGAAATGTACTGGACCTCCACAGCAGCTGGGATGCTGTAGTTCATACTTGTATCTGAAATATACAAATATGAAGTGCCCGTGTCTAAACACAACCTGTTCACACATTCTGAGAGCTACACCACACAGCTCTACCAAAATACAATGGAACCTCGGATAACGACTTTAATTCATTCTCCGAGGTTAGTCGTTATCTGAAACATGTCATTATCCGAAATGCAGTTTCCCATAGGAATGAATGGGAAACCGTTTAATCCATTCTGGAGCCTAGGAAAAAGGCACAGACACCTGGTTTTTTGCTGAAAACTCTTTATAAAGTGCACTTTAAAGGTACAGATGCAATGCCACTCAGGGTAACTCTTTTTTTACTGATGCATGCTGGAAATTCATTATCTGAGGCAGTCCATAGGGAAAATTCGCTATTGGAGGCAGCCCATATGAAAATTCATTATCTGAGGCAGCCCATAGAGAAAATTTGTTATTCAAGGCAGACCTATACCTAGGAATTGCGATTCGTTATCCGAGGCAGCCCATAGGGAAAATTCATTATCAGAGGCAGTCCTATACCCAGAAATTTGCAGTCATTATCCAAAAAAATTCATTCTCTGGGGCAGTCGTTTTCTGAGGTACCACGGTACTCTCACCCAAGCCTACTTAAACATGGGTGAGAACAAAGTTATAGAATTTTAGTGGCTGGATACTTTGTAACCTCATCCAAAACTATATTCCCAATGTTTAGTCGTACATTTTAGTGACCCTTTGGAGTCCAGTCCTGCTGAATCTCTATGTGGAAGCATCCAACGCGGCATAGTGGATGCGGTAATGGACGATGACTCTGGAGGGCAGCATTTGAATCTTCAGCTCTGCCATGGATGCTCACCAGGGGGCAGGGGCAGGGATGGATCTGCTAAAACTTCCCATATTTTTCCATCTATAAGATGTCCCATGTATAAAACGACGCCCCACCCCACTTTTCCAACCCAAAATTACAATGTTGCAACTCCACAGTTCTCCCCTTGGCTTACTTCCGTGTAGAAAATAACCCTCAATTTTTAGTCTAACAATTTTAGAAAAAATGTAGTCTTATATACATAAAAATACTGTACTCCTTAAATACAGTACCTCTCTTACCTTGAAAACCGTATTAGCATCACTACGAGTCAGTTCTGACCTAACGGCCCACAACAGCAACTCTGTGTCTGGATGTCCAAACGGTTCTGCTGTACTTTGTTTTTCCCCCTATCACGATTAGAGAAGGGCATGAGATGAACCATGGACCCAGGAGGAACCTGAAGAACTGGGATGGTTCATGGTTCTTTTCACAACCCAGTTCAGCGATCTCATTTTGTTGGAGCGAAATGAAATTCCATAATGTTCTCTGCTTCACTCTCTTCCCCTTGAGGGTGGCCCTCATCAGCCAGCTCCCACCCTGGCACCCATCATTCCTCCCCTTTGTACAAGAACCCCAGGGAGATGTGGACTCAGCTCACCCAGAATGCTGGTGTTGACCCCCCCTCGCAGGACCTTTTGGAGAGTGTTAATTCACTGCGTCATCATAACTCAGAAGTGACCTGGCAGCAGATAGCAACAACAACACTATTTTCCCAATGCATTTGCTAACTTCACCCCCAGGCCTCTGAGGAATCATAGAATCATAGAGTTGGAAGAGACCTCAAGGGCCATCTAGTCCAACCCCCTGTCATGCAGGAACCCCCATCACAATATTTCTGACAGATGGCCATCCAGCCTCTGCTTAAAAACCTCCAAAGAAGGAGACTCCACCACCCTCATTTGTGGCAGCCTATTCCACTGGCGAACAGCTCTAACTGTCATGAAGTTCTTCTGAATGTTCAAATGGAATCTCTTTTCCTGTAGTTTGAGACCATTTCCCCATGTTCTAGTCTCTGAAACCATGGAAAACAAACCTGTTCCCTCGTCGATATGACATCCTTTCAAATATTTAAACATAGCTATCACATCCCCCCTCAGTCTTCTTTTTGAAAGGCTAAACATTCCCAGTTCCCTAAGCCGTTCCTCATAAGACATTTCCTCCAGACCCTCAACCATCCTGGTCGCCCTCCTCTGCAGCCGCTTGAGGTTGTCAACATCCTTTTTTAAATTGAGGTGCACAGAACTGGACACAGTACTCCAGGTGGGGTCTGACCAGAGCAGAATAGAGTGGTACTATCACTTCCCTTGATCTAGACACTATGGTTCTGTTGATGCAACCAAGAATCGCATTGGCTTTCCTGGCCGCCGCATCACACTGCTGGCTCATGTTCAATTTGTGGTCCACCAAGACCCCCAAATCCCTTTCACAGGTACTATTCTCTAGCCAAGTGTCCGCCATCCTATATCTGTGCAATTCATTCTTTTTACCTAGATGTAGCACCCTACATTTCCCTCTGTTGAAATCCATTCCATTAGCTTTGGCCCAGCACTCTAATCTGTCAAGGTCCTTTTGGATTTTTATCCGATCCTCTAGGGAATTAGCAACCCCTCCCAATTTGGTATCATCTGCAAATTTAATTAGCATACTCTCCATTCCTTCCTCCAAGGAGCCTTGAAACCTAATGCCAAGCATGTGTTAAGTCTTTTAAGATTCGATGGCCCATGAGGTCTCTTCCAACTCTATGATTCTATGATTCCTCATTATTTTATACCGGTCTCAAGAATAAAGGCTGGTTTTGCCTTTAACAGCTCAGCAGTTCCACCTCCAGTGGTTTTCTATTCAAAATGATAACTTGTAGACTGTGTGTGAGAGAATGAAACTAAGAAATCCAATGCCTGATTACATTTCTTCCCCGAACAAAGAACAGACCTTACAAGAAAAGGGAAAGAGCATAGCAAACAGAAAAGCAGTTTAGCAAGCAAGTAGAGCAGGCCTGCCCAAAGTCCGGCCCGAGGGCCAAATCTGACCCTTCAGGCCATTCTGAGTGGCCCGCGGGTGGCTGGCCCGCCCCTCCCTCCCCCTCCTTCACCACATTTTTTTTTAAATGCTGGGGAGCCTGGGGGGGGTGCAAGGTCAAACAGATTGCCTCTTCCAAGCACGGCTCCCTGTGCTTGCTTTGGTCCCCACCTCCCTCCTTCCCTTCCTTGTTCCCCACCTTCCTTCCTTCCTCTCTTGTTTTCCTCCTTCCTCCCTCCCTCCCTTGGTCCCCGCCTGCCTTCTTGCAGGTGGGGTTCCAAGGGGTCAGTAGGTGGGGCTTATGGGTCAGTGGGTGGAGCTTGCAGTGGGGTGGCAGGGTCGGGGAGCAACCGGCCCCTGACACATTCTCAGCCACCACATCTGGCCCTCCTTACAAAAAGTTTGGGCACCCCTGAAGTAGAGAGTCTACTGCAGGGGTTCCCAAACTGGGCATGAAATGCCTTGAAACCCAGGCCGGGGGGTGGGGGGCACCATAGGAAAAGGGATGGAACATAGAGCTATGAAGGCTCTATCAAAAGCTCCTCTGCGGCATTGATAGCTCAATGTCAAACAATAACAGGAAGCGGGAAGCCCTGTGCCTGCCTCTCCTTTCATCACCAATATGGCCCCTGGTGGAAATGCTTGCCAAGGGGCCTTTGCAGTTTCCTGTAGAAGGTGACGGGCCCTGAGGGGTATTTGACAGGAAAAGATGGGATGGCCGTGTATCGTGTGTGTGTGTGTGTCAGGATCCTGCTCCTGATGAGAGAGCCCTGATGGCCCCTCCAAGCCAGGGGAGCGGTGGCCGGTGGCCAGTAAACCAAGGGTCTAAATTAAATATGTGGAAACTACTGGTCTACTACTGTACAGCAATAAAAAGAGTTTTACCCCCAAACTTGGGAAATGTTACTCATGAAAATGGCTTACAAGTCAATTGAGGACTTAACATTCTGGGTCTCTGAGGTCATCTTATATACAGTGGACCCTCGTATAGCAAACGGTTTGTATAATATAAAATCTGTACAACATAAGAAATTCCAGAGATAGGGGAAATTTGCTTAACAGAATTGCCTATGGGGCAAATCCGTACAACAGAAAAATGGTCGCGATTAGGAATTACTCCATTTTAAACTATTCCTATGGGAAATTTGTATAAAGGAAAATTTGCTTAACAGAATTTTGTTCGGAACGAATTAATTCCTTTATATGAGGTACCACTGTATATCCTTCTCTGTCTCTCACCCTCTCTCCAATTCTGTTGATTCAATAAAACTTTTTTCCACTAGGACTTCAATAAAGTGCATTAGATGGATCCAAAACAAATAGTAAGTATTGCACAAATATGAGTCCAGACAAAAATAAAATGCCTTTTAAGAAAAATCATACTTAATGCAGTATGAATCCATGAACAAGGGCCACCCTAATTGGTTGTTACCTATTCATTTCCCCCCAACTCATCTACAGCAGAGCATTTCACCCCATTGGTCATTGCTTTCTCCATGTTTTTAGCTCCAGGTTAAAAAACAAAGCAAAACCAGGGCTGTTATATTGATTTATTTTATTTACTAGATTTCTATACCACCCAAGCGGCTACCAAGGCCACTCTGGGCAGTTCAGCATAGCAGAACAACAATAACACATTTAATAACCACAAAGACCCCCAAACCAAGTTCACCACTTACGCATGACCAGACAGGACAGATGGCTGGAGAGTGCTCCATCTGGTTTGTCTTAATCGGAAGTGGATGCTTCGGGCTACTTCCCAGAGTATTGATTTTTCCATCCAAAATGCGTAGCGGAGCATGCTTCCTGGGGATATTTAGTGGCTTATTGCATCAGCCCCTTTAATCACATGCGTCCAACATTCCCTTCTAAGTTGCATGGGTACACGACCACACAGTGCTCCATCAGTGTTGTGCACCCACAGCCAGTCTTCTCACTCATTTGGTTCTGGTTGTGGCCAGAATCCTGCACATGGGGGGTTGCATCTGACTGATGAATTTGGTCAGCTTGTATGACTCAAAAGTTACCATTCTACTCTCTTTTAGCTCTCTTTAAGGCTGAGTTATTTGACAGAGCAGATTTCTTCAATCCCATTCTGACGTATGACCGTGAAATCCAAATAGTTTAGGTATCAGTTTATATCATCCAGTGCTTGTTCTAATTTGTTCTGTTCTGTTTTTATATAGCCCTGGTGCTCTCTGTATAAGAAAGGACCCTGGAAATATCAGGGTTCTCATTCCTATGGAGATCCTACCCATAAACCATAACCTCTCCTCTGCAACCACACCACTCTTCAGCCAAAGGAGTTGATAATTCAGAGGGAAGGCCCAGAAACTTCCTTCTAAGAATGTCAGAGACAACACGAAAGTAATGGCTGAGTAGACCTCTCCTTTCACAGGATGAATGATACCGTTTGGGGCGTGGAAGGGCTTTGAACACTTATTTTGCCTAAATCCCATTTCAGTAAACTGGATTCGTGCACAAAGGTTTTACCACAACAAAGAAATGGCGTGTATTATTCACGGAGGCTTGTTACAGTAATTACAGTGCATCATCTCTCATACACTTTTAAAGGGAAACTTTCTTCAAATGTTTGTATGCAATATACAGCTTTCTCCCCGGGGAAAATGGGAATAGCTTTTTCATTAATAGGGCAGATGTTAGTAGTAAAGAGAGAATAGTAAGCGTCACAAACACGACATGTTGGACAGACTCCACTGACTAAATGTAATAACTAGGTGGTCAAATACTAATAGCCATGATGCTTGGAAGACTGTGGAACTTCAAGTCATGAAAGTTGTGGTCCTGTGGCCAATAGAAACAGGTCTCTGAAATAGTAAAAGCCAGGAACATGACATTTTGCATCAGTATTGTTGAGATCACCCAACTTAAATTGCTGGATGGTTCTACCTCCGCTGACCATGCTGCTTTGGGAGCTATAGGTCTTTAACCAAAAGAGTAAGATAACTGAAACATGAAGAGCTAAAAATACAACTTGATAGCTTATATCTTTCTGGGAAGGGAAAGAGGCCAAAGCATTGACTTTTGCCTAGATAATGCCAGCTTTCTCGGCTTACCTGAGTGAATAGGCTATATCTCCAGTGGCCTTGCAGCTTCAGGCAAGATGGCAAATACAAGCCAAAGATGTGGAAGTTGAGTCATGGCAACTGGACTTCTATTCTTGGGAGATCAAAAAGTTTCACTACTCATCCAAGCAGCTTAATGTAGGTGACAAGTGAGCTCAAGTGGATGAATGCAGTTCTGTGGAGATGGGGACCAGCAGCTAAGTGCCAGCTCTATTCAACCCCCACCCCATCTCTGCAGCTGGCAATATTTCCAAAGCTTTGCACTGTTGTCTTTAAAGGATTACTTGGGAGGACATATCCAGCTCTGGGTATCTGGAGTAGAAAGACCAGGGCAACTGTTGTTGCATAAAATACTTCTTGTCTGTCTATTCTCTTATTAGTATCGAGTTAGATGTTTTACATTCAGGTTGTACTGTGGGAGGAAGGGAGGGGATTTTGTATGTCTTCCAATCATCATCTCATCAGAGGCAGAATACTATTCAATATCATCAAACTATCTCTTTCAGAAAATAGTTCTCCCTGAAATAGCATTTTTACTCTTGTTTACGTATATGTATAGTATAAACAGTAGAGATGGGCACGACTCAGAAAAATTGTTCGTTTTCGTTTTCGGCTAGGGGTCCGTTTCAGCTCGTTTCCGTTTTCGTGAGCTAATTACAAAATTTTTCGTTTTCGTTTCGTTACGTAACAAAAATGAAAAAACGAAAACGAAAACGATTTTTTTTCGTTTCTTCCCATTTAGCTCCATTATGTGTTTTTCCAGTAACGAAAAACAAAAATTGGCTCGAAATTAGTCGTTTCGTTTCCGTTTTCGTTCCAGTTCTGAGCCGTTTTTCATTTTTCGTTTCGTTACGTAACAGAAACGAAAAACGAAAACGAAAACGAAAATACCGCTAAGTCGTGCCCATCTCTAATAAACAGTAACAATACTGGATTAAGTATTCTCCAAAAAGAAATTGTGATTGAGTTCTACCATCAGATTAGATACCTCCCTCAACTCCAACCAGGGAGGTGAGGAGGCTTCAGTTTTAACAGCAACTTCAGTTAGAGCTGTTCAGCAGTGGAATATGCTGCCACGGAGGGTGGTGGAGTCTTCTTCTTTGGAGGTTTTTTAAGCAGAGGCTGGATGGCCATCTGTCGGGGGTACAGTCACCCCCCCACCAATCGTGGGGGTTAGGGCCCCACCCCACCTGCGATGCATGAAAATCCGTGATATGCGGAAGCGGGTGGGGTGGGGCCTGGGGGCGGGGGGCGATCGCGCGCCTGTCTGAGGCTTCTCGGAGGAGCGCAGGGGTGGCACAGAGTGACCCGATCACCGCCCACCCACCCCCATGCAGCTCCAAGGCTTCTCAGAGGAACGCAGGGGCAGCGTGGAGCAACCCAATTGCCCCCCGCCACCCTCCCCATGTGGCTCCGAGGTGCAGGTACTGCGATCCTGCGATGTAGTGGGACTGCAGTACCTGAACCGCAAAATGGCGGGGGGGGGCGACTGTACTGTGATGGGAGTCCTGTGAGGGGGGGGGTTCCTGCATAGCAAGGGGTTAGACTAGATGGCCTTGGGGTCTTTTCCAACTCTATGATTCTATGAAATATTTGCATCAGGACATATTGTAAAGCAACAAAGCCTAACCTTCACCTGAGACTGCATTAAAAAAGGATTATACAAAGCAGTGAAGGCTCTTGTGACATCTTGAAGAGTAGTAGGATTAGTATCTTTGTGGCTGAAAATGGAGCAGAAGGGCAATGGTGTAAGAGCCCCCCTTACACTGTGGCAGTCTTGCCATCAAATACACATTGACACACTGGTTGTATGACTGGTCACACCACTGATTTGCAGACCGCAGATTAAGACACAATCAACCAATCAATTCATAATCCATATAAGCCCATTGATATAATAAGATCTCTCTATTATTTGCCATCAGCCTTCAGAAAAATAATAATTCAAATACACAGCTAATACCATATAAATACAATAAATGGATTATTACATTGAGAAGCTATAAAAGAGTCGGTCGTGAGTCAGCGGGAGCCAGTGGGGAAAAGGAAGCTTTCAAAAAGTACTTGAAATTTGCCTCCGGTTTCTGCCTATCCATCAGGGATGGTTCAAGGCATTTTTCCTTCTGGCGATCACGGACAAAATTGGACTGCCCTGCCCCACTCTCAGTGTATAGAAGCTGGCTGAGCTGACAAGTGAAGCTGGTCGTGGTGTTCTCTAACCTATACATGAACACAGCAGACTAGCTTAGGAAGTGCAGAACAAGCGGTATGGAATACACAGCTTTTACCCACAAGGGAAACAACTAAAGGGTTGAGAAGGAACGGTGGGTTGGCAGGTTCACTCTATGGCCAGGCCCATACTGTTAGAAGGAAGGAGGCCGAACCCAAAGGGGAAAAAAAGATGATGATCATATCAAGTCTAAATGCATACAGAAGAATCTCAGTATCCACTGGGGATTGGTTCCAGGCCTTCCCGTGGATAGTGAAAGAGAGAACACCCCCCCCCCAAAAAAAACCCACAACTGCTGTTTTGTGACAGTAGCTTGCTTTAGAGCTGCTGTTTTACAACAGTAGCTTGCTTTATAGCTGCTGTTTGTGACAGCAGCTTGCATTGCGGCTGCTGAATTATTTATTTAATTTTTTTTGTTTGCCAACAGAGGATAACGGATTCAGTGGTTAATGAATCAGTGGATACAGGGGACTTACTGTACAATATGCTAATGTAATGACCATGTTTTAAAGCACACACCATCTCATGGTGACCATTTTTGTATGAAGGGGGAAAAAAAAAGAACCAATCTGGCCCAAACAGCAACAGGGGCAGGACAGATATGTGGAATACGTGGGACAAATCTACAGATCCACTTGGGAGTTGGAAATATCATCCCTCTTTCCTTACGTTTCCTTGACTAGCCCACACAAACCACTTTTGTGTTCAAAAAGGGGAATTGCATGCAGCATGGTTGACTTAACGCAGAGATGGGGCTGGGGGAAAGCTTATGGATCGATTTGAATGCTATAAGCAGGCGAGGAATGGCATTCGTTGCAATGAAGTGTGTGTGTTTGTGTGTGTGTGTGTGAGAGAGAGAGAGAGAGAGAATAAGTAAGTAATCATGCACAGGGAAAAGGGCTGCTGGGATAACACAAGGCCAGAGGAGCAATCAGACCAGACACCGTGGTCGCCTGTCATCAAATCAATATGAATCACTGAGACAGTGCGCAGAGAGAGTTTGTTCTGGAACACTTCAATGCTTTTAATGGGCTCCGCAGATCGCTTGCAAATTAAGTTGCATCCCAAAGAAAAGCAGCAGGTGTTTCCTGATTGAACTCTTCCTTCTTGTTGTTTTTAATTTTGTAAAGTACTTGCCCCAAACACCCAAGTTACCGTGGCTGGGAGAGAGAGAGAGAGAGAGAGAGAGAGTTTATTTTTTCCTTAATGGCAAATAAATATGATGACACCTTTGTGCTAGAGCTGCCGCGGTGTGACAAATTCCTGCCCCCAAAAAACAAAGAAAGAAAACAAAACACCCAAAGGTTCCTACAAGCCAGTGCAGCAGGCTGTCAGGCATTTGCTTTAAGGAATCACACCGAGCAGAGGAGATGACTCATCATGGCTCTACAAAAAGGTGGCCCCCTCCAGCAAGCTGCACCTGCACAATGCTGGAGCACAATGCGTCTTCATGACAGCGACAACAAACCTGTCAAGAGTGATAAAACCCAAAGCCTAAATCTATTGCTTTGGGACAGAAAGCTGTATTCTACGATGCTTGTCTGCTTGCAGCACCCACATACAGTATCTTGTATTAAAAAGGCATTGCTTTTCTGTCTTCTACAATGTGGAGACCAGAAAACCGTCCATCCAACCTTTGTTTTGGCAGCAGATTCCACTGAATTTATTTTGTGTTATCCAGTTTCTCTTGTATACAAAACAAAAGAAAAACTGTACCAACTTCCTATTTAATTATGTACCTTCTTTTTTTAAAAAAAATACAATTGTGAACATATTTTTCTACACATACTGTACTTCCTTTAAAAAAACTCATTTCTAAACACGATAAATCTTTTTAAATTAGTTAGAATAGAATAGAATAGAGTTTTATTGTCATTATGCATATGCAAGATATGCACAACAAAATTAGAGTCCTGTTCCACTACACATTCAAAACAACAAGGCACCATACAAAATGCATAAAACACCATACAAGATATTAAAAACTCTTAAAACCACTTACAAAATTTAAAACACTACTTGAAAATTGCTTAGGAAGATGCTAAAACCGTCACATTTAACTTAGATACTGCTCTGGGATAAAAACTGTTCTTTA
>JAHTLZ010000219.1:1191161-1202764 GCA_023846285.1 Phrynocephalus versicolor | reverse complement strand
ACACACACACACACACACACACACACACACACACACACACACACACAAAGAGAGGGGGGAGAGACCAGCACATAAGGGGAAGATGTTTGCAGCACAAGAGATGTGCAGACTCATAAATGAAATGGAGGGAAACGTAGTAAGCTTAGCAGGGAAATGGGCCAGAGACCAAACTGGAACTGGGCAGTAAATGTTCTGCAAGCCAGCAAGCTAATCAAGTAAAGATGGCTTCAGTTAACTGTCCTGTGAAGTGAATCATTAACTGCATCCCCTTGTCTTCCCTACATCTGCCGTCTGAAGTCAGAAGTTCCAAGCTGCGGGAGAGAGGCTGCGAGAGCGTCCATCTTTTGGCTAGGTTCTATCTTGGTACAGATAAAATGTCTTGAGAAAGAAGTGCCTTAATCAGCAACCTCAGAGGCAGGCGAGCCAGAGGGTGAAGTCACAACATTACACTGTTTGAGACACAGCCAAGTTAGCCTGTGAAGAGGTTTCGGACAAACACATGGGAATGTCTCATGGCTGTTGAAACAAAAAAAAATCTCTGGATGTTGCTGGCTCAGAGGGAAGAGGGAATAGATCTTCCTGAAAGCTGGAATGAGGTAATTGCATGGAAGCATTCTTGGACTCAAAACCAGTCTCACTAGGTGGCCTTAGGACAGGCTCTGGCTGCCTAATCCAGAACACATTCCCTTGGACATAAATCAAACTTGTGTGTGTATGTTGCATCTTTACAGTTGTGACTGACTCTTCATGACCCCATGTCCATGGAGTTTTCTTGGCAGGAATACTGGAGTGGCTTGCCAGTTCCTACTCCAGGCGCCTACACCACCTGGTATTCCCTGGTGGTCACCCATCCAAGTACTAACCAGGGCCGACCCTGCTTAGCTTCCAAAATCAGGTGAGATTGGATGTGCTCAGGGCATCAAACTTCCTTTTGGATAAATAGCATCTATATCTAATACATTTATGCCTTGTCCCTACTCCAAGGTGCACAGAGAGAGAGGATGAGAACGCTCTTTGGATTGCTCACTCTCAGTGACAGGTGAGACACTTCCACGAGGAATTTTCAAGTCCTGCAATATTGCTTGTCTCCAGGCGAGACGGAGACCAGGAAAATTCTCTCTCTCTCTCTCTCTCTCTCTCTCTCTCTCTCTCTCTCTCCCTAACCCTAACTCTCTTTCTCTAGCATCTCCATCATTTGCACAAGCTGTTTCTACACCGAACTGGTGTCCTTTTGCTTTGAAAAGCAAAGCACGTACACGGGCAAGCACAGGAGGGACCGGCTAGATATATATAAGAAAAGACACAAATCTCTTTCTGATGTTTTTCATATAATGTTTCTAAGGATTAGAAACATCAGAGAGTGCTTTGTGTCTTTTCTTATGTAACACAGTGATGAAAATCACAAAATGACAATCTCATTAAAAACCCAATTTCCATCAAAACATTATTTTGCATCATTTACACATATACAGGCACCTGGGCATTCTTACTTTCCATTTTCCTTTTGGGGCCTGTATGAAACAACTCAATGATTTAAGATGCATAGAAGACACCATATGGTTAGCAAAAAGCAGCAAAAGACTTTAAATAGCTCCTGGGAACCTTGGAAGAAGAACATACAAAAGCAGGATTTTGGACACACACACAAAAACCCCACACAGAACAACAGAACTGCTTCACCTGTATGCTGACAACAAAGCAATGGGAGTAGTCAGAGGTTTTGTGCTTGGTTCAGTCATCAATCCAGAGACTGCGAAGTAGAAATTGGAAAAAGACTGAGAACTGGAAGAGCAGGTATACATGAACTAGGAAATTTCATTGAAGGTAAGCATATGCCAGTGGAAACAATGAACAAGATCCTCCACACTTACTCACTTAGGCGGTTACTTCATGTCCATTTTGTCTCTGTTAGTGTTGCACTTAGGAGCGGTACAAAAAAATGTTACTTCACATCTGTCGAGCAACTACTGAAATTTTTCTCGACCACGCCCCCAAAACAGGTGCTAAGCCCGACAATCCTGTACCTGGTGCTGGGGTAGGGTTTTCCCTTGTCATTCTTTGTTCCTGCTTTCTGTTCTGAGATAAGACACCATGTAGTAACGACTGTCACACAACAAAACATTTGTTCCTCTCAGAAAACTGTCTGGGTTTTTGTTTTTTTGTTTTTTACTTTTCAGAAGCAAAATACCAAAAAAGAAATTTTTAACCCCCCCCCAAAAAAAAGGGGGGAGGAAGCTAGACAAATTCAGTGTTTGTCATGGTACAAGACTGTGAGGTAGCACTTGTCATGAGACAAGTTATCACAACCATGGAAACACTGAAACAGGGACAAAACCATGTGATCGTGACCAATGCTGTCATGGTACAAAACTAGTCACGGAACAAAGAAGGACATGAAGTAACTGCCTTACTTCATTCACTCACATTCTTAATTTCTATTCCACCTTTCTCTCAGAGAAGGTACTTCAAAAAACAGCAAGAAAAAACCAAAATAAAGATTAAAAAGCACAACAAGATATTATTACTACATCGGTTAACAGATGTCTAGATGTGAAAGCTGGGCAGTGAAGGAAGCCAACCAAGAAGCAAAATGGATTCATTTTGGAATGGTGGTCCTGGAGGAGACCCACCGCCTGCCAAAAAGACAAATCAGGGGATCAAATGAAGCCTGAACTCCACTTAGAAGCAAAGATGACGTAATGAAGGCCATCAAAAGCACATCGTGAGAAGACTCAGTAGAAAAGGCAATAATGGTAGGAAAAGTTGAAGGGATGTAAAAAGAAAGACCTCAGGTATGAGATGGGTTAGTTGGCACAATAAAAGAAGCCACAACACTGAGTTTTCAAGAGCTGCCCCGGGCAGTTAAGGACAAAACATTTTGGAACTTACATGTCCATAGAGTACAAGTTGGAGGCACTTTGGTTCCACATAGCAACAATAACAACATATTTGGCCTTCTCGTACATCAATAAGTAGTGCCCTTCGTGCTCATATGCAAGGGCTCCTAAGAACACCCCTCAGAACACAACCGCTGCTTGTACCGCCTTATATTGACTTAATATGGTAACTTGGTAAGCAACCCCTGCTGCTTTGTGTGTGTGGGGGGGGGCGGGGCTGTTCACTCTTCAGTTGGCTAGAAATACATGGTTCTGCTCTGCAGAATGTGCAGGAGGTCAGCAGGGGTTGCTTCCCATATTGTGAAGCCAGTCTACAACATTGGGCATAAGGGGGTCAAATTAGGGCCACTCTCTTTAGGGGCAATATGGCTTATTTCACTCGTTTCAAAATGAAGGGAGGACTATGAAGTCTGGGTTCTAAAATCATGCATGAGCTTTGCTAAGTATTGCCAAAGTCTCATGGACTTTGTGGCTCGGAAGGGCTTTCGGTCTCGATGTCCCACTTCCAAACCCCATACTTGAGCTTTTGCAAGAGGTCACCATCTCTCCAATTTATCATTTTATTTTTTTAAAAAAATGTATATTTTTATATGTCCTTCCCGCCTTCTTCAATAATATTGAACATGTTGGAGAACTTATTTAGTAACAAGTTATGAACAGTGTAGTCCCCTGCATGAGGTTCCTTTTTTAATGGGGAGGGTCTAATAACAAAATGTCAAATGTAACAGCATGACTAGAATGAAGTTACTTCATTGGTTAAGCAATTTCTGTTGACTTTTAAAAGCCATTTTAAAGGCATTTGCAAGCCTTTGAACAAGCCTTTTGATAGGACTTTTTTAAAAAGTTGTATATCATTTGCTGCTTAGCCTCAAAAGCACATAACTACAATTCACAGGAAAATGACAAACAGGGCATAGATGGAGTGTACCATGTCCAATCAAGTGACAGCGGGCTTATAGTTCCGTACATTGCCAGATTCCCCTTGAACAAGCAGCAAGAAGGAGGGAATGGGTCCAGAACCAAATATTTTGGCCATGATTTCACAGAAGATGGATATGAGCCATTGTCACATCAATAGCAAAAATGAGTTACTTTTCAAAAGTTATAATGGGTAATAGTAATGTTACTTTAAAAAGGTTAGCTAAGTATGACACATGAAGCATACCATGAAATATTCTTTTTCTCTGCCAAGCTTAGCTTCCATCACATGGCTGTACCACGGATCCTCATTCAGCATGGGTCACAGCCGAACGCTCACTCCATAACCGTTCAGCCTTCATGTTTAATTTGCAGCTGGCTGGAGAGGATATTACATGAGTCATATGTTTGTTGCATTTCTGCCCTCTGTCTTGTAATGCATCGTGCGGGCCTTCCGGAGATCCAGAGTGCACACAGAAACAAGACTGAGTGCATCGCGAGGTTCTTTTTCTGGAAACATTTTCCCAGAATGAAGACTCCTGTCATCACCGTCCCAACTGTTCCATTCATATCATGTGGTGCCACGTTGTGGTTATATGACCGCTGAGATTTAATTCTGTTGCTGTCTTACAGGATACCTTGCCCAAGAAAGAAAGAAAGAAAGAAAGAAAGAAGGAAGGAAGGAAGGAAGGAAGGAAGGAAGGAAGGAAGGAAGGAAGGAAGGAGAGTGTGAGGGGAGAAGGAAAGAAAGAAATAAAGGAGTGGAAGAGGGAGGGAGGAAGAAAGAAAGAATCATAGAATCATAGAATCATAGAGTTGGAAGAGACCTCATGGGCCATCTAGTCCAACCCCCTGCCAAGCAGGAACCGCTTCACAATATTTCCGACAGATGGCCATCCAGCCTCTGCTTAAATACCGTCAAAGAAGGAGACTCCACCACCCTCCGCGGCAGCATCTTCCACTGCCGAACAGCTCTAACTGTCATGAAGTTCTTCCAAATGTTCAAATGGAATCTCTTTTCCTGTAGTTTGAAACCATTGCCCCAAGTCCTAGTCTCTGAAGCCATGGAAAACAAACCTGTTCCCTCTTCAAGATGACATCCTTTCAAATATTTAAACATAGCTATCATATCCCCTCTCAGTCTTCTCTTTGATAGGCTAAACATGGAAGGAAGGAAGGAAGGAAGGAAGAAAGGAAGGAAGGAAGAAGAGGAAGAGAGGAAGGAGAGTGGGAGGGGAGAAAGAAAGAAAGAAATGCCTCTTCAGGTATTTTTAAAGGGTTAATGTGGGCAGGGAAAGTGCTGCCCCCCCTCTGCTGCTGTCTCCACAGAGAGAGGGACTCTCTGCAGAAGAACTTGTGCTGCACATGGATCTGTATGTGTTTCCAATCACATAAAGTGGTTCAACATGGAGCAGACTGTCTTCCACTCCCCTCAGACTGGAGACCATGACAGACACGGGGCCTGCTTCCATGTTACCTCTTTCCCCAAAACCTGAAAGACAGCTGTGGCTTCTGCATGATTGGGAGGGCAGGGTGGGACTGGTGGGGAACCCTTGGGACAAGTCTAGATCGAAACAAGCTCACAGCCCCAGCAATTGCTTGCCACCGCTGAAGCCCGGAATCATGTAACTTGCAGGAAACCTGCAGCATGCCAGACTTGGCCACATTTTGCCAGTATTGTACTTGGCTGTATTTCTAAGTGACACATCTCGTTCCCCAGCACCTATAAATACAGGCCATGAGTGGGAGCACGACGTCTACAGAGATTTCAATCTGTGCTTCTTTTCTTTCCTCCCCCTCCCTCGTCTAGGGATACCTCAGATGAACCTCGCTCGGCAAGGAGAACATGGAAGGGCTCCATGCCTCTCTGGCATGTGGTTATAATAACTAGAGATGGGCACGAAACAAAAAAATGGCGTTTCGGTTTTTCGTTTGTCGTTGAGAAGTCTGGTTCAGTTCGTTTCTGTTTGTCCCGAATTTTTTGAAAAATTTTGTTACTGTTTTTTGTTTTTTCGTTTGTCATTTCTACCCGCTTTTTGCGCAATTTTTAAAGCATTTCCGTGCGCAGGCATCCCCCAACGGCCCAGACCAAAGGGAAAACACTAAAAAAAAAAAGGATGCTGGCAGAGACACAGTATAGACTAGGTATGCAGAGAGGCTGCAAAGGCAGCGGCGGGCGTTGCCCAGGGTGCAAGGCAGCCGCAGAGTGACTGCACTGCGGGGCAGGGGAGGGTACTCACCGGGAGGTACGCAGCACGCACACACACAGGGAGGCTGCAGGACTGAAGCTAGAGTCGCAGCAGAGACAGCAATCCCACCCTAACTCCCACCAGAGACTGCAAGGAGAACAGGGGCTGCCAGAGCTTTTTATGCCCTTTGGCTACCAGACCTGCCTGCCCAGTCTGCAACCTGGGCATGCTATTGGTTGAACATGATCCCACATCTCATGGCTTGCCTCCATTTTGTGGCTGGTGGCGACATCCATTTTAAAGGGAAAAGAAAAATACATCGCGATGGGAGAAGACAAAAACAAACGTTTTAAGGACCCCAACCCCCCTGGTAGGTATTATCAGACAATATAAATAATTATCACTGCGTTTTTACGGATGTCCAGGGCATTTTTTAACATTTAAAACGGCTCATTTCATTGCGCGTCGCCATTAACGGAAACGAAACGTAACGACCACAATTTTCGTGGTTCTGTTCGTTTCGTTTCATTTTGTCACAATTTTCGTTTGTCGTTTTGTTACGTAACGGAAACGACAAATGGTAACGGAAACGAAAAAATGTTCGTTCCGTGCCCATCTCTAATAATAACCTTAGAACTGCAGAGTTGTGCCCACCACCACCACTACCAACGGGTGATCTGGTCAAGTCCCGACCAAGGAAGCACAGTGAAGAAGCGAATTCCCAACCTTTGGCACTGCAGGTCTAGAAGGGAACTTCTCTGTGGAAGCTAAGCTCAAACACAGCACGCAAATGTTACTGTGCAGCTGAAGACCAGGATCAGCAGCGTGAACAGGGGTGGGGGGGGGACTCCAAAATACAACACATTTAGAATTTTAGTAGCTCCGGTTTTAAATATGTGTCCCCTTATTGGGAGAAAGGCAGCCTAGAAATAAACCAAGCAAATAAATAAGACAAATAAAACCAAAAGAGTTACAAATAGGGAGTTACTTTAAACTTGTCCCTTTTTCCCAATAAGTTAATGAATGTATAACTACTTTATATCTCAAGACATTAACACATTAGCGTTTAGTATTCCTTACTTAACACAGACAGGATCATTGGACTCTTTTTCTGGAATAACTAACTTTTCCAGCACTTTTATTGTCATACAGTTGCAGCCTGATGGAATCGCACTAACTGGTATGAATTGTGATTTAGGCTGCAACTCCTGCTGCTGTCTCGTGTTCTGCTGTGGACAGAGAAGTAATATTGAGGTAAATAAAAGGAGAGTGTTTTGTACCATGCTTTAGTAGCGTTCAGATATTGTTTTTAGAGTAGCTAGTTACTTTTGAGAAACAGGAAAGCAAAAGGTTACTTCTTAAAACTGTAGTTGTAACTAGGGATGTAAAGCATTGTTTCACTCACTCTGTCACACACTCAAAAATGCAAACTGCCAAAAAATTCCCCATTGTGATATATGTGATATACACATATTTGGCTTCACAAGGGGGGAACATTGCTACTTCTGGTAGGACACATATTGCACAAATGGTAGAGGAACCTTGACACAAAAAGGGGCCTGTTGTCTCATCCTCACTCTGGAGGCAACAAATCTTGCAGAAATTAACAAAATCTCACTAGGTGGTCACCATATATGGAGACAGCCTGTGTCACTGGGAGTGAATATTTATAGATGGAGCTTGGTGATTATTGTTTCCCTATATCAGTGCTTCTCAACCTGAGAGTCGGGACCCCTTTGGGGGTCGAACAACCATTTCACGGGGGTCGTCATGAGCCAGTGAAGAAAAAGGCACAAACGGCTTGGGTCTGGAGGAGGAGGGGGAAGAGGGGGAAAGAGTGAGTTAAAGCTTGATAGGTTGGAGGGGATGTCAGTCAATGGTACCGGAGGCTGCAATTCGCTGAGGGTGCCTGTGTAGAGGGAAGTTCTCTATGGCACCTGCGGCAGTAGCCTGCCAAAGGGGACTTGTAGCCTCTTCCAAGCAGGGCAAGGGGTCACAAAACAACATGAGGAACTGCGTTAAAGGGTTGCGGCATTAGGAGGGTTGGGAACCACTGCCCTTTATCATGCTACGGTTCTCTATCATCCAGTACAGGTAAGTCAAGAAATTTGCTCCTCAATGTTTGAGACTTTATAAGAAAACTGTTCAAGGGGTGGGTGGGGGAGGTACAAAACAACAGAAATCCCCTGTCCTTAGTGACATGTTTGATCCGAGTGAAATCATGCCATAGATTACAGAGTCCTGGCCTCTCTCTGGTTTCGACAGCTGCTGATACCTCTAAGACTTAGTTAAGATGAAACGTAAATGGGCGAGCTTGAACATGCAAAATGAATCACTATGTTTCATCAGCTCGTCTGGGAGAATCGGGCAGACCAGAGAGAAAGTTCCTCTTACATCAGAGAGGCTTCCAAGCCTTTGGGGGGAAATGCCTCCATTGGTAAGGAAGATGTGTGGTTTCCAACCCAGCCCTTGTCATCCTTTTACTAGACTTCTTAAAAGTCTATTTAAAAATAATGCATTTCGTTCATTACTCTTGTACAGAAGAGCGATATATCAAGATGGGAGGGGAGGACCTAGATCTCATATTGGACGCAAGCCACCTCAGAACATGATTCTTCATGTGCCCTAAACAAGGGTTTGCGGTTTGAGGCAGCAACATCCTAACTCAGTGTGATGACGCTAGCAGGTGAGGCTCTGATGGCGAATGCCAGCTGGCTGCCTTCGGTGGAGGAATCTGCAAGTCAGAAGACAGAGAAAAGGCCAGACTTTGGACAGATTCCTGGAGGAGAAGTCCATCACAGGTTACAAACCATGATGGAGGTGTATCGTCTCCAGGCTTAAAACCAGGGTGCTTCAAGGGCCAGATGCAGGGAAGTGGTATCAGGAGACAGAGATCTAGTCTCATGCGCTCCGAGACACATCTGGTGGGGCCACTGTGAGATACAGGAAGATGGACTAGATGGGCCATTGGCCTGATCCAGCAGGGTTCTTCTTATGTTCTTAAGAGTCAAGAGGACATCATTGCAATGCTGACTTGAGATTAGACCAGGGCACAAATAGACCAAAGTAACATCCATCATCCTTAGGCTGAGAGGAGGTTGGGTTCAATTAGGCATTCAGCATCACTTCAGGCAGGCACAAGGCGGCCAAACTGCCCAAGTAGTCTTGAAACAACTCTCAGCAGCAACTGCAGCTCCTCTTTGGAGAGCTGAAACATGTGGTCGCTTAAGAGATAGATGATGTGCTTCCCCCACCCCACCTCACCCTAGCCCCTTCCCCAAAATTCCTTTCGAATTGATGGAGTCTGGCAGTGTGGAAGTTCAGCTTTGAATTAGAATCCACACTGGTTGGAGACAGGTCTGGTTAGATCTGGGGTGGGCAGCCTTTGGGCCTGGCAGATGTTATAGACTACAGTGCACATCAGCCCCACAGGATGGCTGCTTGCTGGGAATATTGGTGGTGACTCTTACCCAAAAAACATATGGAGGACACTAGGATGCTTACCCTTGGAAGGACCATGGGGCATTTAGAAAAGAGACTCGCTGAAACCCAGTATGAGATACTGTAAGTGCATGAAGCTGCAGCTTGCCGCAAACTGAGGAAATTATGATGTCAACAGACTCAATCCTTTGACACCAACTACTGCCTTGATGCCCTAAGCACATCCGATCTCACCTGATTTCAGAAACTAAGCAGGGTCAGCCCTGGTTAGTACTTGGATGGGAGACCACCAGGGAATACCAGGTGCTGAAAGTGCCTAGAGTAGGAACTGGCAAGCCACTCCAGTATTCCTGCCAAGAAAACTCCATGGACATGGGGTCACGAAGAGTCGGTCATGACTGTAACGACGCAACACGACACACACAGAATGTGCTGGGAGAGGTAGACAATGCAGAAATGGTACAATTAATTTAAAAACTATTGTGTGCTAGAAGAGGAAGCCATGAGCACGAAAACCTAAACCAGGATTGCCAAATTGGAAGCAGGTTGTTTGCTGAGATTTCCAGTCTGTTGCCTAAGACTTGAACAGGAGTCCCCAGAACCTGAGTTTTATGGCCAAAGCCTGAGCCTTGGCAACTCTAAGCCACGGCCACTAAGGCTCGGTGGCCCCAGACTTCACTCCGACTGCTCTTCCCAGAAAATGGGGTGGACTGGCCATTGGCCGGTGATCCCTCCCCAACCCTCCCGAGCCGATGGTTGCCTTACTGGTGAAGGATGTGTGCAGAGCCTCTTAAATAATGCATTTGCAAGTATTTTGCCAAAGCAAATGTTCACATAACCCGTGCCTAATGATGCTTAGGCAACCCCAATTCAATATTTTGACCAATGGGCGGGCAGAGGTACTGACATAGCTCCACAGGAAACCTTCTTCTAAAACCACAAAGTAATCAACCTGCAATGTGATTATGTGGTTGAATAAGAATACAGCTGTTCCTTTTATCCCATCTTCGTGTGCCAGAGAAGTACAGACATGACTTTTTTTTAAAAAAGGCACACCCGGTTTGTATATTTTCTCCCTGTGATAACCCCTGGTCTTTGTAATGCCTTTGTCCATTGTGATCAACCCAGTTTGCATTGTTTTAAGCTCACGAGAGATGCTATCCCTCTCTTAGTCATTTGTGCTCTACTGAACTGAGAAATCAAATTTAAATTTGCCAGTGTGTAATAATAATGCAGGTATGTAACCACAACTGTAATCAAGAAAAGCGCACCATGATTCTCATCTCATGTTGTGTGTGGTCGCTTCTAAGCGTGCTCCGTGTACAGCAACATTTTATTTTTATATATTTTATTAATATAAAATATAATTTTATATTTACAAACAAATAAATAAATAAATAAATTTGCAAATATTAAAATTAAAATATAAAATATAAAATTTATTTGTTTGTTCATTTATTAGTAAATATAAAATTTATAAATGAATTTATTTATTTGTTTATATTGTGGCATCTCAGGAGATTTAGGTGGAGCCATGGACCATGCCACTCACTTTCTGTTTTATCTTGAAGATACTGGGAGTCACCTTTCAGAAAGGGCTGCGTTTCTCTAGTCATTCCACTTCAAATAGCAACGTCCGTTCTTGGTCCATGACAAAACAACCTGTCCTCCTTGATGGCTGACAGGCTCCCTCTTTGTTGTCTCCTAGTAATAATAATTTATTTTTGGAGGAAAAGGGAAGGAGCAGGAGGGGATCCCAAATGGCCACCATGCCAACTCCCACTAGAGGCCAGGACTGCCTCATCTCTGTTGTCCTTCCGGAAATAGGCAAAGACCTTTCTCTTCAGGCAAGCTTTCCCTGAATGAGGGACTACCTATTATGTGTCTTTTATATGAATCTATAGGTCCACATAGACTTTGAGTTTATGACTACTTATAACCTTGTAGCTTTAATGTAATGTTGTCTATTAATGCTGTAAGCTGCCCCTCAATTCCTTGTTCTCAAATCCTTGAACATGTCTTAATTGTACTGGACTGTGTATTATCCCTCATTACTGTAAGCTGCCTTGGGTCCTTTTCCAAGGGGAAAGGTGGGGTAAAAAAATACTCTAAAATAAATAAATAAATAAATAAATAAATAAATAAATAAATAAATAAA
>JAHTLZ010000219.1:1178056-1191151 GCA_023846285.1 Phrynocephalus versicolor | reverse complement strand
AAATAAATAAATAAATAAATAAATAAATAAATAAATAAATAAATAAATAAATAAATAATCTCTAGGCCTGACATTGGTGCACACAGGGAATCTTTCTGTGACTGAGACAAGTGACTCAGAACATGTCACCTGTCCAGGGCTCCGTGGGCTGGTGGCTTTACTCCTGAGTCCAGCCCACCATCCAACCCAGAGCAGATGCAACTGAGCTGCTTGCACGTTACGCCCCCTCCTTTCACCTCACAGAATGAGATGGCAGCCTCCCAGAGGATACGCATGCCCTTAAATTCACGTTTGATCCAGAAAGCAAGCTCCATCCCATGCCAAGAGTGCCCGGGAGAATTCTTCCGGGTAAGGAGAGCATAACCACAGGGTGGCATGCGGAGGGGCATTGGTTTTAGGTTTTTGGATTGCACCTTCCAGAAGTCTCACAGAATGCATGTCCATAAATGCAGGTCGGCGCATCTCTAGGGATGTGTCAGTACAACTCCCACACATTGCAGTAGGTCCCTCATATCCACTGATTCAGTTATCCATGGTTGGCAGAGGAAAAAAAGATAATTCAGCAGCTACAAAGCAAGCTATTGTAAAGCAAGCTATTGTCACAAATAGCATCTGTAAAGCAAGCTACTGCCACAAACAGCAGCCATAAAGCAAGCTACTGTCTCAAAACAGCAGTCATAAAGCAAGCTACTGTCAGGAAACAGCAGTTTGGAAGTGGGTGGGCAGGCGTTCTCTCTTATCCACAGTTTTCATTATCCACGGGAAGGCCTGGAACCAATCCCCAGCAGATACTGAGGACCTTCTGTATCTTCATCCTTACAAAAGTGTATCTCTGTCCTTGAAAGTCAAATAATAAAAATACATTTAAGATTCCAGGGAAAGAGCCCTCATTTCCTTCTTTCCAACACCTTTGGTCCATAGATGCATCATATAGCCTGGGACGGAGGACAGAAAGGGAAAGTGACTCACGTTTCCTGCTCTCTGCTTCTCTTTCGCAACCTCCAGAGTTCACGTCTTGCTTCTAACACCTCCCCATCCGACTCCTGCCTGGTTCAAATGGACGAGCTGTCACTGCCCTTCCACAAACGAACCTTTGGACATGACCAGGGGAAACACAGAGTACAGAGCTTTTGCTCTTCCTCATTCCTCCACTTTTTGTTTAGCACTTGTAATGGGGGGAAACTGTTCACATCCTTCTCCTGGTGGGAAAGGAAGAAGACGCAGCATTCGGAGCAGCTGCTGATGGGAGCAGGAGCAAAGGCTTTTAGGACAGCTCCAGGCCTGGCTGGGAATGGGACCTGGGAAAACATGTGCACACACGCGGCTGTAAACTCAAGTGTTGACATTACGACAGCACGTGTCCGCACAGCTAATTCTGAATCACCTCCTCAGGAAATCACTGTATGATTAGGGCATTTGCGTGATGAGATGTGAGGGGAGTTTTCATTATCTCCTTCAGTCAAGGCCCAGACATGCCCACCACTGAAAGCACCTCACGCTTATAAACATGGTGCATAGTTATTCAGTCTTAATAGCAGCTAGTGAAACATAATGCCCTTTTTTTGGTCCAGGAAGACAAAATGTAACTCCTCCCCCCCCCGAGTTTTTCCTTGCATCAATACAGTTAGATGGTTACTTCATGTCCTTCCTCGTTCCGAGTTGACGTTCATTTCGTGATCACGTCACTCACGGTCACGTGGTCTTGTCCCGGTACTGTCCCTGTTCCCGTGTACCTATGGGCATGATTGATGGTACCGTGATGACTGTTACTGAACGTCCTTGCTTCGTGACAACATCTGAACTTCTCAGCCTTCATTCCCGGTTTTTTCTTTGGTCCGACCTTCCGTTTTCCGATCTTTCGAATCTCGACTTTGCCTTCAATGCGTTATGGAGCTAAATTTGAGGCATTTGTCTTTTAATCTCTCTGCACTGCATTGCTGACTCCATAGGGAATGTACTGGCGAATGGCACCTCGCACTCCTGCCACTAGATGGAGAATGGCATGTTGCGTGACAAGCCTTACCTCATGGGCACTCATCTCGGAATGAGAACTGAGATGAGCAGATTCCGAAGGCCCAGGAGGGGAATCTCTCATCCCGCTTAAATCCCAGTTCACGGTGCATGGTTGGGACGAACTCCCGTCGTCACGCAATGGATGTGGAGTAACATTTCTTCGTACCGGTCCCAAGCGGGCCGGCGAACCGCGATGAAAGGGACATGAAGTAACGGCCTAAGAGAGAGAGAGATACAGACAGACAGACAGACAGACACACACACATACACACACACACACACAGAGAGAGAGAGAGAGAGAGAGAGAGAGAGAGAGAGACAGAGACAGAGAGAGAGACAGAGAGAGAGAGACAGAGAATATTACAGGGAAGAGACCCCATTATGGAAACAGCAAACATCTGGTTGGCCATTTTGCAACACAATGTGATACCTCCAGAGAAGGGGAAAGAAACAGAGAGGAATAAGCAGATTCCAAACCATCTTTTTCACCCTCTGCCTCAGTTCCCCCTGCCCCAAAATTTAGTTTATACATCAAAGCTCCAGAGATGTCTGCTTGAAGCACGGTGAGGCTTTTGTATCATTCAACAAAAGTGCATTCCGCACTAGCCAACTATGGCAACCCCTGTGAAGACAGCCCTCCTCAAATATCCATGAGAAAATGGTTTTGTTCCCTGTTGGAAACAGGCAATTGAAAAAGAGCATTCCTCTAAATAGGTCCTGGGGAATTACCGCTTTGAGAGCACCATTATTTTTTCATGAACCAGAGCGTAAATATGTAATGCAACATAAATATTTTGCATTTGGACTAATAAAAAATTCAGCCACTTAAAAGATGCATGTTCCATAAACATGATTGGCTTTGGTCACATTGAGTAAAAGATGACAATGTGCAAGTCAACTGCCTCTCCGGCAAGTCAAATATTTAAGGAGCTGAGCAAATGCCATGGTATGGAAAAAAGAAGATTTCAGGCTGAGCTCACAGACTATTCAAATTATTATTATTATGTCATAGATGGAATGTGTGTCTTGTACTACCCTGAACAATGGAAGAATATAACACTTCAAGTGCAAGAAATGGTAGACTGAATCCAAATTTAGTCATGTTTAGAGCTGATCGGATGAAATCAATGAGATGAATGTCATTACGTGACTTACACCCCACTGCCCTCTGATGCCAGTGGGACTACTTAAACTTGGGCAGACAAAGACCAAATAAGGGAGCATAAAAGAAACACATTAACTATTTGCAGCCTTCTTGGCTTCTGTACCCAATGACACAGTGGTTAAACACCTGTCCTGCAGGCAAAACTGTGCTCACGACCTGGGGTTCAATCCCAGGTAGCAGGCTCATGGCTGACTCAGCCTTCCATCCTTCTGAAGTCAGTAAATTGAGTAACCCAGCTTGCTGGGGGTGGGGGTGGGGGGGAGGATGTCTACCTGCATACTGTAATTAAAAACTGTAAAACCACCCAGAGACTACTTTAAGTGGTATGGGGCGGTATATAAGCAGACCACTTTTTAATATATCCCCCCTGACTCTTCTCTCATTTTTTAAAAAAATTGACTCATTTGAAATCCCCTAATGCCTTCCAGACATGCAGAAGACAATTGTGCCATGTAGAGATGGACACAAACCAGAAAACCCATGGTTCGGGTTCATCTAGTTCGGGCCCACCCTTGGTTCAGTTCGATTTGGGTTTGTATGAATTAAAAAAAAATGTATGAACCCAACCCGATTTGAACCGGTCCAGGTGCTGTCATTGCCGTGGAGCCAAGAACGGGGCTCTCTTTATATAGTCATCGCCAGCAGGGCAAAACAGACCTAACCAATTTTTTTTCGGTTCGGTTCAGTTCATTCTAAAACCACTCTGGGGTTGGTTATTTGTTTCATTACCTAATGAAACGAATAACGAATAACAAAATGAACTAAAAGTTCATTTCGTGCCCATCTCTAGTGCCATGATTTGAGCTTCCTGGCATCCTTGGGAGACACCTTTCAACTTGTTTTCTTTTTAATGGCTATTATGGGTATAAAGAGGGATGCTTAATTTAGCAAGAGTAGGGAGTACAAAACAAAAAAATGAAACACTTTTTCGTCATGTCCTTACATAACAAAATGAAATGAAACAAAAAGAAACGAGAAAGCAGTATTTTGTTACAGATGAAATGAAATGGTGGTTTTTTTTCATTGAAACAAACCATTTCGTTCTGTGTGTAAACTGGTCCCTTACCTGTTGGTGCTTCGCTGCCACTGCCAGGCCAGAGAGGACAAGAGCGGGCCCAGCAGGCCAGCCTGGGCGTCCATCCCCTCCATCTCTTCCATTACCACCACTGCCGCCGGCACCACCACAGGACCCAGCCAGGCCGAGCAGGCCGGCCTGGGCCTCTTCCTCCTCCTCCTTTGCTGCCGCATGCCCCAGCCAGCCTCAGAGGCTGAGCGGCCTTGCGGTAGATTGCCCCACCACCACTGAAGGCCCTGACTGGTCCAAGAGGGCAACCGGCTAGGTGGTACACCCCACACAACCACCAAAGCCCCTGCCAGTGTGAGATCCCAAGAGGAGGGGCAAGTAGGGGCCCTGGAGCAAGAGGGGGGGTAGGCTGCCCAGGAAGAGGCTTTCCGGGGGGCCTTCATTTTATTTCATTAAATAATCATTTCATACCAAAAAAATTTTTAAAGTATGAAACAAAATGAAAAGAAATGCGGAGAGGGAGAAATGGAACTAAACAAAATACAATTATTCCATTTTGTGCTGATCCCTAAGCAAGAGTCTTTGATGGTTACTTCATGTCCCTCTCATCGTGGTTCATGGTCCCGCTTGGGACCGGTATGAGAAAATGTTACTCCATGTCCATTGTGTGATGGCAGAATCTCGCCCCGACCACGCCCGCTGAACTGGGATTTAAATGTGATGATGAGCTATATCTCTCCTTGACCTCGGGAATTCTCTTGTTTTGGTTCCTGTTTCGAGACAAGTGCCCGTGAATTAACGCTTGTCACGCAATGCACACATTCTCCATCTAGTGGCAGGAGTGCAAAGTTGCATTTTCCAGTACAATCCCAATGGCGTAAACAATGCATTGCAGAGAGGGAAGAAGGCATGAAACCAGGAGTTTTGCCGGTTAAAACATGAAAGGCAAAGTTATGGAGAATCAAAATATCGGAAAATGGAACGTCGGACCAAAAAAGGGGGGGGGCAAATGAAGGCAGAGAAGTACAGATGTTGTCATGAAACAAGGACATGAAATAACAGTCATCACGATACCATCAATCATGCCTGTGGGTAAACGGAAACTGGGACAGAATTGGGACAAGACCTCGTGACCACAAATGACGTTATCATGAAACAAACGTAATCTCGGAACCGTCTTTTAGAAGACAAAAAATATTGGGATGGGGCAGCAGTAAACAGAGTCTCCCAAGGTCCAGCGGTAGGTTTGTGCAATCCTCATATATTTGGAGATTGTCCACCCATGACCGAAAAGCAACCCTGGGGGCTGACAAGCAGGATCGAAGCAAACAATCATGGTTTTAGAGGAGAAGGCGCTTCAGAGAAGGTCATGCCTCCAGGCCCAGGCCTCTTCCTCCCTTCTTGCCATGCAGCTCCAAACTGTGAATGTGACTATCATCCCTTCTAATGGTGGTGGTGGTGGTGGTGGTGGTGGTGGTGGTGGAAAAGGAGGAGGAGGAGGAGGTGGTGGTGGTGGTGGAACGATCCTCCTCAAGGAACACATTTGGGTTTCCCTTGGCTTATGGTAGATGATCGCTCCACTCTGAAAGCACCACTGAATTGTATCTGATTTGAATGAAAAAGACCTGTGATATAATGGATCCTTTCTGGACGTTTGGCCAAAGAGGGCAGGTGCCTTAGGACATGGGGGGTGGTTCACAGGTATGACCAGAAGCGACACTTCTGGGGAACGATGTACTCTAACAAAAGAAGACTGTTGAGATCAATTCCCAGAAAGCCAGCCCACGGAAATGGGACAAAGACAAAACTAAGGCAACGAAGAGCAATGCTAGTGTTGATGGCAATGATCTTAGTAATGTTGACCAAGCAGATTGATTGTTCTGTGATGAGGATCATTTATGAGAATCTGTCAAATCCTTGGATAGTTTCTTGTGGAAAACTGTATGAGAGTTTGTCCCATCTAAACCTCAAGCCCTCAATGCTTTCATGTCTATCTTTTTCGGAACTTGGGGTGTGGATGAGCAGGTTGTTGGGGTGTGGATGAGCGGAGATATTTTTTATCCTGGGTGGGGGTAATCTCACAGACTAGCTGCAGGACAGGTGAAAACAAACTGCAACACCTAGGGCGCAGTAAAATGCATTTGCATGCATACTAGGCACCATTAGCATTAGACTGTTTGCAAAGACACAGCCATAATCATTGCAGTTTTGCTCTTTTCCCATCTATGCATAGGGCAGATTTGCCACTTCCATGCTCAAAGGCAGACTGTACATTGTTCATTTGGATGGCATGCCGTCTAGCTCATGCAGTTGCTGCAACAAAGAGATTTCACAGAGTCCTACATCACAGAGGCTCATGCACTGCAATTGTCGACCAGCAATATTCTGCCCAATGAGATGCAGCACCAGGTCCAACATTTGTCTATGCTGATCAAACCTTGCAGTGGAACCCAACCTTGGGTAACACCAGTGTCCTTGGACTAGAACTTCCAGAACCCCTGGGCAGCACTCCTGGTGGTGAAGGCTTCTGGAAGTTGCAGTCCAAGAGGGGATGACTCAAGGTTGGGATTCACTGCTCCATAGAAATACTTTCTCAACAAAAGCTGGAATTCTTAGATTTTAAAGCCCTGGGTCAGATTTTCATCTTGTGACTACTGCATGTGAATAAGCTCTTCTTGCATCAAAGGTGAACCGGTTTCTGTAAGTCTGTCTCCCAGGATAGGCATATATTATCTGAGAATTTGAAGAGGTGTCAATTTTAAAAACAACAACAACAAAGAGGGCTTATTTTAAACAAATGTGGCCTGAATGTGAAAGTGTTATTTCAAAAACGATCACATGCAATGATAACGTGTACATTGTAAGAGTTATTCAAGTCAATAATCCAAATAAAGATTCGTTTAAAACATAACAAAACAGGGGGAAATGGAACAAAATGAAAAACCGAAACAAAGCACTATTTTAGCATTCCGTGTCCATCAAACAGCAGCCAGACTCCTGACTTCCCTCTGAGGGACCCGCTTGGTGAAACCCGTCATGCCAAGAATGGCTGGACATCACATCTAAAGAGCAAGTTGCCTGGCAATATCCCTGTTGCTATGGATGCATGTTTAGACTTGCCGCTTTGGACCTTTGCGGTAAGTTCTTCACATGGGTACAAACCTGATGAAGTGGTGTTTTAATCCACAAAAGCTCATTTATCATATACAGTGGTACCCCGACTTAAAAGCAGCTCGACTTAAGAGTAATTCGGCTTAAGACTGAAAAACTGTTGGCATTTTAACTACCGCCTTACAAATTTTAGATATGGCCTGCTCAACTTACATTTTTTTTCTTTCTTTTTTAATTTGTTAGACTTCCCCCCCCCCAAATTTTTTTAGATAGGTACCCTGACTTAAGAGTAGTTCAACTTAAGAGCATGCATTGAGAATGGATTAAATTCGTAAGTTGAGGCACCATTGTAATTGTTTTTGTGGTCTTTTGTACCTTCAGCTACTTTTGCATTTGACCTCTCAAGGACTCTGGAGATGGGGGGAAGAGTCCCACCCCCTCTGATGTCCCCTTGCCCATGCAGAGTGAGGTGCTCGCCTCTTGTTCCTTTACTCCAGTGTTGTATCAGTCATGGGCAGAATCCCTGCTTCTGGCACCTGGATTCTAGTACAAGAATTGAAGAAACGCCTTTGTTTTATTTTCGTTCTGATGTAGGCAGAAGAATAGGAGCCTTCAGGAGCAACTCATTTTGTTTGGTTTGGTTTTATCTGGAGAGGAGAACGAGGAGGACAAGGAGGAGGAAAAGGGCATGAGAGAGTTTGTTGGTTTATTTCTACAGAATTTGCAAGGAATTTTGGAGAAAGTGGCTTAGCATAAACCAAATGCTTGGCCTTATCTGCGTCACGTCATAATTGGTTAAACACCAAGGACTAGTAACAGCCAGTGCAGATGTACTTTTTGTTTTTCATTTGGCTATACAAATTGCATGTAGTGTACGTGTTTGGAAATGAGCAGTCATTTATTCCCTTTCTTCTTTAGTTTCTGTCTCTTTTTTCCTCTTGTGCATATATTAAAACAAAATGGATACAATATGGCAGTGTTTGGCAGGGCTTATCCAAATGATGAGTCAGCTGGATTCATAAACCTTGCCAGATTTTGATGGTTTTTTTGTGTCTCTGTGGAAGACCACCCAGGGTCTATATCACTGAGGTAATCATTTAAAGCAGCGATATAGGCAGGGCGTGATCCAACAATGTACACATGCAAGACAGAACTACGCTCACATTCAGACATTGCAGTGATGTTTGTTGCATGGATGTGCTTCAGAACTAGTTTCATTGCTCCAGATGCACCAGTCACTTTACGGAGTCGCAGGCACCATGCATATGGCCACCAGCCCTTGGGGTCCAGGGAACGGAAGGCCAAATGGTAAGTCGCCCTGACTCAGCTCAGAATCTTTCACTGTAGCTAGAGATGGGCATGATGCTAGAGGCAAATCAAGAGTTAGAGAACTTAGATCACTAATTTGTTGGTTCGGAATGGTTCGGGTTCATCCAAACCAGAGAACTCAACATTTCCTGAATCAACACATTTTTGGTGATGCAATGAACTTCCTGGTTCACTGCCCTCCCCACCAGATGATGCCCACCCCCTTTCCACTGCTGTGCCCATTTCCCATTGTACTGTTGCTTCTTTACTTTTTCCTAAAGTTGCCTCCACCACTGCTGCCACTGCCCGTTTGACTTTTCTTAAAAGATGGCCCTCTTAGCCAACTGCCTGTGCAGAAGGACCCACCTCTCAGCTGAGAGTTGGGGCACTTGGCAGGAGCCCAATGGCTATAGAAATATATGTATAGCCATGGCGAGTTCCCTGCATGCAGGTGTGTGCCTCTCAGCTGTGAAGCAGGCTCTTTTGCAAAGGTAGTTGTATGGTGGGTCAACTGCAAAATAATAACATATATTTATTTAAAGGCCTCTGTGCAAGCCCTTGCCTTTCAGCTGAGAACGGGTCGGGTCGGAGCCCAGCTTTTTTATTTGACAGTGATTCGAGTTTCATTCATGGGGAGAATTCATAAATTTGTGATTTGTGAGATTCCACAACCCATGAACGAAGATGAACCACCATCTCTAACTGCAACTATTTCAATGATAGTGTTGGCAAAACCTCATTTTCCACACACACCTATCAATTGATTGGATCGTAGATGCCTTTTACAATAAGATCTTTAATGGGAAATTGAGATTCAGAATATAATAGAACTTTCTCTTTAAACTGTATTTGATTTCAAATTCATGGCCTATTGGGAGGGGCACCTCCTGCTCCGGAAAGAGACATCTCACTTGACTAGAGATGGCAGAGAGAAAGATTGATTTCCTGCATTGGTAAGCTGCTCCATCACTGGAGCCACTTAGCATGCTGCTGAAAAAGCATTTCCGCGTGAAATGTAATGAAATGAGGAACACGGAGTGCAATAAACAATTAGCCCTTCTTGCATTCTTGATAATCCAGGCAGAGCAATACGCATTGCTGTAGCTTAAATATGTGACACTGGTGCTCAGTTACATTCCCAGAGAGTTCCATAACATTCCTTGGACTGAGGGATTGGCAGAAGAGCGAGAACTGTCCCCTGAGGTGCTGGCCATCAGCGCCATCTGCAAAGTCCTTAGCTTTAGCGCAGCAGCTGTCCGACACGTGTTCTTTTCACATGACTGGTGAAGAAATGAGGCCGCCGAGATACCCAGGACAGCCTCATGCTGGATCATAGGCCACTTAAACACAGGGGCATATCTAGGGGGGACCAGGAGGGTACATCTGCCCCGGGTGCAGCAATCTGGGGGTGCCTGGAGGAGAAGCAGGAGGAGGAAGCCATGCACCCTCCCGCCGCCCAGCAGTCTTCCTGCCGTCCCCCACCTGTCCACCCTCACACTTACACCACAGTGAACATGAGCTGCAAATTGTGTGTGTGTGGGGGGGGAGATGGGTGGAAAATGCCAGTGAGAGATCCATTCTCCAACTATCTCGGATGCTCAGGGTATTTTCTCTTTCACCGGGGCTCTCCAACACTTCAGGTAAGGAACCCGGATCCATGCGTTCCACTACAGGCAGCAACAGCAACAATGACAGCACCAGCACCACCAATAGGCACAACAGCAACAACGTGGCAGCAGGCCTCTCAATAAGGATCAAAGTGTACATGACAGATACTATCCGTAATCCTCTTGGTGATCGTGTAAGGTTTCCATCACTTCCTGTGGGTCATTCATGAGGTGCTAGGGCACATCTCAGTCACTTGCCCAATTATGCAGCCAACTGCGCAATCAAGAGATGCCCCTTAACTTCATCCATCAACTACAAGCAAGGTACTTGAACTTTACACAAGCACCAGTAGGATTCTGGCCTTCAGCTCATAAGGAGAAGGAGTTCCTCAAGTGCTGTAAGATGTCTGATTGTCACAACAGAAACTTTTCACACCTCCTGGACTTTGCAGATTAACTTGCTTGGTTCTGGTCATTGGAAGGTGAGCATGGGTTTCACGTTATGATTATCTTAGAACCTCAGAGCTGGAAGGGACCTTACGGAATCATGGAATCCAGTCCATGTCAAGGAGGCCCAATCGGGAATTCAACTCCCAGTGCCTCACTCTGCAGCCTGAGACCTCAACCACTGAGTTCCCCAGCGGTTCTTTGGTAAGTACGATTGCTCATACACAAAGCTCTCACAGAATCACATCTCTGAAACACTAAGATTATTTCCATCTTCTAAGTAATTAAGCACATCTTCTAAACTTAGGCTGAAGATCTGAAAATTCCTTCCATGCAGGACCAACTGTGTTAAGGTTGTACTAGCTTACTTAGTAGCTGCCTAAGCACATCCGATCTCACCTGATTTCGGAAGCTAAGCAGGGTTGGCCCTGGTTAGTACTTGGATGGGCAGCCACCAGGGAATACAAGGTGCTGTAGGTGCTTGGAGTAGGAACTGGCAAAACCACTCCAGTATTCCTGCCAAGGAAACTCCATGGACATGGGGTCACAAAGGGTCGGTGACGACTGTAACGAGGCAACACACTCACATCTTACTTCGTATCTTGCTAATTAGTATCTTATCTTAATAAAGGGAAGAAGTAATTAAGGAAATAAATTCCACATGGCCAAGGGAGGATTCTTGTCAAGAGAGTTAACAATGAGAAGATCTGGAATGTGAAGGGCTTGTTACAGCCCTCCTTTTCTGGAGCATGATAAAATTTATGAGATGGGTGGGATGCAAGAAGAGGAGTAGGAAATAAAATAAACATTACAATACAACAACCATGAAAGAATGGGGTCTTTCCCAATGATAAAACAGCTCAGGAAGTTTAGAGAGCATTACAATCCTATTGTCTATCTATGGCACACGTTGGCCTGTTAGAAATACTGTGTTCTGATTCAAACCCGTTCTCTATCATTTTCAGTCTCCTAAGCCAGGGGCGTCCAAACTTTTTGCAAGGAGGGCCAGATTTGGTGAGCTGAAAATGTGTGGGGGGGCGACCATTCAGCCACATTTGGCCTCCGGCCCAGACTTTGGACAAGTCTCTATAACATGCAAGGAGGCAGGGAGGATGCTGCAGCAACAGTAGGCTAGGCAGGTGGCTGGGGGGATGGACAGAGGCAGGGAGGGCAGGGTAACCATAAAACTGCAAGCTGATGTCTCCACCGAGCATGGGGAGGAGCTAGCTGGTGGGGATGAATGACAGGATGAGCCAGTGGGCAGAAGAGGCCGTGGGCCACTCGAAATTTGAAAACGGGCCGCATTTGGCCCCCGGGCCTGACTTTGGGCATGCCTGGCCTAAGCCAATTGCAGCCTTTCAGCCATTGTAAGTTGCCAAGTGCTGCCTAAATTATCTTGTTTTCCCAAAGATAGCTGGGTGGTGTGGGTGGGTGTAACTCTCCATCCAGCGACCAACACATGGGTAGCATATGAGTTTGGCTGGGTGGCAAACATCGCTGTTTCATTTGCTTACTTGAGGTAAAGCATTCAAGGCAGGCTACGTAACTGGAACATCAGGCCCCTTAACCCACCCACCCCCTGGGGTGAGATCATCCTCGCAGGTTGTTCAAAACCAAAATAGAAGCTTTTTTCCCCAAAAAATAGGTGACTGTTAGACATAAAAATGAGCTCTTTGGATCCTAAAGCATCCCTTTGCCCATTTGATTGCACCTTCAGGCTATAGGCTGGCAATTCGCATGTCCTTATTGACTGTCTCCTGCCATCTTTATTTTGGTTGCCCATGTCTGTGAAGATTCTCAGTCATCCAGGTGTTTTTATCTGAAAGTTGTGTCCTGGCAACTGGACTTCTTTTTTTTCTTGAGCGATACGGTAGTATTCAGACTGTTGAAGCTGTTTGGATGAGCAGCAAAACGTTTCTATCCCTCAAGAAAAAAGGAGAAGAAGAAAGAGTCCATTTGTCATGACTCAACTTCCAGTTTTGGTTGCCCATGTGGCCGCTGGCCATTGGTTTTCAAGGAGCAAGCAGTTTTGGCAACAGTGGAAGGTGCCTCTCTGAAGACATGCCCATATCAGTGAAGCCATCTTTCTCTTATCTTCTTGGTCATCGACGCAACATCTAGTTGCTGTTGGGTAGTATCACTTGTGATGTTGTTGATCTATCCAATACCCAACAGAGCACACACATTCCCATGGCATGGGGACCTCTCTCTATGCCTATTGTTGCTGTCCAGCAGTGTGGAGGCGGCACCCCGCCCCCAAAAAAATCCCCAAATCAGTTTGTTTAACTTTGTCTGTACATTTATTTCCCGCTGCTGTTCTTCTCACCATTCAAAAAGGATACCCCAGGTTCTCTCTTCAGCTCAAGCCACCTTGAGATGTTCTGAAAGATGCATGTTCTATGTAGATCCCTCATATTTTT
>JAHTLZ010000219.1:1145364-1163376 GCA_023846285.1 Phrynocephalus versicolor | reverse complement strand
AGATAGATAGATAGATAGATAGATAGATAGATAGATAGATAGATAGACAACTGACCCAGGCTACAGATGCTGGTTGGCAAGAGCAGCAGTTTTTGGGTGGTTCTTCCAGACTCACTGAGCCAGAGTCCTCTGGTGGTGGACAAAATGTGTTACACATGATTTTCCCTGCCCTCTCTAATTTAGCCTCAAGGACAGGCCTCTCTCTTTCAGTTTAGTAGGATGTGGCCTTAAAGATGTGATACACATTTTTTTACCCAGTCCCTGCTGGCAGCACGGCTGAAGGGTTGAAGGCGAAGTTGCATTAATTTGTACCGAACTCATGCAGAATCAAGGCACAACGACAACTGTAGGGATTCTTGCACGGGTATATCTTAGATATGACTGATAGTACAAGAATGATGAGATCTCTTAAACACAGCTGGGATCTTTAGGCGCTTGTTTAATGTTGTAACAGAATCAAAGCAAGCAGGCAAGCACCTGAATCAAAGCAAGCAGGCAAGACAGAGTACAGGCAGCTTCTTGATGGTAACAGCTCGAAATGGTAAAAAGCTCCCTCCCCTCATCAGCTCGACACTTTTATTAGTCCTCCCAAATTCCATCCACGTCATCAGAGACCACCCAATCAAATACACATCTTATTCTTCAGAGCATGCTCAGTAGAGTGGCATCTCAGGAATGCAAAACCCCTACGCTTTTCAGTGCCATGTTTTCCAGAGGCCTTTACCAAGCTCTCATTGGTCAGCCTATTACCCATAATAGAGTGTTCTCGGTGTGATGTCAGAGTTCCCAGATATATTCTGCTAAGACAATAGAGATGAATCTCTACAAACAACAACAGCAACAACAACAGCAGCAGCAGCAGCAGTAGCAGCAACAATAGCAACAACCCAGGAGCAAGGCAAAAGGTTTGGGGAAAGAGGCCAAGGTGCCACTTGGAAAAAGCAAGAGTTGGAGTACCATCATCGTAGTCTCTGGGCCTTCTTGTTGCCTATGCCTTGACAATATTGGAGCAGGACTGGGGGTAGGAGTTGGAATTCACATCATGCCAGCGATGACCCTTCTGCAACCCCTAGATAACTTGGTTAGTCATATTTTATAGGTTTTGGCCTAGAATCTCAGGGAAATGGATACTGCTGTCCTGGCAAGAATCATGCAGTGTTTTGACACCAACCCAGTTCATGCTCATTGGCCCTCTGTAGATCTCCATGTGCTCATGTTTGCATCTACATGAGATGCATGAAGAAGTCTTCCACCAATGTGTCTTCTGTATTCCTTAGTTTTAGCTGCCTGTAACAACTTTTGAGCTGCAGAGCAGGGAGAGATCCTATGGACCATGGATCCCTCACACACACACACACACACACACAAACAAGGAGGCACAGAGGGGAGCTGAACCTCCAACCTCTGGTTCTGCAGCCAGATGGTAAAAAGCAAAACAAACAAACAAACAAAAACGGCAAAGTGTTCTGCTTATATACTTCCCCATAATGCATAACGCACTCTCTCGGCTCTGGTTTACAATTTATTTATGTAGGCTATACATTGTGCCCCATGAGATGGGTACTCATAAGAACATAAGAACATAAGAACATAAGAAGAGCCATGCTGGATCAGGCCAAAGGCCCATTGAGTCCAGCTTCCTATATCTCACAGTGGCCCCACCAGATGCCCCTGGGAGCGCACGAGACAAGATATCTGTCTCCTGATACCACTTCCCTGTAAAGAACTCATTTAATTTCTCTGCAATGTCCAAGTCCTCCTTAACCTCCCCTTTTTCTCCTACACCATCCAGAGGGCCAACTGGTTCTCTGGCAGGTTTTCTACTCATTTTACTGACCTTGGAAGGATGGAAGGATGAGTGAACCTTGAGCCAGCTACCTGGGATTGAACCCCAGGTCATGAGCCTCGTTATCACTGCAGTACAACTGCCACGAGGCTTGAAAACCACTGTACTATCCAGCAGTTGTGCCTTATCCAAAGGGAGCATATATATTTTCAGTGCACAGTGCAAATGCCGATGCAACGTCCAGGGGGTAGTCAACAGATGTATTCCCAGTTCATTTTTCTTAGAACATAAGCAGAACACTTATGGATGGCACCTGTTCTCCACCCCTAAATACACTGTCACCAGACAGATTGCAAAGTTGAGGTGGGTGAGTGTGAAAGAAGGTGAGCTGTCAGGTGGAAAGTCCCCTCTCCCCTCATAATTCCACCCTCTGGTAAAGACAAGAAGCACTGCCCTCTTTCTAATATTGTTTGTGGCATCAGCCCCCATCCTGTAGTCTGGAAGTTGAGTCATGGCTACCGGACTTCTTTTTTGAGAGATAGAAACGTTTCGCTGTTCATCCAAACAGCTTCATCGGTCTGAATACAGCTAGTGCAAGTCCTCCATCTTATAGGCAGCTTTGACCTCTTGTCACCCTGGCCTGAATTAGGCTCATAAGATGAACAATGGCCTAAATAGGCTCATTAGGGAGACAATAGTATCCTTAGCCTTAAGGTGAACAATGGCCTAAGGTGCTGAAACCTATCAAGAATGGGTCCTTAGCTATGGCCTTGGTGGTGAAGGCTTTTTGTCTGGGTACTTTGGAAAGCACAGCCTGATAAGTAGCAGATAGACTATGCCGGAGCCCACCACCTCTGTTGAGGGAGGGGTTTTCAATGCTCACATGAACGGCCTCCCTTACTCCTCTTTCAAACCACCTCTCTTCTTTGTCTAATATGTGTACATCCTCATCTTTGAAAGAGTGCCCTTTGTCCTTCAAATGGAGGTGTACTGCTGATTCTGGTCCTGAGCTGTTACCCCTCCTATGTTGGGCCATCCTTCTGTTTAATGGCTGTTTAGTTTCTCCAATGTAGAGGTCTGAATACTCCTCACTGCACTGAAGCTGTTTGGATGAACAGCGAAACATTTCTGTCTCTCAAAAAAGAAGTCCAGTAGCCATGACTCAACTTCCAGATAAACTCACCTGGATGACTGAGAATCTTCACAGACAATTAAGCTGGAAGGAGTCAACAAGGCCATCAAGTCCAATCCCCTGCTTCTTGCAGGAATACAAGTCAAAGGATATCTGCCAGGTTGTCCAAATGAGTCGCGAATGTCTCCACTTCTGGTGCACTCACCCACCTCTTGAGGTCATGGGTTCTACTGCCTTTCTGCTTTAGCAGTTAGGAAGATTTTCCCGATTTTCAGCTGAAAGATGGGGTCTTGTAACTTGAACCCATGGTTGTGAATCGTGCACTCTGGTGTGATCGAGAACAGGTCCTGCCTCTCCTCTGTAGGAAAGCACTTTAAAATTCTGAAAAGTGCTATCACATCCCCTCTCAGTCTTACTTTGTCCAGGCTACCCATGCCCAATACTTGCAGTCTTTCCTCACACGGCTTCGTTTCCAGCCACCCTGATAATCCTCGTTGCTTTCCTCTGAACTTGTTCCAAGTTTACAGCATCTTTCTTGATCCTTTCTTCCTCCTGCCTCCCCCCCCCAAAAAAAAAACCAACCTATCAGCTAGGTCAGGCTGAAGTTGTGTGACTTGGACCCATAGCACTCTGAGAGTTTCATAAGGGAGATGGGATTTGAACCCAGGTCTCGCTCACTCTAGCTATCTCTTGTGTCTGTTTCCAGTACTCAATCCAATATAGAGCCTTTTCACACGACCCCTAAGATCCACTGGCCACTTAAATTCGGACCAGAGGTCTTAGGGGTTTGTCGCTGTTCCTGCGTTCCCACCCCCTCTGCACTCCTGGCTGCTGGCTGCGTGAGGGGAGGGAGGAAAAAAAGGAAGAAAAGAATGCCGCTCACCTCCGTTCTGCCATCCAGGCACTGCATTCAGATCTCTTAAAGGGGCGGGGGGCAAAAAAAGAACAGAAGCAAGGCAGTCACTACGTTATATCCGCATCAGGAATTTTCACCTCCAGAGAGCAGGTACCTGAAAAGTGCACTGGGATGCGCTTAGGTGGGCGTGGTCGCACTTAATTACCTGTAAACTCTGGAGCTGGTGGGGAAACAATTTTAAGCTCCGGAGCTGGGAGCCATTTGCGGCAGAGTTTAGGGGTCGTGTACAAATACCCTAATATAGTGTCTTGGTTTTCTAAATTTATAAAGCCGAAGGCTAAGGAAAAATTTGTGAGATCAGAGTGCATTGTTTTTTTACAGAAGATCTCAGGTGAAGGAGATGGATTGGCATGCATTACAAATAGGGAAGAGCTGTGATCTTGCTTAGCACAATGTTTATGCAGGGCCACAGGGGACCCCAGTCAAAGCGTAACACGGAGACAGCTTTTTTCTGCCATGAGCATTTCTTTAACATGCACAATGATAATTTAAAGGAAAGCCTTACCCCAAAGCATTCTACCAAGGGTGCACAGTCTGTTCAATAAATGTTTATGCATGTACATTAGTTATAACATAGCTCAAGGCAACGTACTCTTTAAGGAGGTGCCCCCATCAGTCTTGGATTTCTCCCTCACTAAATGCAAACGGCTTCTAAAGCTGTTCTGCTCCGATAAATGCAAAATCAATTTGCATAGCACCAAAGCAATGCGTTTATTAACCAAGATTGTCATCATTGTGCATGTTCCCAGGGTTAGGAATTCCAGTGAAAAATGAACGCCTCTTCACGTTCTATGAGCACATTTTGTGATGAACGATATAAGCCTGCCTGGCACCAAATGTTCCAGGTGGTTTGGTTCTGTGCCTTTTAAATAATAGACAAGCGATGGTGGTGGACAAATTATTGGCAAATCCAGTTTGAGAATTTACAGGTATGAGTCCCTAAGAGCCAAGCTGCATGATGAGATACATCTTCAGGGACATAACTAGTGAAGTGTCGATCATAAGAACCTAAGAAGAGCCACGCTGGATCAGCCAGGAAAGGCCCATCTAGTCCAGCTTCCTGTATCTCACCGTGGCCCCACCAGATGTGTCTGGGAGCGCATGAGACTAGATATCTGTCTCCTGATACCACTCCCCTGCATCTGGCCCTTACATAAGAACATAAGAACATAAGAAGAGCCCTACTGGATCAGGCCAAGGACCCATCTCGTCCAGCTTCCTGGATCTCACAGTGGCCCCACCAGATGTCCTCTGGGAGCACACAAGACTACATATCTGTCTCCTGATCCCACTCCCCTGCATCTGGCCCTTGAAGTACTGTACCCTCTTTTTTGTAGCCTGGAGATTACACATCTAATATAGGATGGGTTTTTGGGGAAAGGTATGGGGACAAATAAAAATTTAAAGAGGATATTCAACTAATATTGTTGATTTGGCAAATATCCACCCATTACTATTCATTGAGCCCAAAGGACCCCATGAATATGAAGGGACAAATATCTCCTTGTTTTCCTCCACCTTTTTTATGACAACCCATAGCTGCCTAAAAGCTTTAGGAAGTCCCTATCTGGGGGGGGGGGGGGAGGAGGCAGGGGGCAATTGCTTGGCTGCCAAAAAAAAAAAAAAACTTTTCACTCGTTTCAGGGTTCCGGGGGGGGGGGGAATTCATAGGAATCCATTGAAAATCATTTAATCAGTTCCGGAGGGAAGGAATTGCAATGCACTCCTATGGGAAACTGCTTTAAACAACACCTACGTTTCCCCCTGCAATGTGGGCGAGGTGGGAGGGGGGTCAGAAGAAGTGGCGTGCCATGCTTTAAATCACTTTTATCCACAGAGGCAAGCGCTTGGTCTCGGTGGATAAAAGTCATTTCAAACATGGCGCGCCACTTCCCCTCACCCATCATGGGTGGAAAGGCGGGCATTTTTAAAAATGACTTTGAGCCACCAACCCAAGTGCTTCGGTTGGTGGCTTAAAGGCATTTTAAACGACCTGCCAACACGTCATCGTTAGTCGGGCAAATCCTATCTTGCTTCTAAGATGGCAGTGGGGGGGGGGATAATGGAAGTGTGCTTGGAAGTCAGGATTCTCAGTCGTCGGGTGCGTCAGAAGTCAGGGTACCACTTGTATATCCAATGTTGAGCGCATGCTGAACTCATGAACTCATTGGGAAGCCAACAGCTAGATATACTTTCAAGCTTACCTAGAAATGACTCTGTTCTCCTGTAGAACAGAGAAGTGAAATAGTCTTGACACAGGAGTAGAAATACGTTATTTAGGCCACAATTGTTTGCATATTTATCAGCTGGCAATCTGCTTTGACCATGCTGGGAGACACAGTTTAGAAATGTTGGGTTTTTGGACTAGAGTTCCCAGAATTCTTCAGCAAGTTCTATTAGCTGCAGGATTCTGGGGTTGCTGTCCAAGAAACTCAACATTTCCAAGTTCTGGTGGTAAAAACAAGAGCAGAATTTTTACCGTTAAGGCACCGTACATTGTTTCCATCTCATCCCAAGCTATAAATAAAGGACACCTTCAGTTAGAGTACTGTAGCTTCTTGCATTGGTTCCTAATGCAGACCTTTATTGGATTGATTTTTCTCCACTAGGAGAAGGAAAATTGTAGACCAGCTTTTGACATTCTGCAGACATTTCGTGCTGATCCATCCCTCCGTTCTCTCCACTAGAAGTGAGGGAAGAGGCAGAGAAAGGGTAGGTGAACCGTTTGAAATGATAATGGGCCCGCTCAGTCACTGTCAACTCACTTCTGTGCGGCTGGGAGTTGTACAACAGGCGACCACCCCATCCTCCCTCACCCCACCGGGAGACTTTACAGGCCAGGGAGCGACGATGAGACAAAATCGGGGTGAATAACCAAGGGAAATGGCCGTGCACATATTAATTGTGGCACGGGAAGTTTCCTAGACAGGAAAATGCAATTAGAAACAAGATCCTAGACAGGCTGGCAATTACGCCCTGAGAATCTAGACTAGGCTTTGACACAAGAGAGCCCTGCATTGCAAGCTGTCACTCTGGGCTTGTCCTTTATCTCCTTAAGCGCTAACCCCTTGTGAAGGACAGAGGTAGTGCCTGGGAGCACCTAGGGTAAGTGCGGGCACTTAGAAATGTTGCTTGTTGGGAACTCCCATTTCCCCAAGTCTTCCAGTCAAAGTGGCCAGTGGCCATGCATGGTTTACTTGTTTATCAGAGATGGGCACAAGATGAACTTTTAGTTCATTTCGTTATTCGTTTCGTTAGGTAACAAAATGAATAACGAACCCCAGAGGGATTTTAGAACAAAACAAAATGAACCAGAAAAAAATTGGTTTGGTTGGTTTTGTTTCGTTATGTGGCCAATGACAGCGGCGGTGGCTGCGTGCTGTCATCGCCCGCAGGGAAAACTGTCTAGAGAGAGCCCTGTTCTTGCCTCTGCACGCGGAGGCAGGAACAAGGGTCTCTTTAAAGGGATCTTCCCAGCGGCGATGACAGCGACCAGCCACGGCTGCCGATAAGAACCTGAACCAGATCGAATCGGTTTGGGTTCGTACATTTTAAAAAAAAATCATACGAACCCAAACCGAAGCGAACCAAGGGTGGGCCCGAACTAGATGAACCCAAACCATGGGTTTTCTGGTTTGTGCCCATCTCTATTGTTTATGAATGAGTGGCAGAGCTATCCCCTCCATCTTGGCATTTTCACACTTTGCCCTTTGAGTTGATGATCGTTTCTCCCCCCCCCCCGGGTTGTCTCGCTCCTCCTCTTCAGCAGTGGCAGAAAAGGTTAATATAAACAGTTTGGATCTTTTCATAACAAAGAGTACAAATCAAGGGGCTAGGAGCAGCGCGGCTATCATCTGTTTCCTCCAGCATTGCATGGAGACTGGATATGGAACAACTCTCTTATGTAAGAGCTTGTGAGATCATTTGTTCCACAAAGGCTGAACCGCAGTTTGAGCACATCGCCTTCACCAGTCCTGTGGATTTCAGGAAACCTCATCAAAATCCTTCACTTGCCGTCCTTCTCCCACAGTGTTTCATCTAGGATTGCCACATTATCAAGTTGAGGTTTTTTGCCCCGACTTTAGAAATGCCACCTGTTGATCAAGTGTTTTTTTTCCATCTACTTGTAAAGGTAAGCCTCTCTCGCCTTTGTAGAACCAGATATAAAGCAAAGTGTTTGGCTTATATACCGCCCCATACCACTTCAAATAGTCTCTGGGCAGTTTACAGTTTTTAATTACAGTATATGCAGGCTACACATTGTCCCCTTCCCCACACCCCCAGCAAGCTGGATACTCATTTTACCAATCTTGGAAGGATGGAAGGCTGAATCAACCATGAGCCTTGAGCTACCTGGGATTGAACCCCAGGTCATGAGCACAGAACATGCAGTCACCATCCAGGCCAATTGTTTTGCCAGAAAAATAGAAGTTTTCTGTATGACTATCCAACGAGTGAAGCCATCCATAGGTTAACAGGTACTCGGGATTATGTAAATCAAAGACTAACATTGCAGGTGTGAGAAATGAATGCTTAGATCTCATAGAGCTGCTGGGACATAGTGTACCAAAGTAGGTAAGCCACAGCGACGGATGTTAGCTGGAGGATTGTGGGAGCTGTAGTCCACAAAAGGAATGTTTCCAAGCTCTAATGTTAGGACTCATGCTGCATTTTCCGCTGTGATGCAGGGAATTAGACTCTTGGGGCTCTATGGTTCTCTAATTCTGTGTGTCTGGAATTTTATGTTTCTTCCAGGGAAAAAAATCTATTTAATTTTATATTCTACCGCCTTCTGGAAGCTTAGCTGGGAGTTTGGGGAGGAGGCTCGGAAGAGAAAGGAGTGAGAATTGTTAGATGCTTCTCCTTGCTGCTGTTGAACTTGAGCTGATTGTTGTAGTGAATACTAGAATTCTGGTAGGAGGTTTAAAACAACAGTAAGGAAATGAGAAGACTGTTTTCTAAGAACTAATTATACATTTTTCCTCATGAAGAGTATGCTATGACTCTCAGTACTGTTTATTCATACATGTGGGTGTTATGTCTCAATACATGTGCAAAGAAAATAGATCTATTTGTAGAGTCATGGTGGAAAATAAAAATTTACAGCCCGCTCCTCCACCCCCCCCTTCCTGTTACAATATATCCCAATGAAAGACAGCCAGCTCCTCCGCTCCTTCCCCCCCCTCTTTTTCTGTTTTAATGTTTCTCTATGGGAGCTCCTCCGCTGCTTCCCCCTCCCTTTTTGGTTCAATGTGTCCCTATGGAGAGGGCTCTGCTTCATATTCTTCTATGGAAGCGAACTGCCTTTTCGAAATGGCTGGGGCTTCAAGCAGGTCTCTCCAGGATTCATTAACCTCTTCCTGCCTCTCATTTTAACCTTTTTCCGGCCTTCCCTTCTAACCTTTTCCTGCCTATCCCTGTAGGTTTTCCCATAGTGTGTTAACTCTTTTCTTTCCTCCTCTCTCAGCCTGACTTTTACCCATCCTCCCCAGGCTTCCAACCTCTCTGTTGACCCTTTTTCTGCCATTTAACCCGTGTCTTGCCCCCCTTATTAACCCTTTCCCTGCCTCTTTTCCTTTCCCTTTTTAAACCCCAAAAGCTGCACCCTAAGCCCCGTGGACTTTTTCACAATAAATTAACCCCTACCTGTCCAGTCACTCCCTGTCTCACTATTCCAAACCCTGAGTTTTTCTCCCTGCTCCTGTCATCTCCTTTGACACCCAAAGAACCCTGCCATAGCCCCTAGCCTGGGCAGAGTAAGTCCTAGAATAGTTCATATCTCCTTCATTCAGACTAAAAGAGGGGGAGACCACCAATCATACTGGTCTCCTTGCCAAACATTGGTTTCTTTATCCACCTCTCTTTACCCACCCCTGGTTCTAGCCAAAAGCACAAAAAAGCCTTTTTCCTTCCTTCCCTCTCCCTGCTCTCTTCTCCTGACCTCCCTTCATTCCATGGCCCTGAGCACGATTCATTCCCCCTTTCCTAACCCCACATCCTATCAACTGGAGCTAAGGAAAAGCAGAGCCAGAAGAAGAAGATGACTATTCGAAGATGGCGGGTCTCACAAGGCTGGCAAGGCTGGTTGGAGCTTCCATCATCGCCTGAACATCTCTCACGTATCCTCAGCAGCTGCCCCCCCAGAAATCAACATTCCTATCTGCCACCCCGACTGGCATAAAAGCCTGAGGACACTTTCCATTGATAAGGACTTGTACACTCCTGTTTACAGTTCCTGTAATCATCAGAACACTCATTTGCAACTTCATGAAAGCTTACATCCTTAAACCTGCACATCCTTTGTATGTAACCTTGCAATGGCTTGTATTTGTGTGAACTCAAATCATTGTGTTTCCCCAAATGATTGTGTGATCCTATCAGCCCTTCCTACCCCCTCCCCACACACACCTGGGAAGGATTTACATTCCTGTATTCTTTCGCATCTCTGTAACCCCTGGCGTTTCTGTATTTATATTGTAACTTGCATTCCTGTACTGTATTTCTCCCACATTCCTATATCCCGGCTTTGCAACCACCAGACACCCAATGTGTAATCTCATAAGAGTCTACATCCGTATGTCATCACACCCTTGTATCTCTTCCCAGACACCTGAATGGGACCTTACAATGGACTATATCTCTGTGCACCCAAATTCACTGTGTTTCCTCTGATGCTTATCTGCAGTTCCAACAAACCTTCCTGCCCCCCACCGGTTCTGATAATTGTCTCCTCTCCCCTGTTATTGATTTATCAATCTCCCTCAGATTACCTGTATCCAAAGGACAATGCTTGCTCCTCTGCCCTATTGTGTGACCTTACCCAAACTCATTAGCAATCACATGGGTCCTGGCCCTGCTGCCAGGGATTACCCAGGACTGCCCCTTACCCCCTCTGATTGGACCATTTGAACTTTCCTTGACCAATCCCAAGTTCTGGCGCCACTTGGGAAAGGCGGGAAAAGACAGTCAATAAAAGTTGAAACCCTTTGTGTGTTCGGGGTCGACATCTTAGCCCGGTTGGAAGGCGGATGTCCACCTGCTGATTTCATTGGTACCAAATAAAATCAGTATTCCTCGGATTTCTCGCGTTGGATCTTTATTGGCTTCTTGTGGGATTCAGCGAGCCTCAGAGGGACTAGCCCATCTGAAAATAATTTTTAAAACCCTATTTTGGGACATGACATATTAGTATTTATTGCAAAACAAGAGACAAACTGTGTAGGAAGCATGGCTGTAATCTTAGCTTTGCAAACTCTGCCATGCTTAGGCTCAGCACAGAGATAATGTGGGCTGGGGATCAAGAGCCAGTGGGTACTGCAACAGGGGGAATTTTGCAGCCATGATACTGCTTCTTTTTTCTTTCTTCAGTGTGAGCTAAAATAAATCAGGCTATGTTCCAACTTGGAACCCGTATAAGTTCCAATGTATTCCTAATGATTAATGCAAACTTTAAGGTCAAATAAATTTTAAACTGAGTTATCGTCCTGTTATCCCAATAATTGATTAAGTGGGCTAACTCAGTATATTTCTGGCAGCTGATGTCTGGTTATTAATAAGATTTTAAATTCATTATACAAATACAAAACAAATGCAAGCAACAACAAAGGCCAAAAGGTCAATAGGAAAAAGTGAAAATGAAGGGTGCCATATATGAAAATGGTAAATGAAAATGGAACCCAGCACCGGGTATGCTGTCTGTTCCCAGTTGCTGCTGCACCAGCCCTAGATATAACGAAGTCACATTATAAGAAGGGGATCATAATCTCCAGAGCAGACATGGGCACGAAATGAAAAAAAATGTTCCGTTATTCGTTATTTGTTTCGTTATGTAACAAAACAAATAACGAAAATTGTGATGAAATTGGAACAAACAGAACAGAACCACGAAAATTAAGTTTGTTACATTTCGTTTTCGTTAATGGCAACGCGCAATGAAATGAGCTTTTTAAATGTTAAAAAACGTCCTGAATATCCGTAAAAACCCAGCGATAATTATTTATTCTGCCTGATAATACCTACCAGGGGGTTTGGGGTCCTTAAAATGTGCATTTATGTCTTTTCTCAGATCGCTCTATTTTTTTTTTCCTTTAAGGGGAGTTAGGGGACATTGACCCAAAATGGCTCCCAGATACCTATTATTGATTCCTTGGGTATTAAAATGCCCTGGACATCTGTAAAAATGCAGTGATAATTATTTGAAATTATTACCTACCGGGGGTTGCGGTCCTTAAAACATTTTTGTCTTTCTCCAATCACGATGTATTTTTTCTTTTCCCTTTAAGGATGACACAAAATGGATGCAAGCCATAAAATAGATGCAAGCCATGTGATGGGATCATGTAAATTCTTGGGCAATTTCAACCAATAGCATGCCCAGGTTGCAGACTGTGTAGGGTTGGCAGCCAGAGGGAATAAAAAGCTTTGGCAGCTCCCGTCCTCCTTGCAGCCAGCGGTGGGAGTTAGGGTGGGATTGCTGTCTCTGCGACTCGTTACTTTAGGCCAGCCAGGCAGGTGTGTGTCTCTGTGTTCCTGCTGGATGCAGCCTGGCTCTTAAGGGAGAGAAAGAAAAGATTTCTCTTGCAGCCTCCCTGTGTGCGTGCATACCTCTCAGTGAGTACCCTCCCCTGCCCCACAGTGCAGTCACTCTGCGGCTGCCTTACGCCCTGGGCAACGCCCGCCGCTGCCTTTGCAGCCTCCCTGCGTACCTAGTTTATACTGTGTCTCTGCCAGCATCATTTTTTTTTTTAGTTTTCCCTCTGGTCTGGGGCATTGGGGGATGTCCGCATGTGGAAATGCTTTAAGTCATGCAAAAAGTGGGTAAAAACGAAAAATGAAAAAATGAAACCAAGGTTTTTCAAAAAATTCACGAAAAACAAAAATGAACCGAAATGGACCTGCAATGAAAAATAAAAAACCGAAACATCATTTTTTTTATTCGTGCCCATCTCTACTCCCTACTCCAGAGCTGCCCCAAGATGGCTTCCTGCCTGAGGAACAGCAGTCTAAGTGCATGATACTCCCAGCAATCCAAGCTGTTTTGGCACGTAAGACGGAAAAATCCACAAGCAGCTTTCTCATTGTAGTGAATAATGCAATCATAGCAAATAAATAACAACAATGTTGCTGTACTTAAGCGGCATCTGCAACCTGCTACCTGCAGCAGACGCCCCGCATTGTCTAATGTCAGAGCTGCCTCTGTTGGTTGAACTTTAAGAGACAGGTGTTTGTGATGAGAACAAGTTCAATAATGAAACTAATTAGTGGGCTGTACCTAAAAAAGAAAAACATTTCCTATGCCTTTATATAGAAAAAAAAACTTCCTCTGGGCATCAGGGATGATGATGATGTCCTCTATGCATCTGAAGGAAAATGCATTGAGGATTTGACATGCAATTGTGAGATTTTACAGACAAACCTCCATGCATTGAGGTTTTAGCATAAAAATGTACATTGAATAAAACGTGTTAGTCTTTAAGGCTCTATAAGACTTTTTGTTGTTTGTCCTTCTGGAGGTGGGGAGCCATGGCTTTTCCTACTTCTTGTTACTTTGCTGGAGGTTTACCTTAGACAGCTGTTTGGAAGGGTTTTCTAATTATATTTACTGTGCCAAGCTGGTTCTTAACACTGGTTGGCCTACAAGTACGCCTCTGACTTTATCATTCTGGGCTCCATGCCTTCTCAGCATCTCTGATTATACCTCAAAAGGAGGTTGACGTCACCACGAGAGCATCAGGGGGAAAGCCAGGAGACTCCACCCCAACTGAGCCGTGAAGCTCCTGGGATGACTCAGAGCTGATGCTTCATATCCTTCTGTTGCAGCCTATTTTGTTGATCAGTAAAGCCATACAATCCCTTTTAGATCGTTCCTTGTCGTTCGTGGTTGAGTACCCAGGAATCGCTTAGGCCTCTGGGAAGTAAGTAGGACAAATATCTGACCAGAGCTAGTCCAAGGCTTTTTGTTGCCTGAATCAAAGAAGAAAACGTTGCTCCATCACAACATTCTTGCTTCATTCCGCCTAACGGTACGGGCTGACCACAAGGACTGGCTTGCCAGGATGCACATTCATTCACCTCTTGAGACCAGGGCTTTGCTAACACTAACAGCGTGATTTGGAAGCAAACATACACAGCAACTTCTCTTCCTGCTGGTAAAAGCCATGATTATCATGTAGTTGGGGCAAAAAAAAAATATATACAGTGGACCCTTGTATAACAAAGGGTTTGTATAACATAAAATCTGAACATAAAAAAAATTCCAGAGACAGGGGAAATGTGCTTAACAGACTCGCCTATGGGGCGAATCCGTACAAAATGGCCACGATTGGGGATGACTCTGTTTTCAATGCATTCCTATGGGAAATTTCTACAAAGGAAAATTTGCTTAACACAATTTCATTTGGAACGAATTAATTCCTTTATACAAGGTGCCACTGTAGATGTTTATCTTTGGTAAGGCCAAGAACAAAGGCTTGTGGTTCTCACTCGCACGGTGCTTTTTACACGCCTAGAAATGCATTTCGGTTCACCTTAACCCACCCTCCTGCAGAAGCACCTCTGCAGAAGGCAGAAATCCCAAAAGCTCACCCTTAGAACTCCTTATTGGGTTCCAAAACAAGAAGAGAGACTGGAAGAGGATGAAGGAGCAGCGGGAAGCCTTATAAGTCATGGAGTGCTTCGACCAAGCTAGGGAATCCCTATTAGGTATCTAATTTAACTGTTCAATTCCTGGAACTGTTGCATGCAAGGCTGCATTATGTGCAACACATCATCATTTTAGACAATAAAGTATAGTCATGACTAGAGATGGGCACGACAGCGAAATTTTCGTTTTCATTTTCATTTTTTGTTTCGTTACGTAACGAAAACGAAAACGAAAATTTTTCAAAAACAACGAAAACGGAAACGAAACGAAAAATTTTGCCGTGTTTTCGTTTTCGTTGCGGCAAATGCATTGAACTGAAAAGAATGCTAACGAAACAGCAATTTTTCATTTTCGTTTTCATTTTTCATTTTCGTTACCTAACAAAAACGAAAACAAAAAAATTGCGAAAAACCCAACGAAAACAAAAACGAACCAAAACGGACCCCTGAACGACCAAACGACAAACGAAACACCTTTTTTTTGAGTCGTGCCCATCTCTAGTCATGACCCTATAGGAGTTTTTTCTTTCCTTCCCCTCACCGTTTGCACCTGAAAGCTCTCCTGCTAACAACCTTTTACTCAGCTTTGTAGACTCAAAATGTGACCCCATTTTTATCTCTGAGAACTCTGTGGGTAGCCATGTGGTCTTTCCCCAGTCTCATTTGCCTCACAGGGTTGTCATCAGGATGAAACGACAGAAACTTTATGCACGCCCGCTGCAAATAGCATTTTAAAAAAACAAAACACAAAAATCCTGTTGACCTTCATAGGTTTCCCTTCTTTGGCATTAATCCTGTGGTTATAAAGCCGCTCTGTATCCTTGGATTGTAATATGCAAACATGGCCTCAGTCCTCTGGATTCTTCTGCCACAAAAGCTCCACTATTAGGGAAATGAAGTGCTCCATTGTGAGTCTCTGGGTAATGAGGTGGCCAGCAGCTGTTTCTACCCATGTGAAAAATGACTCAGTCGGGTTTCACTGATGGATATTAATGTCTGGGGTGGGACAGGAAGACTCAGTTAAAGATAATTCTCTCTTTATGAACACACACACACACATACTCCCCCTCCCCTCTCATATGTACTCTCAAATAATGGGAATTGAAAACAAGATAGCGTATGATCTATATCCTGGAATTTTTTTCGGACATAACTTCCGCATATAATTTCAAGAAGGCAGAAGGCAGAGCCGGAAACAGGGGGGGAGGGCAGTGTCTTGGTAACTTTGGTGGACCGTGGAATCAGGAACAGACTACACAACCAATACTAAATATTTAGTATTCCGAGGTCGGTAAAATGAGTACCCAGCTTGCTGGGCAGGGGGGGGCAATGTGTAGCCTACATATTTATTTATTTATTATTTATTTTTCAAATTTATATACCGCTCCTACTTCCCAAACGGGAACTCAGGGTGGTTAACATAAAAATTTAAAAACAGAGAAAGTATCAAAACAAGAGCAAGAGCAATCTCCATAGCATCCAACATATACACACAAAGTGTAAATAAGGCGGGGCAACAATAATCAACCAACAAAAAAAATTCTCTAGTATTGTTAAAGGCGTCCCTGAAGAGTAAGGTCTTTAGGCCTTTCCTGAAAGACGCCAACGATGGAGCCTGTCGCAATTCACTCGGTAAGTTATTCCAAATGGACGGCCCCACCACCGAGAAGGCCCGCCCATGAGTGCTCGCTTTGCGGGCCTCCTTCGGGGGGACAGTCCTGAGCGGGTGGGTCGGTCCATAATTAAACTGTAATTAAACTATAATTAAACTGTAAACCACCCAGAGACTACTTGAAGTGATAATGGGGGCAGTATACCTTGCTTTGCTTTGCTTTATTTTACAGATTTGAAATATTTTTAAATATGGCACCAGTTGGATTTACAAAATGTACGAATTCAAGCATTAAAGCTCTTTGCTTTAATTTCATAGATTCTTGAGGAAAGGGCCCTTGGCTCAAACCCACAGTTTGGATGGTCTTTCCCCTTCAGAATGTAACAAAAGCATGTGGAACAGGTAGCACTCGTATGTCATTTTTAAAGGAGATTCATTTCCCTGAGTTGGTAAGTTTTTGGCATAGTAATTTATCAACATTACCTGTTGCACTAGAGGAGTGGAAGCTTATTTATAATTACCTATTACTCTTCAATTTAAAAAAATATTCTAAATTGATAGGAGAATGGCATAATGGTTCAAAAAAATCCACTCAACATGCTTTTCAAAATGTCTTTAAAACTAACCAGAAAAAAAAAGACTAGCTCTAGAAAAGTTTCTGTTTCTTTGGCAACTCATTGAGTCATGGAGTAATGAAGTTGGAAGGGATCATGCTTCTGTCACCAATTGTTGCAAACCTATACATGGAAGAAGTGGAGAAGAAGGCACTCAACACCTTCCCAGGGACAACACCATCTCACTGGTTCAGGTATGTAGATGATACCTGGGTGAAAATCAAGACTCGGGAAGTACAGGCCTTTACAGACCACATCAACGCAGTGGACCCTAATATTAGGTTCACTAGAGAAGACACCCAAGACAACAGGCTGGCTTTCCTGGATTGTGCAGTCATCATCAGACCTGACCGTGGTCTGGAAGTAGAAGTTTACAGGAAACCCACCCACACAGATCAATACTTACTGTTTGACTCCCACCATCCATTACAACACAAACTAGGAGTCATCAGGACCCTAAGCCACAGAGCAGAGAGCATCCCCACCTCCTCAGAAGCCAAGAAGAAGGAAGACAGGCACCTGAAGACAGCACTTAAGGCCTGTGGATATCCAAAGTGGGCCTTCAACAAAGCAGTGGGCCATCCCAGAAGAACAAGGGATCAGTCTGAGACCCAGACCCAGCGGAAGAACCTGGTCATTCCTTGCATGGCTGGAGTGTCAGAGAAGCTAAAAAGGATTTTTGGCAAACACTACATCCCTGTTTATTTCAAACCCACAAACACACTAAGGCAGAGACTTGTCCACCCAAAGGATCCGGTACCCAACCATAAAAGGAGCAATATAGTATATGCGGTCCAATGCAGTGAGGAGTGTTCAGACCTCTACATTGGGGAAACCAAACAGCCATTAAACAGAAGGATGGCCCAACATAGGAGGGGTAACAGCTCAGGACCAGAATCAGCAGTACACCTCCATTTGAAGGAGAAAGGGCACTCTTTCAAAGATGAGGATGTACACATATTAGACAAAGAAGAGAGGTGGTTTGAAAGAGGAGTAAGGGAGGCCATTCATGTGAGCATTGAAAATCCCACCCTCAATAGAGGTGGTGGCCTCCGGCATAATTTATCTGCTACTTATCAAGCTGTGCTTTCCACACTACTGAGACAAATCAAAAAGCCTTTACCACCAAGGCCATAGCTAACGACCCATTAACGAACCTTTCTTGATAGGTTTCAGCACCTTAAGCCATGGTTCACCTCAAGGCTAAGGATACCATTGTCTCCCTAACGAGCCTATTTAGGCCATTGTTCATCTGATGAGCCTAATTAAGGCCAGGGTGACTAGAGGTCAAAGCTGCCTATAAGAGTCAGG
>JAHTLZ010000219.1:1106169-1136627 GCA_023846285.1 Phrynocephalus versicolor | reverse complement strand
TTGTTGTTGTTGTTGTTGTTGTTGTTGTTGTTGTTGTTGTTGTTGTTCAGTCATTCAGTCGTGTCCGACTCTTCGTGACCCCATGGACCAGAGCTCGCCAGGCCTTCCTAGCCTCTACTGCCTCCCGGGGTTTTGTCAAATTCATATTGGTTGCATCGATGACACCGTCCAACTTAGCCCCCTTAGGTAATGAGAACCTTATGCCCTCTTCAGCGCTGTTGAGGCTCATAGACCCTTCTCAATGCGTTAACAAGTGCCAAACAAATTGACTGTCATTATAAATCATAATGGCTTCACTACGCTGCTGAGATAGTTGTTGCTTGCCCTGTGTTTATTGTGATTTGGGGACTGGAAGAAACACTTCTGTCTAGTTGTCAGAACTCATTTCTAATCACCGTACAGTCATCAGGGCTGATTAATGACTTAGCACCAGATCATGCGCAAACATATTTCTGACAGAATCCTGAAGGAAAATTAGAACCATTCGACACGACTGTCATACTGGAGTGATGCGTGATTTTCATTTGTTTGTTTGTTAAAAGTCCTTAAAAGACCTTTTGGAGATACTGTATATATTAAAGCTCAATATAGACATCAGAAATGTGTAGGGAACCCAGGTGTGTCATGTAGGAAAGTTCAGTCCTGTGCAAGCACAAGGCATTTACTCTCGGACTCTGACTTGCGTTAAGAAATTGGCTCCTTGAGCCAAAAGGTTTGCTTCATACCCGCATGAAGCAGACCTCGGTATTTAATAGAATTCACTGCAAATGAGCAACCATTAGTCAGCCGCATTTTTATATAATTATTGGCAGTGCCGGGGAATCATGCACACTTCTATTTCCACCCAAACAGAACAGAAACTGCTCACACAAGCCCTACAAGAGGTAGGCTGAAGCAAGCAGGAGCTGCAATAGAGGAAATACTTTCAACCAAACTTTTTATTTTGTTTTAAAGTAAGGAATGAAGCGAGCAAGCAACCAGTCTGGTCTTTAAAAACAAAGGCACATTTATTGTAGGAGTATAGTCACAAAGGGCTGAAACTAGTATAAACTAGATACTTTTTTAAAAAAAAACCTAACCTCTGTGTTTAGATTATTGATGAATTTTTTAAAAATGCTGCCTTTCAGAGAAATGATATGGGACTGAATCACGGTAATAGAGCCAAAGGTCCCCCAAGAAGAGACCAAAAGGCAGACTGGGGAATGAGTTAATCTTCCAAAGTGTCAAAATTGTGTCCTTAACTTCCAAATTGTATTTAAAAGAAATATCCCAATCTGAAAAGGAAATATCCCAATCTGTGAACAATGGCTCACATTGGCCACTGCTTTGGCCACAATGAGCTTGATCTTAAAAAAACAACAACCTCAAACTATTATTATTTATTAAATCAGCCATTCCGTGGGTCAAGGTTAAGCATTCTGAAGAGAGTTTAAGATCCGTTATTTACACTTGGGAACGTATAATTTAGTTTATACTAATAGATTTTAACTCAAGAACTAGGCAGTGAGGTATTTTTTTCTTAATTAAAACCTTTAAGAACCTCTTTTTAAGTGTTATCATCAGTCCATCTAGCATGGTCTTTGTTCACATTGCCTCACACTGGTTCTAGACTAGAGTTTCAGGCAGGACCTTTTAAAGCCCTGGTTTGAGAGGCAAGGGATTGATATTGAGACCTTCTGCAGACAAAAACCTAGCCTGTTGCAGGGTTCCAAACCTGTCCTCCTTTCATTTTCCCGATCTTGCAAATATTCTGCTGGCCACCCATCTGCAGTTCTCCATAGTGGAGAAAGAAAGTAGACTTCTGCCTAATAGATCATATCGTTAAGAAAAGCCAAGCTCTTCTGTTATTAAGAGTTTGGAAGTGCTCTAAGCTGTGGAGCCGTCCCCAGATGAAGAGGGGAAAAGCCCTGGCTAGCTCCTTCCAGACCACATGCAAATCTGCTGTCTGATCCAGAAACAGTAGGACTGCCTCTGTTTCCCTTATATCCAAATTCAGAAACAGACAACAATGAACCTGGATGGGGCCTAGAAGTCCATGGACTCCAACTCCTGGGTCAAGGCAGGAATCCAAGTCAAAGGATAGCTGCCCAACGGTTGCCTAAATTTCTCTTGAATGCCTGCAGCGATGGAGAACTCACCACCTCTTGAGGCAATTGGTTCCACTGGAGATGAGTCAGCCTACCGAGAGGAGGTACATCAGCAGCTACGGTGGTGCAGAACTAACAATCTGATAATAAATATCAATAAGACAAAAGAGCTTATAGTGGACTACCAAAAAAGGAAATCAGACACTCAGCCTTGGATTATTGATGGATTTTGTGTAGAGCAGGTGACGGACAGTAGGTTCTTAGGAGTCATTCTACAGGAGGATTTGACCTGGAGTGCCAACACTGAAGCACTGGTTAAGAAGGCCCAACAGAGATTATATCTTCTGAGACTTCTCAGGAGGGAACAACTGTCTAAGAAACTGTTGGTAACCTTCTACCGGGGCTTTATAGAAAGCACTATCACTCACTGCCTCTGTGTCTGGTTTGACAGTTGCACAGTGGCAGATAGAAGGGCGCTCCAGAAGGTTATAAACACTGCTGAGAGGATAGTGGGCTGTCCTCTTCTTCCTTTGGAAGAATTATACAACTCCAGATGCTTGAGGAAGACATTTAGAATTCTGAGAGACCCTTCGCATCCTGGCCACCAATTTTTTGAACTGTTGCCGTCTGGCAGGAGATATAGGACTCTTAGGTCAAGGACAAATAGACTAAAGAACAGTTCTTACCCCAGAGCGGTATCCAAGTTAAACCGTGACAGCTTTAGCACCATCCTAATCAGTTTTTAAGTAGTGTTTTAAATTTTGTAAGCGGTTTTAATAGTTTTGAATAACTTGCATGGTGTTTTATGTGTTTTGTATGGTTCCTTGTTTAGAGTGTGTAGTGGAACAGCACTCTAATTTCGTTGTGCATATCTTGCATATGCATAATGACAATAAAAAACTCTATTCTATTCTATTCTTTCTAACATTTAGGAAGTTCTCCTGATATTCCACCAAAATCTGGCTCCTTGTGACTTGGAGCTCATTACTGAGTGTCCTGCTGCATTCTGGGTGGACTGAGAACAGATCTTTTTCCTCTTCTCTGCGACAGCCCTCCAAGTATTTGAAAAAGGCCATCATATCTCCCCTCAATGCTAAATATGCCCAGTACTTGCAGTCTTTCCTCACAGGGCTTGGTTTCCAAGCCCCCCCCCCCCCCCGTTATCCTTGTTGCCCACCTCTGAACTTGTTCTATATGCCATCATCCTTCTTGAAGTGCAGTGCATAGGGAAACTAGTACAGTGGCACCTCGGATAACGCCTGCCCTGGATAACTAATTTTTCGGATAACGACTGCAAATTTCCGGGTGTAGGACTGCCTCTGATAACGAATTTTCCCTATGGACTGCCTCGGAATTTCCAGCATGCATCAGTAAAAAAGAGTTATCCCGGGTGGCATTGCATCTGTACCTTTAAAGTGCACTTTATAAAGAGTTTTGAGCAAAAAACCAGGTGTCTGTGCCTTTTTCCTAGCCTCCGGAACAGATTAATAGGTTTCCCATTCATTCCTATGGGAAACCACATTTCGGATAACGAGATTTGGTTAATGAGTAACCTCGGAGAACGAATTACCGTCGTTATCCGAGGTACCACTGTACCTCACAGGCTTTTATGTAGGTTAATTACATATCAAGTTTTTGGGCGTAAAACCCGGCATTTAGTACATGTTCAGAAACCTTATATTTATAGTAGTTATTAATCAAGGGTCTGGCTTTTCTAGGTTTAGATTAACCGAGGCAACTCTGTAAGAACAGCTTCTCTACCTCTACCGCGACAAGTCTTTTCTAAAAGAATAACTTTATTAAAAGCAAAAGCAGATGGTAAAAGGGTAAGAAGAGTTAAGCGCCAAAGGTTGAGTTTCAACCGACAAATCAAAAGCATTAATTCAGGCACCCTCCCAGCAAGGTGTACCATTCATTCCTTCACAATTTCCTGCACTAAAATCCCCAGAATACTCCAGGCAGCGTTTCTGTGAGTCTAGGGGAGTAAGAAAAAGAAAAACAGCAAACCAAAAAGCTCTGCAAGCCCTCTGAGAGCACTATCTAGCCAGTTAAGCTTTTAAACCTCACTGATTCCGGTTGGAGGATTAAGTACACATTTGAGGGCGCAGTGCCTGTTTGCATTTGCACAGAAGGTGGTTTAACAGGAAGCCGCCTTACGCTGAGTCATTAGTTCACCTAGGTCAGTATTATCAACACTAGGCAGAAACCACTTCCAAGGATGTCAGGTGAGGAATAAACAATCCAGCCCCACCTTGAGATGCTGCAGTTGAGTCGAGGGCCTTGGCACGCCAATGAATGATGACAGTCGCTCCCAGAGAACTCATAAGAGCATAAGAGCCCTGCTGGATCAGGCCAAAGGCCCATCTAGTCCAGCTCCCTGTATCTCAGTAGCCCCACCAGATGCCTCTGGGAGCGCATGAGACTAGATCTCTGTCTCCTGATACCACTCCCCTGCATTTGGTCCTTGAAGGACCCTGGTTTTAAGCCTGGAGATGACACATCTCCATCATGGTTTGTAACTGTGATGGACTTTTCCTCCAGGAATCTGTCCAATCCTCTTTTGAAGGCATCCAGGCCAGATGCCATCACCACATCCTGTGGCAGGGAGTTCCACAGACCAACAGCACGCTAGGTAAAAAAAAAAAACATTTTCTTTTGTCAGTTCTTACTCTGCCAGCCCTCAATTTGAGTGGATGTCCCCTAGTTCTGGTATTTTGGGAGAGGGAGAAGAGCTTCCCTCTATCCACTTTACTCATGCCCTGCATTATTTTGTACGTCTCAATCATATCCCCCCTCAAGCGCCTTTTTTCCAGACTAAAGAGGCCCAAATGTTTTAGCCTTTCTTCATAAGGGAGGTGCCCCAGCCCAGTAATCATTTTAGTCGCTCTCTTCTGCACCTTTTCCAGTTCCACTATGTCTTTCTTGAGATGCGGTGACCAGAATTGTACACAATATTCCAGGTGCGGCCTTACTATTGTTTTGTATAATGGCATTATAATGTTGGCTGTTTTATTTTCAATCCCCTTTTTGATAATTCCTAGCATGGAATAGGCCTTCTTCACCGCTGCCACACATTGGGGAGACACCTTCGTTGAGCTGTCCACCAACACACCAAGATCTCTTTCCTGATCCACCACGGATAACTCAGAGCCCATGAGTTCACTCGGGGTGAAAACTGCAGGCCTGAGCACACCGAGGGAGAAGCTGCTCTTTCAAAGTGACTTTTGTGCATTGTTGTTGCAAAGAAACAACAGGCAACCTTGTCCATCGCTCTCTCCAGGTCTTACTTGCCATCCCTTCGTATCCATCACACCAACTGGGGAGGTCTTGTTTCGCAACGGACCTAACCAAAGGAGAGGAAAGGGTCTCCTGCAGACCCAAAGGCCCAGGGAAAGGTTTGGCTTTCTGGGATGGACCAAGGCAGGCAAAAACAATGCCTGAATAGGGGTAATTTGTATGAGCAATGTCACTATGACCACAACATTTGGATGCAATACAAGGGGAGGTGGGAAAGAGCCACCACAAGCTGAATTTAGTTAAATATGCACAATTTTTTGTTTATTGAAGAGATTAGGACAAAAAACAGTAAACCAAATACAAGACAAAGCACCAGAGGCAGTAAAGTCCCACCATGCACATCACCAATCTTTCTTCCTACAAGTTTATAAAATAAAAGGTTTAAAAACAAAACAAAACAGGGTGGGGGGGGGGGAAAGTCCCTCAACAACAGCACCATCTTCAGAGTGTAAAAACATTACTCCTCTCTATATTTTCTTAAGATACCAAAATAGAACCAAGGCAGGTCAGCTGCAGCTTTTGTCTCTTGATTAGGAACCATGGGACCATCAGCTTGAGAGTGGGGGGTCAATTATCTTATCTTCCTGTAGGGCAGGCAAAATAGAGCAACCATACGTCGAAGGCCAAGTAGCTGTACGCACATGCCACATACTATAATTAAGCACGGAATTCAAGTAACATTTACATACTACAAAGTCCACATGTACCTATCCAGAAAACATGACCACTTCACAAAAAAAAACGCATACAGGCCGGAACATCAGAACAACTGAGGTACTGGAAATACAAATATTTTTATGCCAGGAGATCTGTTTGTTTTGTTTTGTCATCCCGTCCCCCCGTCCTCCCCCCCCAAAAAAATATCAAGACAGCAATATAAAAGCAGTAATAAAAATCATTTGCCAATCTCAATCAAAACAAAAGTTCTAAGAAGGTGGGATGGGCGGGAAGGGGTTAAAAATAATAATCAAAACGTATGTCATTCAAACGTATGAGAAAACCTTTTTTTTTTTAAATAAAGGTGTTAACTACAGCATGTAACATGTCACCCCAAGTCAACCCGTAATTGAAGTACTGGCTTAATTCATCACGACTGTGACAGTTTCATCAATAAATAAAAGTCTTGACTATACAAAAGGTGCATATTACTGTGTACTTTTTAGGAGACAGGTCTGTGTCCTAGTAACGGTTCAGCTTATTAAGATGTCAATGAGAAGAATGAGGAGAAAATGAACAGCATCCTTTTTATAAAACAGAAACAAAAGCAAAGAAACCCAAGTCACTGCCTTTCTGCAAAATCAGAGGGGGAAATCACACACATTTTTTTTCTTCAATAGTAAAAAGCTACTCTGTTCCTTGAGGAAGAATTGATTACAGGATCGTTTTTGTTTTTTTGGTCTAATATATGTTACATATTTGTTTCCCCACTCTCAAATATGGTCAAATTTATGTGCCACGTAGTCAAGTAGAAGCTAGTAGCTGAAATTCCCTTTTATTTATTTTGTTTAAACAGAGAATTATGATTTGCTAATAAAACAGGCAAATGCACCCAAACATCTGGCCTAGAAATGCTTCCTGCAACGAAACCAAAACTGTAATTTTTTTTAAAAAAAAAGGCCCACCCAACATGAGTTATAGCCAGCTGTATCACCTCCACTGACAAAATACTCCGTGGCCCAGTAGGAGGTGCTTCGATCAGCAGATGTTTTTAAAAAAATTCCTCCCCTGTGTCTGAGAGCTCCTGAGGCCATATCCCAACACTTCCTCTCAAGGGTTTCTTCAACCTCCGAAGCAATTTGGAAGAGGGAAGCAAGGAAAATAAAAGAATCACACCCTACTTCTCAAGGCCTGCTCACAGAACCCTTGGGTAGACCAAGGTGTCTTCCGTTGGTAGAAACAATACAGCAGGATATTACTCCAAGTTGTGACCCAATGGTCTTTTCTCTCATGAAAGGAATGGAACAGTTTCAAATATCATTTCTTCCGACAAGAATTAAAGTCTTTATTTTTTGGAGGGGGTGGGGGAGAGGGAGCTGTGAGTTCAGGACTAGATGTTCACAGAATGTGAACTAAAGGCTTTCCTTCTAAGCCCCCCCAACCCTCCACTTCTCATGTCTTCATTTGTGCTCTTCCCAACCTCCCCCCCCCACCGAAGATGAATCCCGCTGTTAAAATATTAAACGTCAGTTTTTTGGAAACGGGAAACAAAATGGAATAATGCAATAGCTAATTATACCTTCCCTGAATAATGGCTGAAGTTAAATATCTAACAGTGCGATGCCAAGATGCAAGTTTGAGGCGAAAGTTTTTTCTATTCACTGGGAACCATTTATGTATCTGGATGAAACAGAATCAGGAGTGGATGGGTGGCTGCACAGGAACTGGAGTGTGCCGTGTCCTTGGCTCCAGAAAAGACTGAGGAAGCTACCGCTGCTCCGTGTTGCCTCCTCTTCCTTGTTCCTTGTCAGTCTAACTTGATAGCAACGGTTCCTCCTCCCATCCAGCCATCGTCATGCTGTGAGTGGCCTTGGCTCTTTTTTTGGGCACTCCTTTTCCAACCAGAGAACAAAAATTAAGAAACGATACCTCCTGCCAAGCCATCTTTTTTTGCTATCAAGCCAGGCTGACACGTTAATTCCGCACGATCAGAAATGACTCCCTTCACGTCATCTTTCCCGATCCATGCGCCATCTTTCCCAATCCACGCTCAGTTAAAGAACGGGTCCGAGTCTTCTTCCATGTTGACGTCAGGCACAAGCTGATCCGTTACTTCCTTAGCACCGTATCCTGAATTAGACACATTAAAATCTGTGGAAAACCAAGGGTGGTCCAGAATTTCCTGCGAAGTCAGCCTCTCTGAGGGTTCCCGGCGCAGGATGCTACGGATAAGGCATTTCGCCTTCGGGGATAAAGTCTCTGGAATGCTGAACTGCCCACGGCGGATCTTGCTGAAGAGAGAACTAGGCTCAATGTCATGGAAAGGGTAGCGTCCAACCAGCATTGTGTACAGCATGACCCCTAGGCTCCACACGTCCGCTGCTTTCCCGGAGTAGCTGCCGTTTGTGTTCAAGATCTCCGGACTCACGTAGGCTGGGCACCCGTGCTTATCCGACAGCGAGTCGTCACTTCCTCGCAAAATATAAGCGTCTTCCAAGCTCTCCAATTTCACTCGAGTCCTATAAGGTAAGAATCAGAGGCCGTTATGAGATTTTGCGGTCACGACTCACACACGTTGCAAAAGCATACAATTCAAGATCCAAGTACACACACGGACACATAAAAGAAGCCAAATGTACGGAAAACAAAAACAATGGTGAGTAAAACCTTCACAGACTTTCTGGCTTTTATGTATTATGGAAAAGTAACATACAGAATACAGTGACCTCGCTGCCAGATAGGCGGTATAAAAATCCAATAAATAAATAAAATAAATAAATACTGGTCTAATTAAGGATGGAAACAGCATCTAGTTTGCAAGGCAGTAGGAAACGCCTTAAGAAAAACCTAGCTACCTCTGGAGTACTAGAAGACTCCCTTTGGTGAGACATAAATCAGTTTTGAAGCAAAGATCAATTTAACAGACTGCTATGCAGATGGTTCTAAGACGTGATCCGGTGTTCAAGCTAGATTTGACTACGATGGGTCACTCCCTTTCTAGGGGTTAGGAAAAGGTCCGTTCCCATGCTTAACACAAAGAAAGCAGTGGTAAAAAAGGCTTCCATTTTTGGTCAACCAAGAGATCATTCTTGCCTTGGAAAGAGAATGCAAAGAGAACCAGGCCACCCTTTTCAAGTTCAAAAGGCCTTGGGAGAGGAGGGAGGTCATTCTATCATTTTTCCACCGGGCTTTGGAAGTGGCAAGGACCAGGGTTCACATAAAGGCAACTGTATTCCAAACTCCTGCAGGTCACATAATGAAACAACACCCCACCCTGTGTCTGAGCAGACGGGACAGGAAGCTTCTCTCACACACCATGCCTTACCCACAAACACAGTTGCCTATAAGACATTCCTACTGTAGCTCCTACCTAGGAGGTATCTTTATGGTGTCCTGATGTTCTACCAAGTGAACAAAAACAGTCTTGAAGACCCGTGAGCCAGTGTTTTAACAATCAGATGCCTAACTGCTGAAATTCCAAATCTTGGTCAGGCAATGATCCCAAGAACTCAAAGAAGCACAAAGGAAAGACAGAGTGAACCTCTTCCCGAATATTTTTGGTTCCTTTTCCCTCAGAAAAATTATCCAAGTTTCCATCCAAACAGTGAGACAGTACTGCATCTCGTAATCGCAACTCGGGTTTTAGAAGTACAAACGCCAGGTTTTATATAGGAGCAAAAAGAAAAGAAAAAGGAAAGTATTTCATATCTTGTGTGAGAGGGGCTCTCACAAGGAAGAACTCAAGGTTACTAAGAGTATGACAATAAGGCTGCACTACCATGAATGACTTTCTTTCTTTCTTTCTTTCTTTCTTTCTTTCTTTCTTTCTTTCTTTCTTTCTTTCTTTCTTTCTTTCTTTCTTTCTTTTTGTGTTTAAATACCGCCCATCAGCGGTTTACAACAAAGGGGAACGAACAATAAGCAACAACAGATGCAGAAAAGTCATGGCTATGGTGCAAATCCCTTCAAATACAAAACTGTAAAATAAATGCTGAGGGAACAGAGGAATGTGTTTTACAAAACAGGTAGAACAAAACGTTACCTCTCAGCACAGGGGTAAGAGGGAACTAAGGCGTTTGGGTGGGAACCCTTTCGCGCATGCACAGGGTGTGGGGGGTGGAGACTAACGAACTTTCCTATTGCTAGGGAAGTCCGGGCCTTGTGCATGCGTGGTTGGGAAACTCTTGTCCTACTAGCCAGTGTTTTCAGAATTGGAAAGAGGGCAGGGCTCAGTTAAGAATAATAGTTTTGATTTTTTTTAAAAAAATAAGAACATAAGAACTCCAACCACCTATGAAGTTTTTTAAAAAAACACTCAACACATATTTACTACCAAAAACAGGAAAAACCCTTCAAAAAGGAAGCAATATATAAAACCACCCTATTGTGTTATTTATTATACCCGTGAAAGGCTAAAACATTTGGGCCTCTTTAGTCTGGAAAAAAGGCGCCTGAGGGGGGATATGATTGAGATGTATAAAATAATGCAGGGTATGAGTAAAGTGGATAGAGGGAAGCTCTTCTCCCTCTCCCAAAATACCAGGACTAGGGGACATACACTCAAATTGAGGGCTGGGAGAGTAAAAACTGACAAAAGAAAATATTTTTTCACCCAGCGCGTTGTAAGTCTATGGAATTCCCTGCCACACAATGTGGTGATGGCATCTGACCTGGATGCCTTCAAAAGGGGACTGGACAGATTCCTGGAGGAAAAGTCCATCACAGGTTACAGACCATGATGGAGATGTGTAGTCTCCAGGCTTTAAACCAGGGTACTTCAAGGGCCAGATGCAGGGGAGTGGTATCAGGAGACAGATATCTAGTCTCATGAGCTCCCAGATGCATCTGGTGGGGCCGCTGTGAGATACAGGAAGCTGGACTAGATGGGCCTTTGGCCTGATCCAGCATGGCTCTTCTTATGTTCTTATGTAATGTAATTTCCCCTGACACCTAATGGGTCCCTGATTGGATTTTCCTGTGTATGCTAATCCTGTGTGTGTTGGGGGGGGGGGGGTGCTACATAGCCAAAACTCCAAGTGGGGACTCATTAATTGCCAGTGAAAAGCCACCAGGAGTTACTTTGTTCTCCTTCTGTAGGTATAGTTAAGTGACAGGATTTTGGCCCATCTAGAGAAATTGGCAGCTTCCTAACAAGGCAGAGACTGGCACTTTCCGATTTTAGCAGGTTATTTTCTTTTACTTCCTCAGCTTTTCACAACCCCCCTGCACCCCAAAACCTATTCAATACCCACAACAGTTGTAAAGATATACTACCAGAAGTTAACATCAAGTTGAGTATCATGTATCTCTTTTGTTTCCGCATGTCAATCACAAATTAGTAAGGTTGATTTGCTACTATCCGAGTTTGTTAACTATGAAAATGTAGGAAACTACAATTATGAGGGATATTTCCAGGTGTTTTCATAACCAAATAGTAATAATCCTTAAGTATGAATGGGAAGCAAGAGGTAGTTGAAAAGGAGGTACATTTGCAGAGCGGCCAATACATATGGGGGAAATATAAGCAATAAACTGGGTTCTTGACTGTACTAATTCTACATTCAAGTGGGACACTTGCAACTGAATGCATGTCCATACAATGGAATCCCTTCCATACTGGGGGAAAAAATGAATCTATTAGAGAAGAAACGAAACTAAAATCCTTCTCTCCACCCCACTTGTGATTTTGTACATGGATTTTGTAAAAAAAATGGAGCAGCAATGTTACTCAAGCCCTCCCCCTTCATCTAAGGGCCGCTGTGGTCACCGTCTCAGTGAGAACTCAACTCCCTGAATTCTACATCCTGGTGAAGCGTCAAACCCAAGTGTTGAACAGCCCCACTCTTTCTGGGCTTCTAAGCCAGCGGTTCCCAACTTTGGGTCTGCAGATGTTCACGGCCCACCACTCCTAGGGTTGTGGGCACATCTAGTGGTGCTGGCTTCTGGGGATTTGAGTCCCAAAACATCTGGGGACTGAAGGTCAGAAACCACAGATCTAGGGGGGACAAGGAAACCAATCCCAACAGCTGACAAACTTGTTAAATAACCTGTGTTAACATACCGCGGGAGTTAGGGACCCGACTCGACCCACGATAATTGAAAATCCGCAATATGCGAATGCTGGTTGGGTTGGGCCTGGGGCGCCTAGCTGGGGGCTCTTGTACTTACCCCCAGCCTGGCACTGCCCTGAACGAGGGCCTGCGAGGGCTTTTCCGGGTCTTTTGGAAGCCCCAAACTGGAAGTCATTTCTGAGGCCTTTGACAGGCCCTCCCTCCTTACCCCAGGGGATCTTTTTTCATACACAGTGGACCCTTATATAACAAACAGCTTGTATAACATAAAATCTGTACAACATAAAAATGGTTGCAATTAGGGATTACTCTGTTTTCAATGCACTCCTATGGGAATTTGTATAAAGGAAAATTTGCTTAACATGTGTTGTGTCGCTACAGTCGTGACTGACTCTTCGTGACCCCATGACCATGGAGTTTTCTTGGCAGGAATACTGGAGTTTATTTTCCAGTTCCTACTCCAGGCACCTACAGCACCTGCTATTCCCTGGTGGTCTCCCATCCAAGTACTAACCAGGGCCGACCATGCTTAGCTTCCAAATCAGGCGTGATCGGATGTGCTTAGGGCATCTAAGAGGTTTGCTTAACATAATTTCATTTGGAACGAATTAATTCCTTTATACAAGGTACCACTGTATTGTGGTCCCATGATATAGCAGGACCGAAGTATATGAACCGTGAACGGGCGGGAGACCACTGTAGAACATTTCCTCAGCTTCCAAACCCATGGAACTGAGCTCTTGAGTAACTTCATTGTTTTCTCTTCATCGGAGTAAGAACATTTCCCTTACTGGTGACCAAATGTGGAGCCTGCAGAGGAATTGCAGGGTTACGGTCTCCCTGGGCACCAGTGCCATGCCTCATCTTCATCCAAATGTGAATTTTAATAAGCTACGGGGTATTTATTTCAATAACGCTAGTATTTTGTACAGCAGTAAGTGCTTTCTTCCAGTACCACAGAGGAAGCCAACAAACACCACTAGAGAAGCTGATGATAATACAGGCCACTCTTCTGCCTCTTATTTTGCTTTCAGCTTTATGTCATACCCTATAGAACCTGGCTTCCAGAAATAATTGCTTGTTTGTTCAAGATTTGGGGGAAACAAAACACTCCAGCAATCTGGCTTTGATTCCTTTCTCCCCGAGAGCTGGCTCATCACAATCCTCTGGAAATACTGTCTTTTCACAAAAAGACACTGGGTCTGCATGTGACGCCCTCTCACCCATGGGTAAGATGTAACACACCACGTGAGTTCTGTGGCCCATTTTCATTGTTCTTCCACTTCCAAAAATAGGTGGAAGGCCTGTAGATTTCCAGGCCATCACGAGGACAGCCACAGTCACATGCGGAGTTGGCACATTTAACTAGATGTACAATAAAGGGCTTGCCGGGCGCTCCGGGGCCTCCTTTGCTGATAGCAAGGCAGTTTTAAGGGAAAAGGGTTTTGGCTTACTGAGCTAACAATCAAGTGGGGGTCATTTGGACAGGTTTGTTAACAAAATATTAAAAATGCATACAGTAATCCCCTGCCTATTGTGGGGGTTAGGGACCCGACCTGACCCCCAATAGTGGGAAATCTGCAATATGCAGCTGCTGGGTCGGGTCAGGACTGGGGGCCTATCTGGGGCCTCCTACACTTACCTGATGCCTGGCGCTGCCCCAAAGAGGCCTCCGATTGGCTTCCAGGGCCTGATGGAGTCCCCAGAAGTAGTTTTGGGTGATCTGGAAGTCACTTCTGGTTTTCCGGAAGTGACTTCCAGTTCACCGAAAACCACTTCTGGGGCCTCTAACAGGCCCAGGAAGCCTGTCAGAGGCCTGTATGGGGCAGCAGCAGTCCTGGGGTAAGTGCAAGATGCTTCAAGCAGGCCCATGCAGCTAGCCCCAGGGGGCCTTGCATTTCATGTACTACGGTCCCGCAATATACCGGGACTGCAGTATACGAACCGCGAAATGGCGAGGGATGACGATGGGGGACGACCCACACAAAGTAACCCCTGTTGAGTGCACACAATTGCAAACATCTTACAAGATACATGAAAGCAGGGCAAGAAACAGATAAAATACAAATAAATACAGTGGACCCTTGTATAACAAACAGCTTGTATAACATAAAATCTGTACAACATAAAAAATTCTGGAGATAGGGGAAATTTGCTTAACATAATCACCTATGGGGAGAATCCGTACAACATAAAAATGGGATTACTTCATTTTCAATGCATTCCTGTGGGAATTTGTATAAAGGAAAATTTGCTTAACATAATTTCATTTGGAACGAATTAATTCCTTTATACAAGGTACCACTGTATACAGTAGGACTCCCCATATTCATTGGGGGGGGTTCCCTACTGGTTTCAAGCCACCCTATGGATATGGAAATCCGAGAGTGACAGCGGTAGTGAGGGGACAGCAGCGACAGTGATGGCGGGGGTGTTGGGGGTGAAAGCAGTTTCACCATACAGCCATCCTGCAAGAATAAAGCAGAGAAGAGGGCAATCAAGCACTCCCAGAAAGGAAAGGAAACAGCAAGGGGTGGTAAAAAGTAGGGGGTGGGTGGTGGAGAATTCAAACTGACCCTGCTGTTTCACATCCTCTCCGTTAGCACTTGATTGACCTCTCTGCTTTATTCTTGCAGGATCAAACCCTTATTTTCAGCATGGAAAGGCACTTAATGGGTTGTTCCACCTCCAAGCTTTTCCCAGCTGAAAAGAAGTCTCCGATCCTTGCAAAAACAAAGCGCAGAGGAGTCTTCAGTACACAGAAAAGAAACAGCAACGTCAGTTTGGGTTCTCCTCCACCTCAACCCCACCCCTCGGCAAGGGTTTACTTCCATGCACATGACACCCCTTAACTTTTAGAACCACAATTTTAGAAAAAACTAGGATTGTATACATGGAAAAATAGAGCAACTTAAGGTCCAAAACCAGGCTCTGCCAGTAAGAACAGGCTGGCTGTCCCTGGCACTTCCCATTAAGGAAATTAATCCCCACACTGATAACACACACAGAGAATTTGATGGCATTCAATTTATCCAGCACCAGGGCCTAATATTGTCATACTTATTTACCTACCTTACTATTGTCACACCTCTAATACTACATGTTCCTTTAAATGAAGAGTTGTTGTTTTTCATGACATTTCTTCATGCTACATTTGCAATACCAAATTTGTTTCTTTACCAAAAGAAAACAAAGACTCCAAGTCACCCTCGACTGCTTCTCTCTCTCTCTCTCTCTCTCTCTCTCTCTCTCTCTCTCCTTATATATATTTTCATAGAAAAAGAGATTTTCTTTAAACTAGGGCGTTGAACAACAGCTGGCCTTTATCTCCTTGTTCGTCCGTAATCTCTGACAGGATAAAGCAAACGAGCAGCAGCCATGTTTTCAATCCTGCTGAATGGATTAGGCCAAAGCAAATACACTCAGGATGAATGTTTGTGTAGCTCACGTATTCTTGTCACACACATACTTGCTTCTTGCTATAAAACAAATAAATGCACTACACAGAGATTCCAACCAACTGTATAACACAGCCCTCCAAAAACACCACGATATTATATGATTTTGAACCTTTTCCCAGTGCTGTGCCCAAAGCAGTGACAGACAAAACGAAACACCACAAGAGAACAAAACAAAATCCCATGTTTTATACGCTATAGCTAGACGCAATAGCCACATGCCAGTCTTTATAAGGTCAGCTGGCTTCGCCGCCATCTTGCCTCATCGCCTCTACCTTCTTTGTTTTGTTGTTCTATTATTTGCTTTTATTGCTGTAAGCCGTCCATAGTTCCCCTTGGGAAGATGGGCGGGATACAAGACTAATAAATAAATAAATAAATAAAAATCTAAAAAAAATTAGGACCGACAGAAGTTACTTCAAGGCAGGCCCTGTGACAAGAAGCAGCGAAGCCCAAGAAGGACTGAACTTCTCCAAAGCTTGGCACAATGAGAGCCCATTAGAAGAGTCAGGACTGCAACCTGTAGCACTTTGGCAATAAGGAGGCTCTCCATGACCCCTTCACGAAACTCCGTAACTTACAAAAACAAAAAACAACCCCAAATACACCAGTCTACCATTTTCTGATGCACATCTATACAGGTGTACACAGGTGGCATCTTTCTTTGTAAACTACTACCAAACATATTTCAATAGGTAAATAAGACTCAGACCCTCCCATCCCCAAATATGTAGATTTGAGTTAAATCATGATTAATTTTTTTAAAAATTGGATTTTTTTCCACAATATTAATTTTAATTTTTTAAATTTAAATTGTGCTTTAAATCAATTTGATTGGAAAAAAAAGATCACTGGCTTTATATACCCTGACCCCTATGATAATATTCAAGCAGCTATCAGTGGCACCATGTTTTAATTATGGAGGTGGGAAAAACCAGCCTTCTGTAAAGATACTAATTTATAACCCTTCATTCCCAAACTATGAACAAAAGAATGACTGTATTAAAATTAGTCAGACGTGGATTTACACAGTTAGGTAATATTTGCTGTATCTTAACTAGTACATAATAAAAAGCTTTTTTGTTGAGGCCACTATGATTACAATAGTGTGTTATTCCAATTCAGAAAGTACAGATGGAACAGACACTTGAGGGAAACAGGATTATGCACCTATCATTAGTCTCCCTGCTTTGGATTGAGAAAGAAGAAGAAGAAGCAAGCTTGAATCATTGTTATTTTAAAAGGGGAAGCTATTCTGCCTATGAAGGCTTTCCCATTACTGGTGAATGAAACCACAGAAGTGCAATCAAAGGGCAGCAGAAAGCACTCAAATGGGAAGTGTGTCTTTGTCCCCATAGAAACCACCAGGGAAGCCTGTGGAAAAACCAGGCTATTCTGAATTTCTTATTACTTGAGGTTGCCTACAGACCAGGGCTCTTTAGAAACGTAACCAACACTGGATCCATTATGTCTCTTCCAGAAAGGCCTTCAATGGACACTCTGAAGAAGACACCATTCCTGTCTGGTGAACCCTTGACAGACGCTAGACCAGTGGTGGCAAACCTTCGGCACCCCAGAATTCCAAGCATAGACTGCCAATGGCAAAGGACTGTGGGAGTTGTGGTCCAAAACAACTGGAGTGCAGAAGGTTCGCCATCAGGTTGCCCTAGACTATAGAGCTTCCCTCCAGGTGTACCTTTGCCTTCTCTGATGAATTTCAGGACCGTGTCAGCTTCAATTTCTTCATATCCCACCTGCTTCTTCATATCAGGTTGTTTATTTCTGCAAGCACTTTTCATAACATACATACTTCTTAAAACATTTTTAATGCAACGTCCACATAGTTACATGTTCGTCCTTCAGATGAAGACATATTTTGTGAGTACATTCTTTGATGAGTACATTCTTTAAAAACTCCTCAAGAGAACTGGGTGCTTACTCTCCTCAAACAATGCAAACTGCCTGCTTTAGTTATATCGGTCTGGCAGAACTCAACATTGGGTAATTTCTTTAAAAAAATCTGCTTCAGGCGAATTATTTTTCTATTCTGCTGAGGAAGAAGAAAGTAGACAAGTCCTGCTGATGGTGGGACATTCAAAACAAAGTACCACAACAGCATACACACCCACTAAAATCCATGAGGACTGCCAGAATGCCACCCCACTCCTAGGGGTCCCCTAAAGAACTAAGCACAGGACAGCAGGAATACACAACACAGAGCTGCATCACAACTGCCATTAGTGTTCATTCTTTTCTAGACCAATGGGACATGTGTGATGGGCCACTGACCATCCCTTAACACCCAGGAAGGAAAACAAAATAAAAATTAGGATATTATGGACATCTTACATTCTCAGGAGACTCATAGCAGGAGTGGCCAATTTATTATCCTCTAAATCAGGGGTGTCTAAGATTTGGCCCTCCAGATGTTTTGGACCACAGCTCCCAGAATTCCAAGCCTAGATTGCCAATGACAAAGGACTGTGGGAGCTGTGGTCCAAAACATCTGAAGGGCCAAAGTTTGGACACCACTGCTCTAAACGTTTCTGGACTAATTACCATCAGCCCTAGCAAGGAGTTGAGGAGTTGTGTGAGGGGGAAAAACGGGCACATTTTGTTTCCCTGTCATTTTCAAGAGATCCCCCCTTTTTTGCATTTAAAACCCATTGCACTTTATTTTAGGAACATATGGACATCCCCCTTGCCCACCCCTGCGCTTCAAAGGTATCCTGACTCAGGATTCTCAACACTGTCACAACTGGGACTGAAGGTCAAAGGTCCCAGAGAAGGTTAGGTCCAAGGGCAGGGCCTCTGCACCATCAGGATCTATATCTATGGTTTGCTCCAGCCCTATGAACTACATACAAGGGTGTCCCCTTGTGGCCTTTGTCATACTCCCTTGTATGTTGTCTATAAGGGTCTCCCGATATTTGCGGTTTCAGGCACTCAGAGAAGGGCACGAAACTGATGTCCCATGGTTATGGGAGCCCTGTGCAGTGGACTCTTGTATAACAAACAGTTTGTATAACATAAAATCTGTACAACATAAAAAATTCCGGAGATAGGGGAAATTTGCTTAACAGAATTGCCTACGGGGCGAATCCGTACAACATAAAAATGGTCGCGATTAGGGATTAATCCATTTCCAATGAGAAATGCATATGAAGGAAAATTAGCTTAAAATAATTTCATTTTGAAGAATTTAATTCCTTTATAGAAAGTACCACTGAGCACCCACCATGTAATAGACTACAGTGCTTTAGATGAAATCTCACTCAAATCTCCCACTTGTAGTCACTGCCTTTATCATCATCGTCATCGTCATTGTTGCTGTGTTTTTCTCAGAGGTGGCTTAAAGATTCCCAGGATAAGATACACGAGTCATTTTGCACCCTCGGAACGTGCTATGCCAGTATAATAGAAGGGCTTCCCCCATCCTCCGGGCACTGCTGGAACACCTCATTGCTCCTTCACACATCAGCAGGTGACTCAGCTAACGACTAGGTGTCAAGTCCTTTTGATGGAGGCAGTGAGAAGAAGCAGTGAAAACCAGTTTAGGAATAAAGAGATATTTTGGTGGGCGGTCACGGTTAGGGAATCGAGATCCACATGACGCAGTCACTACCTGTATTGAGGGGGCCAAGCTACCACCTGGCGAATGACCCAAAATGGCTCACCAACAGTGAGAACAACATTAGCACAATGACATAATCCACCAGAAACAGAAGCCAACATTGCTCAAGTCTAGCACATAGAGAGCTGTGGCAAAAGTAGTAGATTTATTACCCTTGGCTTTTCTTACTACTTATGACAGGGCTATGGAGTCGGAGTCCAGGAGTCGGAGGAAATTTTGGGCACCTGGAGTTAGAGTCGGAAAACAATGCATTGACTCCGACTCCTACTAAATTTAGATTGGATTTTTTAAAAAGGCAAGTTTAAATGTCCCAATTCACAAAAAGTTATAATTAATGACTTCTCTACTGTAAGAATAAAGACCAATGCATGCAGTGCCTCATGTAACCGCAAAACGAACACGTTAAGTGACCGTGAAGAAGCATGCTTTTCATGTGCTTCACTATATGGCACGCAACACACAATTAGGAGCGGCAATACTTATACTTTCCATAGTGTTGTGTTCTGCTGTTACGCAGCGCCCATGGGTAACCTAGCCTCTCACTGATAAAGGATTAAGTAAATATGCTTTTTGCAGGACTAGAGACACTTGTATAAGTCAAGGGAATGGAGGGTCAATACATTCGCATATTAATACAGAGGAGGCGGAAGTACAAAAAAACCTTAGGAGTCGGAGTCGGAACATTTATCTACTGACTCCACAGCCCTGCTTATGACTAGAAAAAGTTTCTGAATAAAGAGATATTTTGGTGGAAGGTCATGGCCAATACAGAAGTTAAAATAAAATAAATCCATCCAGAATTAAATGCCCTATCACAATCTCAGAGCTCTGTCAGGGCATATCCTGACACAAGGTATGTTGTCCATGGAAAAGCACCCTCTCCCCCCACACAAAACTGCCCAACCTTTATGGAGCTGCTGTGGGCAGCGAACCACGTGTGTTTTTGGCTCTAGCATCCTAGTTGTGGGATCGAGACCCACATGTCACAGGCTCTTTATTTTTGGTGCGAAGCTACCCCCTTGGCTTTTGACCTCAGGTGGCTCGCCAACAATTAGAACATAACACAATGAAACACGCAGTTAAGGTGCATTTTTTAAAAAAAGAAACACCAAACAATGAACAATACACTAAAACCCATAATTTAAAAACATCTAATGTCACAACAACTCAAGGCAGCCTCCCATAATGGCCCCTCCTTGGCCAAGTCAATTCAAAGGCTGCTTAGAAAAGGAGGGTCTACAACCCATGAAGGTGGTGAGTGGGTTTCTGTGTACAGTGGACCCTCGTATAACAAACGGTTTGTATAACATAAAATCTGTACAACATAAAACGTTCCGGAGATAGGGGAAACTTGCTTAACAGAATTGCCTATGGGGCGAATCCGTACAACATAAAAATGGTCACGATTAGGGATCACTCTGTTTTCAATGCATTCCTATGGGAAATTTGCATAAAGGAAAATTTGCTTAACAGAATTCCATTTGGAACGAATCAGTTCCTTTATACAAGGTACCACTGTACTGGGAATTTTAAATTTCTCTGACAGAAGTGGCGGCTAAAAACACAAAACTGGCATAGCTTCTTCAAAAGATGTAAGGGAGGAAAATGAATTAGGGAAAAATAACGACCCGTAGTAGGGGTTGGAATCCAGAAAGAGACTTGTTAATTGAAAAAGCCACTGTAACTTTGATGCTAAATTGAGTTGCATAACTATTCCACTTTCACTGTCCTTTGATAAATGGGATTTATTGCCTAGGAGGGTGAAATCCAGGCTTCCCACACACTGACAAATTCAAAATTAATTAGAAAAGGGTTTGTTTCTGGGATGAAATCTGGTTGCAGCTTTCACCTCCTACAGCTAGGGAGCTACTCCGTTTGACCTTGCCACTTTCCTTTCGGTCCTGAATTAATAAGGTCTATTCATCTTCAAGTCTACGGCCCAGGCTCTTGCCATCTGTGCGGGTGTGTGCGCAAGGAAAGATATTGCAGCCCCAGCACAAGCATTAAACAAAGGAAACCGAGCAGTGAACACACAGTTGGGGCAAGAAGAAGTGACCAAAGAGAAGTAAAAAAAAAAAATCAAGGGGGTCAAAATTAGGAATGCAAGAACTAAGGTTTGATGATCCACATCAAGATCTTTCCGTTGTTTCTCTGTGTTGGCGTTTTTTTCTTCAAGCTCCAAAATGCTTTCGGTGCCCTTCCCCTGGCACTGGCTCATGCCAAGAAGGCAGGCCAACCCATCTGTACTACGTGGTCTACACAGAAGGTCAAAGAGCAGCAGAAGCACCACCGCAAGCTGGAACAGCACAAGGGTCGACGGCCACCAAGAGTGGTTACTCTACCAAGCTGAAATGTGGCTGCCATGACTAAGCAAAACCAGCCGGAGGGCGGCTCTGCTGCCTGAACTCTGGATTAGGGTACACCCCCCCCCCAAATCACTTCTTGAGAAGTTAAATTCCATTAAGGCATGGGGTGTCCAAACTCCAGCCCTCCAGATGTTTTGGATAACTCCCAGAATTCTAAGCCTGGATGGCCAATGACAAGGGACTGTGGAAGTTGTGGTCCAAAACATCTGGAGGCCGGTTTGGACATCACTGCATAAAGGAGTAAGAATAGAGGGAAGTGGGCACTTCATATTCATTCCTCCACCCCACCCCAAGCTGGCCAGGCCACTTACCACAAGTGGCCAGCTGCACAGGGAAGCCGGAAAAGTCTGGATAGACTCCTCCTATGTTTGGCGCAACAACGATCATGATGGAGCCTCGCACCGCACAGAGCCCAGTAAGCAGCCCAAACAGTTATAGGGGTCAGAACTGGTAAAAGGGCATCACCTACGGTGCTGAGATTCATATTTGTTTCCTGGGTTCGTAAGTCAAAGTATTCGGTTGTCGAAGCAACTGTAACTCGAGGTACCACTGTAATATATTAACAGTCATCAGCCTTGGTTGTGTAAATGCTTCTACAGGGAACACCCAGACTGGTATCTTTCAATATATATTCCCATACCCACCATAATGCTTTCCTGATCCTATGGTTACCAAAATGGTTTGTTCTTTGGTTTTTCTATACCAGGTAAAAGCAATGTATCAATCCATTTGATGTTGTGTTATGAGATATTGAATTCTTCTCTGGGTTATTTTGGATCAGAAAACTGCCCAGACACAAATTAAGGAGACAACAATGGCTGACCAGCTGGCTAAAGGGTGTGAAAGAGATGAAAGAGAAGTTATTTATTCACTGCTCTGACAAATCTACTTCCCAGCAAGCAGAAAAGAAGGCACGGAATATATCCTGCTTGATTGTAAGAGCTTGGTCGCTCATCATATTTTTTCCAGACTGCACTTCGTTTCACCCCATTTCAAGAAACCTCCAACCAGAAACCACCCATGCAACTGCAGCAGAAGACAGGAAATGCAAGCTGTCCATTCACTAGGGATGGAGCAGAGGTTCATTAAGGCTTGAACCCAATTCACACACTGTCACAAAGGGTGTAGGAATTACCCTTCTCTCTGTGTGTATGTGTTGTGTTGTTACAGTCACAACCAACTGTTCGTGACCCCATGTCCATGGAGTTTTCTTGGCAGGAATACTGCACCTGGTATTCCCTGTTGGCCTCCCATCCAAGTACTAACCAGGGCCGACCCTGCTTAGCTTCCGAAATCAGGCGAGATCGGATATGTTTTTAGGGCATCTAGTCACATTCTATGTCAATGGAAGAATCTGTTAGGCAAGGCCAGTAACTCCTTTCTGTTCACAAGTGCATTCTTTGGCAATCTGAGCACTACAGTAGTTGTATAGGAAAGACACTCACTCACACAATCCTTCCACCCATACATGACTGCTCCAAGTAAAGTTGGTTTCCATGTTACTGCATGAATATATTAATCAGGTAATGGTCTTGAGCCAAACTTTAAATTCCCTGCTGTTTCTGAGTTCTAACATGAATCCCAACAAGGATGGTATTTGGGAGAGGTTAGACCAGTGGTTCTCAACCTGTGGGTCCCCAGATGTTCCTGGACTACAATTCCCAGAAGTCTTCATCACTAGCTGAGTCGGCAAGGACTTCTGGGAGTTGCAGTCCAGGAACATCTGGGGACCCACAGGTTGAGAACCACTGGGTTAGACGAACACAAATGTGAACCTAAATCTAAGTATGGTAGTAGTCCCAACTATAGATGATTGAGTTGGGATACCAAATTACAACTTAACTCTCAAGCCCCTGCTAGTTAGAAGAAACAGCAGTCAATAGCTCAACTGCAAAAAGAGTTCCAAGAGTCTTTATGATTTCATTTCTTGTTTGAAGTTCTGATCAACAATCCTGAACTTTAAGTGACAAATATTTTGACAGTTAATATTTGAATATAATTGAAGGCTTAAAATGCTTTTCAAACATTAACAATTAGCTGGCAAGAAAATTACTTGCAATCAAGGGGAAACTATTACTCAAAACGAATTCAAAACAGTGCTCAAAATCTAACCCTTTAATTTGAAACCAATTTAATTGAAAATTGGTTCATGGAAAAGTAACAGTCTAACCTTCTCCACTTTTGGCCATCTTAAAAATTAGATGGGATGAACACACACAAACACACACACTCAATCTGCCATACTGTACCACCAGCATATTGCCGTTTTCTTTCCTGACTTGCCTGTCCACAATTTTGACACCCCCCTCTATGCAAGCAGCCAAAGGAGCCACCATTTGAAAAAAAAAATGGGTAACACAATAACAAACCCTGAAGCTGACACATTGCTTTTCATCAAAACATTCAGCTTTAAGGAACCAACCAATCAAAACAAAACAAAATACATTAGCATGCATTAAAAAAAAACATAGGCTGAAACGTGCTACACTTTAAACAACTGTTCGAATAGGCACCTCAAAATTTCCATCTGGACCATGCATGTAGTTCTTCTTGCATCATTGCTTGTACAGTGGACCCTTGTGTAACAAACAGCTTGTATAACATAAAATCTGTACAACATAAACAATTCCGGAGATAGGGGAAATTTGCTTAACATAATTGCCTATGGGGTGAATCCGTACTCTGTTTTCAATGCATTCCTATGGGGATTTGTATAAAGGAAAATTTGATTAACATAATTTCATTTGGAACGAATTAATTCCTTTATACAAGGTACCACTGTATTTCCCTGCACCCCCGGCAACATAGGCACAACCATTCTGTATCACACAAATTAGTGTAGTTGACAGAGTGTATCTTTTGCCCTAAGGTTGAGACTCATCAAGGAGCCAAACTGTGCCATCAAAGGCAAGGACTAGGGTGGAGCCTAGTAGTACAATAGCAGATTAGCATACTTATCAAGACTCACACTAGCCTAGAATAGAGCATTATGCTCCTAACACCAGACAACAAACAGGGAGAGTCACTGCAAGCAAATACTATCAACAGGAAATGGAGATCACACCAGAGCATTAGGAGGTGGAAGGTACATTTAGGCTTGTGAAGCAACAATGGAAGTTCACAAAACATCGTCCGCAAAGGACAATCTCTCACACGTACACCCATCCCCGCTACATACGCCTAGTCAACACACTCGCAATCAAGCAACAAACAGGAAGATTTAATCTAGGATGCTAAGCACCAACTACCATTAACCCCCCCCCCATCTTTCCTGCTGTAAGAAGATGCTGCAAGGAAATGGCAGCTAAGGCACAGCTAAGGCACTTCAGAAGACTTGAACAGCCCTGTCCAGATGTTTTGCTCTTTAAGCCTAGGGAACCACAAGATGGAAAAGCAAGAACAGCAGTTCTGCTCCATCAATCAACATCTTCACCCCCTTCCACAAGCTGAAGACAGTCGACAGCTACAGGGGGAGGTGTGTCTTCTGGCTCCATGCAGGCTCCCCTGCACAAATGGAACGGTGACAAATCAAGGATGAGACAATATACCTCACTTCCGCCATTTCTCTAACGAGGAACGTAAGAAGCTCAAAGTGCTGAACACTGCTCAAGGCAAAGCTGATCTAGTGATGGCCAAGAAAAGAACCAGCTCCATTGTCTAGCCACTGGTGCAGTTCCTATCAACTGTGTACAAAATTGAGCCTTACACCAAAGTGGTAGCCAGAGCACACTCACCAGACAATATCTGGCTGGAAGGCAAGATGTATTCCATACGAAATGGACTTGGTCTTTTATAATGCCATGTAAAAGGTAAAGGTTCCCCCACCCCAGCCCACCCATGTGTGCTAGTCATGTCCGACTCTAGGGGCGATGCTCATCACCGTATTCAAGCCGAAGAGCCAGTGTTGTGCAAGTCTGTGGCCACGTGGCCGGCATGGAAGCAAGGAAACACTGTTTTACCTTCCCGCTTTTTACGGCGGTACCTATTTATCTACTTGCATTTACATGCTTTTTGAACTGCTAGGTTGGCAGGACAGTGCCATGAGCTTCCCTGTTAATTCCTGCTGCTGCAGCAAAGCAGAAAGACAAAAAATGTTACTGGGGAGAGACAAAAAGCAAGGAGATTGATCTCCGTGATTCGTGTGGGTTCCACACATTTCACCCCACAATATTAAGCCACCGTCCTTGTGAGACAAATTAAATGGGAGTAGCAGAGGGAGATGAACTACACAGCTCAAAAGATTTGTGCAAAGGCAGAAGAAGGACCATGAAAAGCAGTACCACGGAGAAAACAGATGACTATTCTCTTCCTAGGGTCATCATTAGAATATTCATAGACTCGTAGAATTGGAAGAGACCTCAAGGGCCATCTAGTCCAACCCCCTGCCATGCACGAACCCCCATCACAGTCCTTCCGACAGATGGCCATCCAGCCTTTGCTTAAAAGCCTCCCAAGAAGGAGACTCCACCACCCTCCTTCGGGGCAGCATATTGAGAAGCATTTATTTATTTATTTATTTATTTATTTATTTATTTATTTATGAATGAATGAATGAATGAATGAATGAATGAATGAATGAATGAATGAGTCTTTTTACCCTGCTTTTCTCCTTGGAAAAGGACCCTTCCCCACTTCTCAATAACAAGACTGGCACGAATGGGGTACAAAGACACAAAAGAGCCTAGAGGTGTGTCAGCCAATCAGCTCATTCAAAACGGCTGCCCTAAAAAACGATCACCGCAAATGCTCCCGGAGGCTAGGGGTGGGGGGAGAGGGGAAACTCCTTACCGTTCCTCATCCTTGAAGATGAATTTCCGCAGCTTGAGATCCCGTAAGACTAGCCCGCCGTCGTGGCAATGGGCCACGGCCGAGGCAATCTGATAGAACAGCCTGGCCGCCTCTTCCTCCTTCAGCTTCTTGCAGGTGCGGACGAAGGAGTGCATGTCCCCGTAGCTCCTCTCAAAGAAGGCGTAGGCTTTCGTCTCCCCCAGGATGATCTCGGTGATCTGGTTGATGTTGTCGTGAGGAGCCAGGCAGAAACAGGGCGCCAGGAGTTCTTGGTAGCAACCGACGTTGTACACCTGGAGATGGGGGGTTGGCAACGGAAAGAAGGGGTTAGCGGCAGGAAACCAAAGGAGAAGGGCGGCCGGGCAGGGGGGGGTGAGCCTTGCCTGACACCCTGTTTCAGAACTCACAACAATGCCAAAGATATGCAGATATTATTTATTTATTTATTTATATTTATAGGCCGCCCGACTTCCCAGAGGAACTCTGGGCAGTTCACAATATTAAAAAAAAATCCAATCAATAGATCGATTATACATAAGCACGTGTAGAACATAAGAGGGTACCGGGGAACTTTTAAACCTGAGTCTGCTTCCTTGGGGAAATTATGCTTTCTCATCTCTTGGCAGCTAGGGGGAAATAATGTATTAATCAGGAAAAGGAGCAGGCTGACTTCCTTCGTCATAAAGAGAGAAACAGAGAGAGCCTCGTGGCACAGTGGTTAAATGCTTTTGCAGCATCCAAAGCTGTGCTCACGACCTGGGGTTCAATCCCGGATAGCTGGCTCACACTTGACTCAGCCTTCCATTCTTCCGAGGTCAGTAAAATGAGTACCCAGCTTGCTGGGGGAGGGGGGGAGCAATGTGTAGCCTGCATATACTCTAATTAAAAACTGTAAACCGCCCAGAGACTACTTGAAATGGTATGGGGCAGTATATATACAAGCAGAGAGAGAGAGAGAGAGAGAAAATTTTAAAATCCCAAGTTCACTAAAGCTAGACGGTTAAAACGATGCAGCAATTCAGAATCTGATTCAACTTCAGAATCTGATTCAACTCCTGAAACCGGGTGGCTGGCACTCCTGCAGTAAGAAAGACGAGGCATGAAAGCCTGGAGGGCATCCATCCTTTCAGAGGCAATTCTAGACTAGATCTTAAAAGAGCCTTTCTGAAAAGGAAACTCGCCCGAGTGTCAACAGGTTGCTTGCAAGCCCCACCAGGGCCACAGCCGGGTGTTGCTAGAGATTTCCGTTCACACACACCACTTTCTTCTACTGCCTGGCAGCGAGAAGAATCCAGATAAGCCCATTTATGTTTCCAGAGCGTCAGCAAAATCCCAGCTAAGGCGGGTGTGTGTGTATGTGTGTGTGTCTGGAGTTAATAGATTGGCTCCACCTACTGACTCGTTTCCTATGTAAGCTGAGATCCAGGCAAGATTGCTCTCACAGCCTTTCTTCCCAGTTGGATTCCCACATCAAGGCAACAAAAGAGGCCAGATCCACGGACATTTTTAGTGCACCCTGCCTCTTAAGACAGAGCTCCAAGGCCCGGCCCTCCCCTCCCCCCTTTCCCTCTCTTCTATAGGATCAACCATGTGTGCCAGTGGCGTCCAAATTTTGGCCCTCCAGAAGCTTTGGACCACAGGCTTGGAATTCTGGGAGTTATGGTCCAAAACATCTGGAGGGCCAAAGTTTGGCCAATACTGCTGTATGCCCTTGAGCCACTCAGTCCAATTGCCTGTGTCTCTCTGGGATGTTAAGAGTCTTGCCCATCAAGGCTTCCCTGGCCGTTCACACAAGGCAGAAATAAGGAGGAGGGGACCTTGGCCCACATTTCAGATCAAATACAGTGGACCCTCGTATAACAAACGGTTTATATAACATAAAATCTGTACAACATAAACATTTCCAAAGAGAGGGGAAATTTGCTTAACAGAATCGCCTATGGGGCGAATCCATACTACAACATAAAAATGGTCGCGATTAGGGCTTACTCCGTTTTCAATGCATTCCTATGGGAAATTTGCAGAAAGGAAAATTGGAACGAATTTGGAACAAATTAATTCCTTTATACAAGGTACCACTGTACCTGTGATGCATAATAAGGACAGTGGGGGTGGGGTTGGGAAGGCAGGATGGACCAAGTTGGCAAGTCTTTTGACTTGTGAGTGCTTGCATAAGAAAGCAAGTAGCCCTGCAGAACAGGGACCTTTTGGAACAAGGGCAACATAAGTTGGTAAATAGGAACTCTCTTAAGAGCAGCCTCCTCCCGGTCTGCCAGCTGTCTTCATGTGCTCTAAAAACATTTTCAAAGGGCCTTCCCTGGTTTGTCGAAACCAGTTTTATTTCCGGGCAAAATCCCCTTTTAAACCCTGAGCGCCTCTTCAGACACCAGGCACTCTAACTGTAATCTTGTGAATGGATGGTTAAGAAAGCCAAGTGCACGATGGGAAACACCGATATAAAAATGTTACGCTAATCCAGTGATGATGAATGAATCAATGCTCCAGACATGCAGAAGACACTGACTTAAGAGGCACAGCGGATGTTTCATTGAGAAGAACCGGCATGCTGAAGAGTTTACAAGACATACGACAAAGGCCTTTCATTACTGGGAAAAGCTGTGTCCTTCCTATGCTTTTTGTCCCTTGATAATGAAGGTCAGAAAGTTACAAAACCGGATTAAGGCTGTTAACTGAAGAACACGAGCCAAGAATGTTGCGCCATAAAAAGGATAACTGAGAATTACTATTTGCCCTGTTAAGAATGTGGGAATTAATCACTGCCCTTTAAAAGCTCGCGGAAACCCTAATTTAAGTCCTAGCCAGCAACAGCCTCTCCTGAAGTATGCTGGGAGCTGTAGTCTGACATCTGGCAGGCTACAGTTGTGCCCATTCATGCTTGAAAGCCATGATCTTTTATCACCCTCCTAGACAGGACAGGACTTGCCCTTGAGAACTGCAGCCTAATTTTACCCATGCATATTCATAAGCAAGTCCACCTAATTTCAGACTAGGTAAACCGGCATAGAGCAGGGCAGTTCCTATCCTGAAGCCCATGCAGGAGCGTTAACAGCCAATGGTTAAAAGGGAAAGAACCTTAAACCTTCAGCAAAATCACTTGGTCATCATTCCTCTCACAATTGGCCAAAGCTGGGAGATCTCTCTTCCTTTGGGCAGGTGAATTTGCTTAAATGAAGATAGCCCAGGGCTGGTTATGCTCACTTTCGCCATGTGCTTCAAAGGTAATACACCTAGCTCTGTGTGAACACATCTACTACTGTGGTCAGATTTGTGGAAGCAGTCCTCCAACACACACACACACACACACACACACACACTCACACACACACACACACACACTTCCCTTCACTCTTAGAAAGAATCCTTGAGAAACTTAAAAATCTTCTGCAGAAATGTAACCCTTTAACAGTGACACTTTCCCCCTACCAGCCATTTAAGAACAGACTTCCCCCACGACTCATCTTTCTTGAACTTTTCTTTAATGCAATATCTGAATGAAGGAATTTATGAGGAAAGTTGGCCCATTTAATTATTTCCAGCCATGGCATGCCTTTAGGATTCTGAAGCGATACAGGGCTTGGAGGGTGAGGAAGGGTGCTATCCAAACCACACGAGAGGCCTCACGGCTATGCCTTTGTTACCTGCCACACATACTGTCTGCATATAAGGAGGTGGCTGGGCAAAGTGAATCATAAACCTGTTTTTAGTGAAGCAAAATTTATCTGATTTTTATTCTTTAGCATTGTATGCAGTCCCAACATTTATCCAAGGGAGGAATAAGTGTGAAGGCATAAATTAATTATTGCAAATATACCCAGTGATGCCCTTCAAGTATCTCAGAGGCCCCTGTGCAGCTTGAAAGAAGAAAAATGCCTGATGTGATCCTGAATACTAGAAGGCCCTCTACATATAACCTACCCAAGAACCAGAAAGCCTCTGCAACCTCCTGACAAATGGACAAAAACCCTGGCTCCTCCAGGAGATCTCCTAAGTTCCACCCAGAGCTGTGAAGGGGTGGAGGGTGAACAATACCATTAATAATAATAATAATAATAATAATAATAATAATAATAATAATAATA
>JAHTLZ010000219.1:1074758-1086996 GCA_023846285.1 Phrynocephalus versicolor | reverse complement strand
TATCTATCTATCTATCTATCTATCTATCTATCTATCTATCTATCTATCTATCTATCTATCTATCTATCTATTTGTCTATCTATCTGTCTGTCTGTCTGTCTGTCTGTCTGTCTACACACACACACACACACACACACACACACACACACACACACAAAACTAGCAGCCCTTTTAGTTGTCCATCCACAAATTAGCAACAGACCATAGAGTTGCGGGGGCAATGGCATGCCCTGAATTCAGATGGTGATATATCATTGAGGCATAGCAGGTGACAGCTGGGGGATGGATTGGGGGGGGAGCCTCTCAAATAAAGAGAAGTGTTCTTGTGGAGCCTGGGGTCTTTGGGAAGAGGTGGCAACTGGTGTCCAGCCTTTGAAGGCACCTCAGAAATATTAAACGGCATATTAGCTGGCAAAAGGGGTTGAAGTGGGGAAGATGAGAGTCTCCTCATAAAGGCTCATGGTGCAAGGCTTATTTATTTATGTTTCCAACAGTCTGGTGTGATCAAGTGATGATGCCAGTAGTAAGCAAAGTAAAAACAAATTCAGAAAATAATGCAGGCACTTATTTATTTATTTATTATTTATTTATTTATTGGACTTATATCCCGCCCATCTTCCCGGAGGAACTCTGGGCGGCTTCCAATAGACGAACCAAACAGTGGTCGTCAGTACAACATACACTTAAACTGCTGCCTGTTATCACTCCTTTCCTAATGCGTCCCCATGCCTCTCTCAACCCGTTTCATTGCCCGCCATGCAGGGCAAGTTCCAGAACAACCACAGAGATGAGGTCTTGCACCATAGCCTTTTAGCGAAAATCCCGGACATCCTTCTCCCTTCAGGCCATTTCTCTCTTCAAAATATTTTATCCCCACCAAGGATTCGGATCTGAAACACCAAGGCAAAGGGTCACCTCATGAAATTAAGTTGTAATCCTGCACAGTTTGTGATATGGCAACCTATTGTTTACTACATTCATATGTTAAGTGCTGGCTTAAGATATTGCATAAGACCATTGTCGCTCTGCTCGCGAATCGGCAATGTTCTTGCCATTGAATTTCCATAGTTTAGGGAAAGAAAACGTTTATCGTGCCAGCCATTTTTTGTTGCTATTTGCCATCCACTCAGAACCGACTTATATTGACCCTAATAGAGTTTTCAAAGTAAGTAAAGTGTTTAAGGAGTGGCTTTACCACTTCCACCACCACCAACCCCAGTCAGTTTCCATGGCTGAGCCAAGGAACTGAACCCAGCTCTTCTTATGTTCTTATGTTCTTATTACTCTATCCACACTGGGTACTTGGTGGCAACTTTACACAGTTCATTTCAATTTGCTTTTTATTTTTGCAAGATAATGTATATGCCTGGAACTACAAGCACTTGGCTAATGATGCAAATAGCATTGGGGGGGGGGAATTTAACAATTTTTCATGCAACCAAACACTGGGTCTCAATGGGAAGAGAGTTTTATAGCCTAACATAAATATTCTTTGTCTTTTAGCAAAGTCATTTTTCCCTGGGCTTGGGGCAAGCACCTGCCCTCTTTTCCAGTTTGTTTGTTTCCATTGTTTTATTTGCTCTCTCTTCTTCTCTAACATTCAACCTGAAGGGGCATGTAAGCTTGGCTCTTGGCCTCTCACCATGTGGCTACTACGAAAAAGGATGCCATTATTAGCCATGTCCTACTGGAGCCATGGCTTCTGACATTCCCAGAAACCAGGAATACAAGTTTCAAAGGCACCTTCGATATTCTTGCCCAATTAATCAGGTTCCTCCAGAGACTAGCTCCAAGCTAAGTTTCTCAGCACTTGGTTGCATCAGTGAAAGTGTTTTATGTGGGAGGAACCTGGACCAGAAAATCAGCCTGTAGGAAAGGAGTGGTGGAATCCCTAATCGTAACAACGAGGTACTTCTGAGCTCTTGAAAAAAAAAAGAATGTGTTCCCCGTGGGGAAAGTTCATGTTATTCTGTATAAGCAAGGAAGAAACAGTGAGATAATGTATGCGCATGAAACGTTCTGCAAAGGGTGTGATGGAACATACACAGTCACCTCCCGTTTCAGACAAGTCCACCCTTGTGACCAAGTATGATGAGGAAGGGTGGTGGTGGGAGCATTATTTCAGAGCATTCTTGATTTACAAGTTAATACTTTTAGTTCCAGACGACCATGCAGAACAAATATGTCCTTTTTGAAGTCTGATGAGAATAGGCACATTTAAGCAAGAATAGCAAGGATAGGCGTTCTTATTGCTTTTATAAAAAAGCAGGAGGTTGATGGATTCCTTCCACTGTGAACGAAGAGTCATGGGGAGTGTTTAACATATTTGATGCCTTTATTTTATGGAGAACCAGGGGTGCCATGTCAACCAGGGATGGGGAGCTTATGGCCATCCAAACGTTGGGCTGCCACAATCATCAGTAGAGATGGGCACGACTCAGCGAAATTTTTGTTTTTGTTTTTGTTTTTCGTTTTCGTTACGCAATGAAAACGAAAACGAAAATTTTCCAGAAAACAAAACGAAAATGAAAACGAAACGAAAAATTTTTTGCCGTGTTTTTCGTTTTCATTATGACAGACACATCACAATGAAAAGAATGCTAACGAAAATGAAAATTTTTCATTTCGTAACGAAAACGAAAACGAAAAATGCGCAAAACCCCCCTGAAAAACGAAAATGAACCAAAACGGACCCCCTTAATGAAAAACGAAAAACAATTTTTTTTGAGTCGTGCCCATCTCTAATCATCAGCCCTAGTTTGTAGATCCAGTGGTGACTGGTCATGTGAACTGCAGCACAGGGCAAAAGTGGCCCTCCCTGTTTTAAACAGATTAGGTTTTTGGAGTGAAATGTTTTTTTCTCTGGGTTTCTTCCTCAGTGTGACTGTAATGTTCCAGTCCAGTGGTGGCGAAACTTCAGCCCTCCAGATGTTTTGGACCACAACTCCCACAGTCCTTTGTCATTGGCAATACAGGCTCGGAATTCTAGACTTTCATACTTAAGTTACGGCACAAAACAACCTTCCATCCCTTTTCAGAAAAAGGCCCGTTTTTGTTTTGTTTTTGTTTTTGTTTTTGGTGGGGGTTACTTTGTTTGAATGTAAGTAGCCGACTCCAAGAACTGAGAAGTATAAAAACATGAGAGAAGATTATACCCAGGAATGCTTGGAGTAGGGAGCAATTATCCCATTAAGGTATTACACACTCCCTTTACACCCAAGTCAGTCAGCATATCATTTGAGAACAGTGACCAGGAGTATTTGTACATGACCCCTAATCGCAAATGGCTCCCAGCTCCAGAGCTTAAAATTGTTTCCCCACCAGCTCCGGAGTTTACAGAAAATTAAGTGCGGCCACGCCCACCTAAGCGCGTCCCAGTGCACTTTTCAGGTACCTGCTCTTGGAGGGTGAAAAATCCCAGATCTGGAGGTAAAGGAGTGAGTGCCCAGCTCTCCTCGCTTCTGTTTGTTGGTGTTTTTTTTCCTCCCACCCCTTTAAGAGAAGGAATCAGGATGACGACGGGGCTTGGGGAGGCTTGGACCGGCAAACGGAGGTGAGCCTGCATTCTTTTGTCCCTTTTTTTCTCCCTCCCCTCACGCAGCGGATCTTAGGGGTCTTGTGAAAAGGCCATAGGACACACGGCACTCTGCAGACAAGCATTCATCTTTCCAAATGATGAATGGAATGTTGGAACAAGAGTCAATTTAATGGTTATCAAGATCCAGAAAGCAAGAACCAGTGCCACATGATGTTAACAAGACCACAGCCTGGAGAAATCCTTGCAAGACACATGAATTTGATGTACAGTACAGTGGGCCCTCGTATAACAAATGGTTTGCATAACACAAAATCTGTACAACATAAAAAAATTCCTGAGATAGGGGAAATTTGCTTAACAGAATCGCCTATGGGGCGAATCTGTACAACATAAAAATGGTCACGATTAGGGATCACTCTGTTTTCAATGCATTCCTTTGGGAAATTTGTATAAAGGAAAATTTGCTTAACATAATTTCATTTGGAACGAATTAATTCCTTTAATCAAGGTACCACTGTATTCTCACAGGCTTTCACAGCCAGGATCTGATCGCTATTGTGAGTTTTTCAGGCTGTTTGGCCGTGTTCTGGAAGTTTTTTTTCCCTGATGTTTTGCCACACTCTGTGGCTGGCATCTTTAGAGGGCAAGGAGCTCAAGGAACAAAGAGTTTCTCTGTGTGCTCTCAGGTCTCAACCAACAGCCTGAAAAACTCACAACAGCTAACACATGAATATGCTAAAATGGTTATAGATAAGAAAGCAGTTGTACCACCCTCTCTCTCTCTGAAGGATTTTCTTCCCATGGTTGTCACTGTCCAATCAGTTGCTGGGAGAAGAACAAAGAAGAAACATCCATGCAGAGAGCAAAGGAATGAGAGATGGTGACCTAACCACTTTTGAATTTAAGAGGGCCCTGCTAGAAGAATGGGTTTTCCTGATACTTGAGTTGCATGAGAACCATTATTTTGATTGCAACCCTAGACATCCAAGTGCAACTCTTCTCTCTTCCCTAAAGCTCCCCATGTGGAACTCCCTGCCACAGGAGGTGGTGATGGCATCTGGCCTGGATGCCTTCAAATGGGGATTGGACAGATTCCTGGAGGAAAAGTCCATCACAGGTTACAAACCATGATGGAGATGTGTAATCTCCAGCCTTTAAACCAGGGTACTTCAAGGGCCAGATGCAGGGGAGTGCTATCAGGAGACAGAGATCTAGTCTCATGCAGTCCCAAACGCATCTGGTGGGGCCACTGTGAGATACAGGAAGCTGGACTAGATGGGCCCTTGGCCTGATCCAGCATGGCTCTTCTTAGGTTCTTAGGTTCTTATCTGACCTTGGCCCAGTCATGCTCTCTCCATAGAACGGCTGGGAGATAAAACGGAGTGATGGGGAGAGCCATGTACAACTCGTCACCCGAAGTGGCTTAGAAGAAAGGCAGAATAAACATGTGATGAGATAAAATCACATGCAACAGTTTAGAAACACGCATAATAAAAGAGGACACGAAGCAGATCACTTGATACGGCTAAGTTGCAGGCAAACTTCTGTTCTGGTTTGGAAACAGGTCCTAGGTTTTTCCCTCTGTCTTTCTCTCTCTCACATATTGTAACTATGGCATGCTACAGTTGTTTATGCTCTAAGGAGGGAAATATTTTTAGCTTCCATACTCAGAGCATTGTGGCATACTGCAAACTTTTTTTTAATAAACTGCAATAAAAGCTGAGCCTGCTACCAATTTTAGGCAGTTACCATGCCAACATGACAGGATGATGTACAGAATAAATAACGGGTTACGAAACTGAGCTCGAAATGACAAAGAGCCAGGTGTGTCCTACACATTTGGGGGATCGTGTTCCATGCTGTCTCCAAAAGGATGTCTCCTGAGATCAGGTTTATAGGGTGATCCACTTGGAACAACATCTTCGTAATGAGCTGGCTTTGCTCTGGGTTTGGAAAAATGGGACACCCTTTGAGGTTCTTGATCGATGTGACATGTGCACCAAGAGTAACAGGAGCCTTTCCCTGAGAAAAGGTAGTAACATCATCCTCTTTTCAGCTCTCCACCCTCTCCTCACCATCGTCCATTATTTCTGGGACGGGAAGGATCTGGTGTGTCGGCGATCATCTGTAGAGCTATGCATTCTCTGGCCTTGGGATGTGCCTCTCTAGTTTTGAGGCAGCTAACCTCGGATGGGTGGGAGAATTAAATTGGTCTGCTTTTTAAAAGCAGCTCAATTTTACAGATTCAAATGGCAACATTTTCCACAGCATAGGAATAAATATGCTAAAATTCAATGCAGAGCTGGGTGCCCTCGGAAACTCTGGAGAGGTGAAACTTCTGCAGTGAGAACAGGGGTGAGATAAGTACATGGAAAACACAGCTTTTCACCTAGTGGGATTTCTGAGGGTTGAATTACATGTTAACTTGGAAGAGCCAAGGACGACATTGACCCAACTAGGAGGAAGGAAGCATAGGCAACAGTGTTGGTGAACCTATAGCACACGGGTGCCAAAGGTGGCATTTGGAGCCCTTTCTGTGGGCACCTGACATCGCCCCTTCACAGCCACCTGTATTCAGGCTAAATTGCTGTACTGGCACTTTGCAAAAAAAAAAAAGTGGGTTTTGAATCACAGTTTGAACCTCTAAAAGGTTTGCCATCACTGCCCTAGGCTGAGACCACGCTTGCAGCTGAGCCTAGCTTTTTCCTGCAATGCTTGACAGGATATTTTCCAGTCCTGCTGCTCTTCTTTTGTCAGCAAGCTCGTGTTGATTTACATAATCAAGAACTGCCAGGGATGCAAAAGAATCCAGGAACTGAGATTCAGAGGAAAGGTATGCAAGTTGTTGAATATGACACCCAAACACCAGCTGCCTTTTTAAAACTCATGGCTCTGGGTGAAGCAAGAGGAAGAGGAGGTAGGTAGGTGGAGAACACCCAAATTGTGCAACGCATCTAGGAAGAAGTCCAGCAGGAGGAGCGGAAAGTCCATTGCCAGCAGCCTCCTCCTAACTAAGCCCCTTTACACAGGTCCAAGGAATGTTTGGCTCTCTTGTTGGTTGGACCATCTAAAAGGAGAACAAGAGTGACATTTCCAGCCTAGACCGAGTGGGAGTGGAAGCTATGCCCTAGGACAGTGATGGCGAACCTTTGAGAGACTGAGTGCCCAAACTGCGATTCAAAAGCCACTTATTTTTTTGCAAAGTGCCAATACGGCAATCTAACCTGAATACCCCAGTTTACACATGCTTTAGGTGCTACCCTTTGGGAAAGCGAGGATCCAAGAGCAGTTTTTTAAAAAAAAATTCTTGTGGTAACAGCACCTTTGCTGTGGCCACAGAAAATTCAAAAGCCTGCTCTGCAATCCTCGCTTTCCCAGGCTTTTGAATTCCCCGCAGCCACAGCACCCTCCCTGAGGACATGGGAAATTCAAAAACCTGCTCTTGGATCCTCGCTTTGCCAGAGAGTAGCAGCCCTGGGCAGAGAGGCAGGTGGGGTGCTACACCACCGGGAAAGCTAGCGGGAGTGTGGTTGGCTTGTGAGCTTGTTCGTATCCCCAGTTTACTCTCCAGCCACGCCACTCTGGGCATCATAAGAACATAAGAACATAAGAAGAGCCATGCTGGATCAGGCCAAAGGCCCATCTAGTCCAGCTTCCTGTATCTCACAGCGGCCCCACCAGATGTGTTTGGGAGCGCATGAGACTAGATATCTGTCTCCTGATACCACTCCCCTGCATCTGGCCCTTGAAGTACCCCGGTTTTAAGCCTGGAGATTACACATCTCCATCATGGTTTGTAACCCATGATGGACTTTTTGTCAAGATATATAAAAGTTGATAAAACATATGCTATGTATATTTAACAGAATGTGTAAAGAGAATTGTAAAATAGAGGCAGTTAGATTCTGCTGTGTCATGATGTTAATCCACAAGTGTTAGAGATAAGTAATCACAGGCATGTTAAGTGATGAAGTGCAGGTGGAACTGATTGTAACATCATGATTTGTAATGGTTAGATCAGATTGCATCAGATTGTTAATTAGTGATTGCATCAGATCTTATGAGTGCTGATTAGTATAAAAAGCACTAGCTTGCCATTTGTATTTGGGGGACTGTTATGGTGAGAACAGTTTACCCCCCACTCTGTTTGTCTGTTTGCTATATTGTATATAATGCTTGGTTGTTATGCTGTGTATATTTTGATGTATATATGAATATATGAGTTTTTACTCTATTCATTGTCATTTTTTTCCTGTTAGCCTAACTCTGCAACCCTTTATATCAATACTGACATTTTATCTACGTTACTGCTGCACTGCTCTGTGGCAAACACATTTAATTATATATTATATGTAACTGCCCATTTAGTATAGTCTGTTGACACTTTTCCTCTAGGAATCTGTCCAATCCCCTTTTGAAGGCATCCAGGCCAGATGCCATTACCATATCCTGTGGCAGGGAGTTCCACAGACTAACAACGCACTGGGTGAAAAAATATTTTCTTTGGTCTGTTCTTACTCTCCCAGCCCTCAATTTGAGTGTATGTCCCCTAGTTCTGGTATTTTGAGAGAGGGAGAAGAGCTTCCCTCTATCCACTTTACTCATGCCCTGCATTATTTTGTACATCTCAATCATATCCCCCCTTCAGGCGCCTTTTTTCCAGACTAAAGAGCCCCAAATGTTTTAGCCTTTCCTCATAAGGGAGGTGCCCCAGCCCAGTAATCATTTTAGTCGCTCTCTTTTGCACCTTTTCCAGTTCCACTATGTCTTTCTTGAGATGCGGTGACCAGAATTGTACACAATCCCAAAAGCGGTGCAACTCGAGAGTAAACTGGGGCTACAAAGGAATCCACAAACCACTGCCTCCCCTTCACCCGACTCTCTTCACAGAGCACAGTGTTGTGATCCGAGCAGCGGTGGAAATGCCGTGGCTGTGAGGGGGCGATGTCGCTTGCCCACCACAGAAAGGGCTCCACGTGCCCCCTTTGGCACTCGTGCCATAGATTCGCCAGCACTGCCCTAGGAATTAATGGCACCGGTATGATGATGGGAAGAAAGGAACAGTGTTTCTGAACAGTTACAAACCCCATGGATGAGCATTGCATTCAACATGAATGTAACTATTTACCTAACAAGATGTATCAGCCCAGTCAGTGCTTTCCTTTGACATGCTAAAATCGAGAGTTTGGCGTTGACAAAGTCACCCTCAGTCAGCTGCAGAAAGCCACCTTACTGGGATCTGCTTGCATAATTCGCTGATACATCACATAGTCCTAAATGCTTGGGAAATGATGTATGATGATGTACCCTCAACTCAATTCTGTCATGACAGCTATAGAGCTAGTTTTAAAAATCCAGAAATGAAAAGTACCCATACAGAGAACGTCTGATCAAACTCGGCTGAGGAGGGGATGTCTCATCATTATTTTAGATATGTTTGATGCATTTAGGTAAAGGGATGCTTAAGATGGTATATAGCTGTTCTCGTTGAATAAGCATTTTAAATGGCACATTTTACAGTCAGATTCCAAGAGTGTTGACCCCAAAGCGTCTCACACGGAGGAGGCATCCAGATGCAGAGCTCCCAGAGCTACAATTAAAAGACACTCTGGAGCTGTCCCATTTTTCTCTTAAAGGATTTTTTTTTTGGGTGGGGGGCTAAGGAGAGATGGAAGAAACATCAGGAAAAAACATGGAAGAGCTAGATGAAAAAAGATCAGAATGACCACTCTCTTCCCTCTAAGCCAGTAGTTTTCAGCCTTTCTAATGCCGTGACACTTTAATGCAGTTCCTCATGTTGTCTTGGTGACCCCCTTGCCCTGCTTGGAAGAGGCCATGAGCCCCCCTTTGGCAGGCCACTGCCGCAGGGGCCAGAGAGAACTTCCCTCTATATAGGCACCTTCAGCCAATCGCAGCCTCAGGTGCCGTTGACTGACCTCCCCTCCGACCTATCACGCTGTAACTCACTCTTTCCCCCTCCCTTCCATCCCCTCCTCCTCCAGACCCAAGCTGTTTGTGCCTTGTTCTTCACCGTGAAATGGTCGTTCGACCACCAAAGGGGTCATCACAACCACTAGGTTGGGAGCACTGCTCTAAGCTCTACACATGCAGACCAGGTGATGGTGGAATAAAAGCCTCACCTTGAAGGACCCTGCTGCAGTTCACAGGGGGTCCATGGTGTTCTATAGCAGATCGTTCTTACAGGTCGTTGCTCACCAAATTTCCCAGCTTTGCATATGATAGATCCAGAAGAGTCAATTTGCTATAACTTGCTTGTGTCTATCTACACTCCCAAGCTTGCCCATTTCTGCTCAACCCAGGCACTTGAAAAGCCCTTTCTCAGCAAGGTTTTCCCACAAATGAGGCCCAGTGCATTTTGCAGCTATCAGTACATTCCCTAACCAGATTTTTTATAGTGTTATGTACAACATTTGAGTATAATGAATAATTTCCTTAGAAGTGTCATTACAAATTGAACCCCTACATCCATGCAATATTTCCAATTATCTGCAGCCAGTAATTTTATGCCTTCTGATAGTTCATCTGAAGATAATTACGATCTGTGTGGGAAGCCATGCATTGCGATAGCCCAAAACATGATCTGAAAAGCATCCTGTGTCAGGAGTTCAGTGTCATATTTCAGATATATTTGTTCTTCCTGTAAGAGAAATCCCCAAAGCAAACTCCCAGCTAGACTGGACCCATTCAATGAAGGGGAGTTTGTCAAGTCAACAATAGGGCATATCATAGGAGACATATATTGATCTGAAGCATTTCAAAATAAATTATTATCGCTATGCTTTATTATTTATTATTTATTATTTAATATTTAATAACAAGACACCCAAAACGAGCTCTCGTTTTAGAATGTTTGATTGGGCATTATCAAGCAGGGGCTGTCTCATCTACAAAACATCTCCAGGGTCCTGTATATCCCACCAAGCCAGGTCGATGCAACTTTGCAGCATGCTGTTGTGTCTTTATGAACCAGGTGATGTCTACTGGATGAAAGTCAGAGGATGCTGGGTACCTGAAACTCACTATTAGTTGAGTCATCTGATTTTGATCCAACTCAAGTGCTTCCTTTGGTAGATAAGACTACTCTTGGCAGTCATGAGCTCAGCAAAGCATTTTGTCCACTTAAGCCTATTGGTTTTGGAGAGCTTAAAGCCTGCTTAACTATGTGCTGGATGTTAGCCAAGATGTCTGTAAGGTCATTAAAAAAGCAGTGACACTGCAAGTCCTATAGAGAAGGTTACACTGACTTGAAACCTCCATAACCAGAACTCTCTGTGGCAACTAAGGCTGTTACTTCACATCCCTCTCATCGCTGTTCATGGTCCCACTTGGGACTGATACGAGAAAATCTTATCGCACGTCCATTGCGTGACGATGGGAGTTCCTCCCAACCACATCCTCTGAACTGAGATTAAAGCGTGATGAGCCATACCCCTCCCTGGGCTCGGGAATCTGCTTGTCTCAGTTTTCATTCCAAAACGAGAGCCCGTGAGGTAAGGCTGATCACGCAATGTGCCATTCTCCATCTAGTGGCAGGAGTGCGAAGTGCCATTCGCCAGTACATTCCATATGGAGTCAGCAACGTAGTGCAGAGAGATTAAAAGACAAATGCCTAGAACTTAGCTCTGTAACGCATTGAAGGCAAAGTTGAGGAGATTCGAAAGATTGAAAAATGGAAGGTTGGACCAAACAAACCCCCCAGAGAACGAAGGCTGAGAAGTTCAGATGTTCTCACGAAACAAGGACGTGCAGTAACAGTCATCACGGTACCATCAATCACACCCGTGGGTACACGGGAACAGGGACAGTACCGGGACAAGACCACGTGACCGTGAGTGACGTGATCACAAAATGAACGTCAACTCGGAACGAGGAAGGACATGAAGTAACCGCCTAAGGGCACAGGCAGATAGCAATCAAGCTTCTGATTTGGAAAGCTTGTTCCACAGCACTGTTCGAGCTATTTTCTGGTGATTGTGTGACATGCAGGAAATCCTGAACCAACCCAAAGCTACTTCATGCCCAATTAAGACTTTTTGTTTTGGCTGGGCTTCTCTCCCCTGCCCCCAACTGGGATGGAGTAATCAATATATGTGTATATATGTGACCTCACGGTGCAATGACTAACCGGCAGTACTGCAGCCAAAACTCTGCCAACAACATGGGTCCAGTCCAAGGTAATTGACTTAAGGTTCCATCAGCCTCCCATCCTTCTGAGTTTCTAGCTTGATGGTTGGAGAGACAATGTGTAGCCTGCACAATTAACTGGTAAACTGCTGAGAGTGTGCTTTAAGTGTGGTGCAGTGGTATTTAAGCAACACGCCATGCTTTTACTTTATAAATAATATTATTTCCAGCGAAGTGACCCTTTCCAGTGCAATTTGATACACTCCTCTATCATTATCTGAATATGATCTAGGGGGGAAAAGAGGAATCTGTGGTATAGGTATTATAGACCTATTTCACAGTAGAATATGAGATCATATTAACATACAAGAGGTTTGGAACTCTGGATGAAATGAGAAGCTACTTAACAGAAGATGTACTCTATCTAAGGATGTGGTTCCACTAAAGAAATACTGTAAATTGAAAAATGGATTGGTGTTTTCCGAATCATCTTAAAGTCAGGTGGTAGTCACTTGGTTTTTGGACTGGTGTGTGCACACTCTTGAGAAACTTAAT
>JAHTLZ010000219.1:1057490-1074748 GCA_023846285.1 Phrynocephalus versicolor | reverse complement strand
GAGAGAGAGAGATCTCTTACTGAATGGCTAATCTATATTTCATAATTCAGAAACTCAGCATTTCCTTTATGTAATTGCACCAGGAGGAAGTACATAAGGTCTTTGTGGAACCTGAAAAGTCTACTGCTTTGGGCAGTTTTTAATGTGCCATAAATTATTCAGGAACCAGGCATGCTCCATTCTATTTACAGTAGGTTGGAGCTTGGTCTCTCTCTCTCTCTCTCTCTCTCTCTCTCTCTCTCTCTGATATACATAACAAACATGAAACAGCACTTGCTGGAACTGCTCGTCCTGAAGTGATTGCTAGAGTCATGAGCCTTGGATTATACTCAGTGGGAGAGAGCCTCGCGTTGTATAAATCAGCAGAGCCTCATTGACCCCAGTGTGTCTTTGTTGATTTACTCCCCCTGTGGCTCAGAGAGTTCAGCAGAAAGGGCTCTGGGCCGGAGTAACTTGGGATGTATGTAATTATGCACAGCCTTAAATTTCCCATGTCTCAGAGAATTTAATGCCCGTGAGCAGCCTGGTATTAGCCTGCCTATCCATATCCAGTCAAATCCAATCCTTGTGTCTCTTCCTCACAGGTACAAAATGCACACCAGAAGTATGATTCTGATGACATCAATAAGCTTCTCCAAGGATGCCATTTTAGAAACTCACTCTTCAGAACCTGCCCTTCCTTTTTTGATCTGCCTGGAGTGTCTCTGTCTTCAGTGCTGGCATTTATCCCTGAAGACTGTTCCCCTAACTAACCTTAAACCTTTTTAATTTTAGGAGGTAAAGGGAAGGGAACAGGGGGCAGAATACTCAGAATACTGGCTCATCAAGACTAACCTTGTTTGTTTCTCCTCAGAAATCCAGGTTTGTTGTTAGACAGTCCTGGGGATGGACTTGGATGGTCCCACCATTTCCTAATTGTCTCTCCTCTAAGTACTAATCAGGCCTAAATCTGCTTGACTTCTGAATAGAGATGGGCACGACTTAGCGGTATTTTCGTTTTCGTTTTTCGTTTCTGTTACGTAACGAAACTAAAAACGAAAAACGGCTCAGAACTGGAACGGAAACGGAAACGAAACGACTAATTTCAAGCCAATTTTCGTTTTTCGTTACTGGAAAAACACATAATGGAGCTAAATGGGAAGAAACGAAAAAATTTTCGTTTTCGTTTTTTCATTTTCGTTACGTAACGAAACGAAAACGAAAAATTTTGAAATTAGCTCACGAAAACGGAAACGAGCCGAAACGGACCCCTAGCCGAAAACGAAAACGAAAACGAACAATTTTTTTGAGTCGTGCCCATCTCTACTTCTGAATATGAAGTGAACTTCTGAACCTCAACCCTGTTTAAGATGGCATAGCATTTGAGAAATGGCTCTTTATTTTCGCAAAATCTACTGTTGGATACAGGTTTTGTTCATTAAACATTTGTTTTTGAAGTTTGTACAGTTACATGTATGAACCAGGAAGGGGGGGAGGGAAATCAGCTTTTCTGAATTTTTGTTTCTCCTTTTATGAACCATACAAGGAGGCCCATACATCAGAATTAAGTCTATTCAAGTCATTCATTCAGAACCACTTGTTCTTTTGTCTAGTACAACTCAGAAGACAATGTGCCATCATTTTTTCAGACAGTTCTCTCCCCCTTTATTGGGAAGGTTTTAAGTAGTCACACCACCTGTTCCTTGTTTATGTTGGAACAGGTATTTCCCAGGTTCTTGAGCTTCAGTGAAGATCAGAGACAGCCTCCCAGGAAATAACATAAACTGTTTATTTCAGTACAAAACCACAATTTGAACATGAGTCAGCAGTGTGATGCGGCGGCCAGGAAAGCCAATGCGATTTTTTGGTTGCATCCACAGAACCATAGTGTCTAGATCAAGGGAAGTGATAGTACCACTCTATTCTGTTCTGGTCAGACCCCACCTGGAGTACTGTGTCCAGTTCTGTGCACCTCAGTTTAAGAAGGATGTTGACAACCTTGAGCGGGTGCAGAGGAGGGCGACCAGGATGGGTCTGGAGGAAATGTCTTACGAGGAGCGGCTTAGGGAGCTGGGAATGTTTAGCCTTACAAAAAGACTGAGAGGGGATATGATAGCTATGTTTGAAAGGATGTCATATTGAAGAGGGAACAAGTTTGTTTTCCATGGCTTCAGAGACTAGGACTTGGGGCAGTGGTTTCAAACTACAGAGAAGGAGATTCCATTTGAACATTAGGAAGAACTTCATGACAGTTAGAGCTGTTTGGCAGTGGAATATGCTGCCACAAAGGGTGGTGGAGTCGCCTCCTTTGGAGGTTTTTAAGCAGAGGCTGGATGGCCATCTGTCGGAAATACATGGCAGGGGGTTGGACTAGATGGCCCTTGAGGTCTCTTCCAACTCTATGATTCTATGATTCTATAAAAACATAACGGAAGCCTAAATCATTCTACCTGCATCCCGCCACCTTGACAGTTATGGGAGAACTGTTATGGGGGTAAAACACCTTCCCACTTTGCCAGTGAATCCTGGTGCCCCTTGGGAGTGGAAAGGAGACATTATAGATATTTTTCTTCCTCCCGGCCTAGCTACCCTGCGATTCACCTTTCTGTCCTGAGGAAACAGCAATTTCCTAAGAATTCACTTGCCACCCTGAAACCTGGGAAACCCTGCTTTGTGTTCCTTGTCTCACATCTAGGCCCCTAATCCCTCGCAAACCACTGAGCAAAGAATTTGGCTGGAGATCTAGTGATACTGTGTCTAACTGAAGAAAGTTATTCACCTCATCTCTCTTTACACTGACTGCTTTACAATGCCTAGGCAAGCAAAAAGGTTTTAACCTCGCCCTGAAATGAAGGCAAATAATTTATGAACCTTCCTCAAGATCCTGCTAATAAGCTTCTCTTGAGCGTAGAGTCCGGCCACGGTGGTATTGTAGGATTGGGCTGCCTAGCCACATGTGAACGTTACCAAGGGAAGAGTGGGTTTTCTTCAGAGGCCGCACCAGCGCTTGCGCAAGAGGTGTCACCCCGTGTTCCTGGGCTGGCAGGAATTTCCACTCAGTGGAACCTCAGTAGAATAGGGGGACTTGTTCATTTATCATATGATATTGCTTCATTTATCAAATGATATTGCTTGGTGGCTCAGTGGACTAAGGCTCTGAAAACTGTTGGCTGCATAGTCGGCAGCACGGCAGTTTGAATCCCGGGTGCCACGCAGCGGAGCGAGCTCTACTGATAACCCCAGCTCCTGCTAACCTAGCAGTTCGAAAGCATGTAAATGCATGTAGATTAACAGGTACCACCATAAAAAGCGGGAAGGTAAAAGAGTGTTTCCTTGCAGCCATGCTGGCCATGTCACCACGGACTTGCACAACACTGGCTCTTTGGCTTGAATACGGAGATGAGCACCGCCCCTAGATTCGGACATGACTAGCACACATATCCGGGGGGAACTTTTACCTTTTACCTTTATTGCTTCAGAAGCCAACTTTAATTTGACATGTAGAGTGTATTCTAATAAGCTACCGTTAATGTTCCGACACCAAATTCTTTGATAGCTTCCTGTTTAACAATATGTTGTTTATTTTGGAGCACCTCAAGCGGCATAACAGTTTGTTACCTTGGCCATTGACAACTTAAGCAGCTGGAATTCTCCTTAGCCAAGACTCACACTGACCTTTCCAAATTGACAGGTTAGAGGGAGAAGACCCGATTTTCCACCAAAAGGCATGCTTTTCTTTGGCGGTTACTTCACATCCGTTTTGTCTCTGTTAGTGTTGCACTTATGAGTGGTACAAAAAAAGTTACTTCATGTCTGTCACGCAACTAATAAAATTTGTCTCCACCACGCCCCCAGAACAGGTGCTAAGCGTGACAATCCTCTACCTGGTGCTGGGCTAGGGTTTCTCACAGAAAACTGTGTCCGGGTTCTTGTTTTTTTAATTTTGACTTTTCAGAAGCAAAATATCGAAAAAGAATTTTTTATCTCCCCCCCCCCCCACACACACACAAAGGAAAAAGGAAGCGAGACAAATTCAAGACCGTGAGGTAACACTTGTCTTGAGATAATTTATCACAACCATGGGAACACTGAAACAGGAACAAACCAATGTGATCACGACCAACGCTGTCACAGTACAAAACTAGTCACAGAACAAAGAAGGATGTGAAGTAACCACCTTTGTTGCCGCTTCTTACCACTTCATTGCCTTGGACCTGTCCCAAGAAGGTGCCCTCACAATGGGGGAAAACAGGCAACAACTTTCTGGAACGTTATTTCAGATCTATTAATTGAAATGAGGTCTGGAGAAGGCCTGATATACATAAAGGCCTCCTCATACATGTCTTTGGATCTCTATATTTTAAGCGTTCCCAGACCGCGAGGATTGCTTTCGGGAAAGAAGTGTGTGAATGAAGAACACCTTGGGAACCATTTATTTTTTGTGCAGCACGTCATTGTTCCAAGTCTGCTTTCCTGGGTCTGATGAGGTGCATCGACTCCTTTGGATAGGAAGCCCTTGTCGCCAGCCATCGCACGGAAGGCCATGGGGCTGTTGCTATGGGTTTTGTGAGGCTTCAGCAGTAAGAGAGTGAGGCATTTTAGGGAGGCCATTAGCACATAACCCAACAGAAGGACAAAAGAAGACATTAATTTGCATAACATTGCACATGCTAATTCATATGCACAATTATACATAAGAACGTAAGAACATAAGAAGAGCCATGCTGGATCAGGCCAAAGGCCCATCTAGTCCAGCTTCCTCTATCTCACGGTGGCCCCACCAGATGCGTTTGGGTGCGCATGACACTAGATATCTGTCTCCTGATACCACTCCCCTGCATATGACCCTTGAAGGACCCTGGTTTTATACTTGGAGATGACACATCTCCATCATGGTTTGTAACCTGTGATGGACTTTTCCTCCAGGAATCTGTCTAATCCCCTTTTGAAGGCATTCAAGTCAGATGCCATCACCACATCCTGTGGCAGGGAGTTCCACAGACTAACAACGCGCTGAATGAAAAAATATTTTCTTTTGTCTGTTCTTACTCTCCCAGCCCTCAATTTAAGTTTATGTCCCCTAGTTCTGGTATTTTGTCAGAGGGAGAATGTCCCTCTGTCCACAATTTAGTAGAATTACAGGGCATCTGTCTCAGGTGGGGAAAGACTCTTGCCAGGTAGCATGTGTGTCTACTGAATGCACTTACTGGGGAGAAGCAAACACACTGTCTCTGATCTGCTTCCTTAGAGCTCTTTTCCTGTAAATCAGACTTGACCTGGGCAGCTCTTCAAATGCAAGACATCTTCAAAAGCAAAACTCTCCTGTCACAGCCTTTCAAATCAAGGCCTGTACACCCTGAATGGGGACACAAAGACACTTTAATGCTTGTGGGTGTATTTTAAAAGTTCAATATTTTTGTGCACGTGAGGTTAAGAAGGCACAGTTGATGTTGTCTTATTTACTACACAGGTCTGGATCAAATGTTAGGTTATAAAGACTGCCTAATTCTCTGCTCCCCTGCCAAATGCATTCAGCATTGAAAGAGGCATTGGTACAACACATGTGATTTCCCCCAGAGCAATAAATCTTATTTTATGTTCACCAGATGTATAGCTGCTGCGATCCCTCTGCTGAGCTTTTTAGCCAGTATTCCAGAAATCTCACAGAACTAAAACCTAAAATCCATTATTAATATTTTATCACTGTTTCTGGCTTTTAAAAACACACACCCAGGACTTACTTTCCACTAAATTTTCTCCCTAAGACGTGCTGGGTGGGGGAATGGGACCTTACACCATCATTCCTTTTCCCTAACATCCTTTTCGGTTCACACCTTTAACATTAGCAATAAATGCAGCCAGCCAAGATGACCTATAATTTTGTAATGCACACTTTATTGCATACTTAACACATTAATAAGTTTCCAGATTGCTGGCTCTCAAAGTGTGAGGTCGGTCTTTAAAGAGGCAGCGATATGGTTTGGCTTGTTTTCGTGGGGGTTATTCAATGGACTAGGTGAGGAGGAAGTCCCCCCCCCCACCAAACACGGTCCAACTGGGAACCAGCCCACCCTGTCAGTGGGCAGGCAGTTCTCTTGTCGAACAGACAAGCAGCAGAACCCCATCATAAGGCAACCTCATATTTTTTTTCAGGATGACGTTTCTTTAATGCAGAATGAACATAAGAACTTAAGAAGAGCCATGCTGGATCAGGCCAAAGGCCTATCGAGTCCAGCTCCCTGTATCTCACAGTGGCCCCACCAGATGCGTCTGGGAGCGCACGAGAATAGATCTCTGTCTCCTGATACCACTCCCCTGCATCTGGCCCTCGAAGTACCCTGGTTTTAAGCCTGGAGATTACACATCTCCCTCATGGTTTGTAACCTGTGATGGAGTTTTCCACCAGGAATCTGTCCAATCCCCTTTTGAAGGCATCCAGGCCAGATGCCATCACCACATCCTATGGCAGGGAGTTCCATAGACTTACAACGCGCTGGGTGAAAAAAATTTTCTTTTGTCAGTTTTTTACTCTCCCAGCCCTCAATTTGAGTGTATGTCCCCTAGTTCTGGTATTTGGGGAGAGAGAGAAGAGCTTCCCTCTATCCACTTTACTCATACCCTGCATTATTTTGTATGTCTCAATCATATCCCCCCTCAAGCGCCTTTTTTCCAGACTAAAGAGCACCAAATGTTTTAGCCTTTCCTCATAAGGGAGGTGCCCCAACCCAGTAATCATTTTAGTTGCTCTCTTCTGCACCTTTTCCAATTCCATTATGTCTTTTTTGAGATGCGGTGACCAGAATTGTACACAATCAATCTGGACATCAATCTGACCTACTCAGAGAATTTGAACCTTTTCTTAGGATCTGCTCCATCCTATTATACAGATGATCAGGCACTAATTCACAGGTGGGAAACTTGTTGCTCTCCAGCTGTTGTTGTGCTGAAGCTCCCATCAAACCAGCCGAGGAGGATGGGGGTTGTGGTCCTTACCCTTACTGCACCTGAAAGGCTGTCCAAACCACATTGTTTTAAGTGCAAGAAGCGGGTGTTGGGGCTCCCAGAGAACAGGTGGCAGCAACCACCACCCAAAGTCATGTGAAAGCTTAAGGTTTTCTTTCCCATAACCTTTTACGGGGGGGGGGTTTGCCCCATTTGTTCAGGTACAGAAAATGGGGAGCATTGGTCTTGAAGTTGTTTCTAAGTAGTTAGGATTCCAGAACAAAACTGAACAACCACCTAGAGAGTGGCGTTGTGCTTCTATTTCTATTAAAACACATTTCAGTAATGGTTTCTGTTGTGTATTGATCTGTATTCCTATTATCTGTACTTGCTTATGTTGAAGTAACTGCCTTCCTGTTCCAAAGGGAACAGGCCTATTGGTTTATTCAAGTTGCTACATTTGGATCCTCAATCCTATTGGTCTCTGCCAAAAGGCAACCTTGTGATTGGTTGTAATTGTTCCCTCCAAAATGTATCTTTTCCTAGCCAGTCCTCGCTCCTATAAATGTAGCTCCCTCTCCCCAGTCCCTCAGTCTTGTTCTCTCCCTGAATAAAGAGCTGTTACACTAGAGCTGTCTCCAGCCTGCTATGTCAAGAGCGAAATCACTTGCTGAAATCACTAAACCCCACGTCACAACAGTTTCTCAATGAGCTGGTGTGTCTCAGCGTCTAGAGATTTTGTGCAAATGCGTTTCCTCTTCTGCCCTCTCTTTCGATTAAGTTGTACACTGCCCAGAGAGTGCTTTCAGTGCTGTGCGGCAGTATCTAAGCAGCACACTATGCTTTTACTTTGTAAAGAATATTATTCCCAGCGAAGTGACCCTTTCCAGTGCAATTAGATACACTCCTCTTATCACCATCTGAACATGCTCTGATCTAGGGGGGAAAGAGGAATCTGTGGTATAGGTGTTAGAGACCTATTTCACAGGACTATATCAGATCATATTCACACACAAGAGGTTTGGTCTGGTCATATGTGAAGGGCCAACTCACCTGGGACTTTGACAAGAATGATGAGCAGGAGCAAAATATCCATGGGAAGCTCCAACATTTATTTATTTATTTATTTATTTATTTATTTATTTATTTATTTATTTATTTCAAGATGATTCGGGGCCTGGAAGAAATGTCTTATAAGCAGTGGCTTAGGGAGCTGGGAATGTTTAGCCTTTCAAAAAGAAAGCTGGGGAGGGGGGATATGATAGCTATGTTTAAATATTTGAAAGGATGTCACAATGAAGAAGGGACTGGTTTATTTTCCATGGAAACTACAGGAAAAGAGATTCCATTTAAACATTAGGAAGAACTTCATCACAGTTAGAGCTGACACGGAGGGTGGTGGAATCTCCTTTGGAGGTTTTTAAGCAGAGGCTGGATGGCCATCTGTCGGAAATATTGTGATGGGGGTTCCTGCATGGCAGGGGGTTGGACTAGGTGGCCCTTGAGGTCTCTTCCAACTCTATGATTCTATGATGGGGGTTCCTGCATGGCAGGGGGTTAGACTAGATGGCCCTTGAGGTCTCTTCCAACTCTATGATTCTATGATGGGGGTTCCTGCATGGCAGGGGGTTAGACTAGGTGGCCCTTGAGGTCTCTTTTTCCAACTCTAGGATTCTATGATTCTGTGAACACAAAATATTTTGAGCCCATCTGGTTCTGCCTTCACCAAGTCAAATATTGAACTATTGGTTCCACAGACCTTAAGTGCCTCCTGAATGATAGCTTGTTCCAAGTGCAGCAGCAACCATGAAGGGTCTTCAAACCAAAGCATACAAAAGTGGGGGCAGTTTATTAGAAGACTGAAATATCCTGACATTTTCAGCATTTCTGAAAACAGCAGTTTGTCTGAGGTGACCCTCCTTCCCTCTGAGTGCTCCCTTAGACCCTTCTGTTCTAAAAAAATTATTAAATTGCGATCATACGACATATACAAAGTCAAAGCCAATCAGTGAAAGAGAAAAAATAGAAAGATAGAAAAATAAACAAAGAGGAAAGGGTAACAAGAAGTACATACAATGTTTAAAATTGTTGGACTGTGCCCTGAAGATCTGGTCGATTGGGCAAAGTGGCATTTAAGTCCACACCTGCAGGAAAACACTAGGAAGAAGAAGATACAACTAGAGAATGGTACGACTAAAAAAAAAATGGTTTTTCGTTTTTCGTTTTTTGTTGAGGGGTCCGTTTCGGTTCGTTTTCATTTTCGTTGGGTTTTTCTGCAAATTTTTCGTTTTCGTTTCATTACCTAACGAAAACGAAAAACGAAAACGAAAACGAAAAATTTCTGTTTCGTTAGCATTCTTTTCAGTTCAATGTGTTTGCCGCAATGAAAATGAAAAACACGGCAAAATTTTTCATTTCGTTTCCGTTTTTGAAAAATTTTCGTTTTTGTTTCGTTACCTAATGAAAACGAAAAAACAGAAACGGAAACGGAAATTTCGCTGAGTCGTGCCCATCTCTAGATACAACAGTTGCATTCTGGAGGCAAAATAAATACTTTTGCAAAAGTGATGGCACATTTCTCCACTTCCCATAACATGGAAAGCTTAAGGTCTACCAGTTCTTTGCCGATTATCTTTGTGATTGGCACTGATATTATGAGGACTGCTTTCTAAGTTTTCCAAATTAAGAAAAAAAAGTAATTTGCAAGAACAGAATAACAAGAAAATTCTCCTAATTTTGCAGCTACAATGGTACCTCTACTTACCAGTGGCTTGACTTAAGAGCAATTTGACTTAAGAATGAAAAACTGTTGGTGTTTTAACTGCTGCCTTTAGATGCGGTCTTCTCTACTTACATTTTTTTTTTTACTTTTAAAAATTTTTTTAAATTTATTTTTATTTTTTAGATAGGGCTGCTCTACTTAAGAGTTGTTTGACTTAAGAGCATGCATTCAGAATCGAATAAACTCGTAAGTAGAGGCAACACTATATTTTAAAGAGTTTTTCCACCTACAGTATTTTTCCTCCTTTAGGGTTGTATCTGGTTTGGTCACTTCCCTGCTGTCAACTCAAAATCTGTCTGTATGCAGGCAATACAATGCAGACTTGGCTGAGAAACCAAGGGTGGTCACCTCAATAGTTGACGCCAATCCTTTACCCAGTATAATCTTGTGCTGACATTATTCAATGTAAAATCTGTTCAAAATGTTTTATGAAATCAGATTTGTGAGCTGTATATTATTTAAATGATGCATAATGACTGCCGGAGTAATTACATCTCAATTAAAGCTGAAATATATGCATAATTTTATCATCAAAACAATAATGAACTATTTACATCTATGAAACAGCATCCAACAGTATCTCGGTACAGCTTTCCTGGCTTCCAGTTGTGCCTAAAACCGCTTTTTATTTCTGCTTTTACATCAATTTGTTCAACATTTCAACCCAAAATATAGACGTAATAAAATAATTCATTTATACAAAGTAGGCATGAGATCCAAACAAATGTTTGTGTGTGTTGTGTCGTTATAGTCATGGCCAACTCTCTGTGACCCCATGTCCATGGAGTTTTCTTGGCAGGAGTACTGGAGTGGTTTGCCAGTTCCTACTCCAGGCGCCTACAGCACCTGGTATTCCCTGGTGGTCGCCCATCCAGTTACTAGCCAGGGCCGACCCTGCTTAGCTTCCGAAATCAGGCCAGATCAGATGGGCTTAAGGCATCTAGGCAGCTCCGAGTCTTCGTGACTCCATGTCCATGGAGTTTCCTTGGCAGGTATACTAGAGTGGTTTGCCAGTTCCTACTCCAGGCGCCCACAGCACCTGGTATTCCCTGGTGGTCTCCCATCCAAGTACTAACCAGGGCCGACCCTGCTTAGCTTCCGAAATCAGGTGAGATCGGATGTGCTTACTGTTTCAAAGAGACAATTTCAGAAAGGGAAAGTGGAAATATATTAAAGAAACGCACACCCAAAAAGGATAGAGAAAGCAAAGTGTTCTGCTTATATACCGCCCCATACCACTACAAGTAGTCTCTGGGCGGTTTACAGTTTTTAAATTACAGTAATGCAGGCTACACATTGCCCCTCCCTCCCCCCCAGCAAGCTGGGTACTCATTTCACCGACCTCGGAATGATGGAAGGCTGAGTGAACCTTGAGCCTGCTACCTGCAGTACAGGCATTTAACCACTGCACCACCTCAAGAGGTGCGCAAAACCTCCACCTTCTCAGTGGCTGGTCCCACTTTGCAGAAACGTCTTCCGAGTAATATTAGGACTTTGGAATCCCTTCCAGCATTCAAGAAGCTATTAAAAACTTGGCTCTTTATGGCTGCATTCGGCGACCACGGGGGTTGATTTATTCTGGAGTAGTGATTTATTATGTCCACCCACTTTTCTTCGCCATCTTACATTAGTATCATTATTAGTATAATTAGTTTGATTGTTTGTTAGCTTTCCTTTATTAATTTTGGGTTCTGTTGTTTGGTTTGCTTATTACTTTTATGTCTATATATGGAATTGATGATATTTTTTGTGCTCTGTTTTATGGAATTTTTATATCTGTTAACCGCCTTGAGTTCCTTTTTGGAAAATCTGGCGGGATATAAATATAAAAATAAATAAATAAAAATATCCCTGAGTTTTATTCTTTCCCCCTTGTATCACATTTCAGTTGGTGAATGTCTTGCAAATTTTTAGTCTGGATTTCTTAGAAAAAGACAGTAGGCCCAATACCAGCTTGTTTCCCCAAATTCATCAAAACTGATCAAAAAGTGCAGTATCTGAAGTGAATACTGTATATGCTAGTAAAAACATCTCCACGCCCCAGGAAAACACCCTTACTATTTCCTGTATTTCAGTGTTGTGGCTGTCTCCCTTGTTCTGAGAGTCAAAAGCCAGCTTAAGATTTAAAAGATTTTGTCTCAACAGATTGAAAAATCTTTTTGTGAAACAGTCAAGGTAGCAAATTCCTGAAATAACTTCAAAAGTTGGAAGGTCTCAGGCAAATATTGACATCTGCAAGAAATGTCACAGATCAATGTAGATCATCTGCCCGAGACTGGGCTTTATATAAGAAATCAGATGCTTGTGTCAGGAGGGGCCTTCCTTGCAAGCAGACTCAAAATATATTCTGCCTACTTGAATTCTGTTCAAAACCTCATTCGATCATCACCTTCTCTCCATTCCATGCAACAAGGGCCTCAAGTCCCCCTAGAGACAGAAAACATTGCCGTGGTATGGGTAAACATCTCCACTCCTCAGGAAAACACCCATACGATTTCCCGTATTACTAAGACCAAGGGTATTTGTACACGACCCCTAAACTCCGTGGCAAATGGCTCCCAGCTCCAGAGCTTAAAATTGTTTTCCCTCCAGCTCCGGAGTTTACAGAAAATTAAGTGCGGCCACACCCACCTAAGCGCCTTCCAGTGCACTTTTCAGGTACCTGATCTCCGGGGGTGAAAATTCCTGATGCGGATGTAATGTAGTGAGTGCCGGGCTCTCCTCGCTTCTGGTTTTTTTTTTTTTTTTTGCCTCCCACCCCTTTAAGAGAAGGAATCAGGACGACGACGGAGCTCGGGGAGGCTTGGACCAGCAAACGGAGCTGCGCCTGCATTCTTTTGTCCCTTTTTTTCTCCCTCCCGTCACGCATACAGGAGCAAGAAAGTGCGGAGGGGTGGGGACGCAGGAAGAGCAACAAACCCCCAAGATCTCTGGTCCGAATATAAGTGGCCAGCGGATCTTAGGGGTCGTGTGAAAAGGTCCCAAGAGCAAACCCTTCTCAGAAGCTGACCATATTTCATTGTTCAGGTCAGGAAGTCAGGACCATTCTGCTGACTCCCCACAGAGAGCTGGCCCAATGAATCAGAAGCATCTGACGAGAGAGTTTCTGGGGGTGAGGCTCTCATCCTCCTTTGCTAATCTCTGTGACAGTTTTGAGTTTGTAAAAGCAAAGCAAAGCAAAGTGTTCTGCTTATATACCACCCCATAGTGTTTAAAGCACTCTCTGGGCGGTGTACAATTTAATTATGCAGGCTACACATTGCTCCCCCAGCAAGCAGGGTACTCATTTTACCAATCTCGGAAGGATGGAAGGCTGAGTCAACCATGAGCCTGCTACCTGGGATTGAACCCCAGCATATGAGCACAATTTTACCTGCATTACAGGCAGGGCCGGGGCTAGGTTTTTTGTTTTTTTGTTTTTTGCGCCCTAGGCGAGGGGTGGAGGGTGGGGCAGGGGGGGCGGCAGCAGGGGATGGCAGGGGGACGGCGACGGGCAGGGGGTGGACGGCGACGGGCACGGGGGTGGGCGGCGATGGGCGCAGGGGGCAGCGGGCGGACAGCGGCGGGCGGCGGGGGGACAGACGGTGGTGGCCAGCGGTGGGGGTTGCAGGGGGAGCAGCAGGCTGGCCAGCACCCTCTCTCCATTTTGGCGCCCTAGGCAACTGCCTAGTTCGCCTTAATGGATGTACCGGCCCTGATTACAGGCATTTAACCAGTGCACCACAAGGCTCTTCCAAAAAAAGCGTTCTGCTTATATACTGCCCCATACCACTTCAATTAGCCTCTGGGCAGTTTACAGTGTTAATTACAGTCTGTGGGAGTTGTGGTCCAACACATCTGGAGGGCAAAAGTCTGGACATGCCTGAGTTAGGTAGACCTACATGTGCATAGGCTTATCTTAGGGTCACTATGAAGTATTTGGTTTATGCTGGCTTCTAAAGGAAAAAGGAAAAAAGATTTATGTACAAGAGAACCAGAATGACCACACCTGGAGCTGTGCAATTACAGACAATTGTTCCATGTGTTCCCCCAATTTCAAGATAAGAAATGAAATAATTTAATATTAAAAAATCACAGGAAGCAACATACTATACACAATTTTGCAATGGCCGAAGTATCTGACCTACGATCACCCATAACAGGATTTGTGAAAAAGACAGGATATTACTGAGCGTTATAAAACCTTTGAGCTCGAGGAAAATTAAGTGTTATAAAACATTTGGGCCAGCGGAAAAGGGAAAAAAAAGTGAAATGACACGTAGATTAACCAGCCTTGTTGTTTTGATGTTTTTCTCATGACGTAATGTTCAGTTTGACATTATGCTACACTGACCTTTATGTTTGCATACTGGAGAGAACAGTTATGCAACAAAGAACGGTTAAGTTAAATAGAACAGAAGCTCGGAGGAATGAATCCCACACCCAGAAGAGGAGCAACAGTTTTAAAAGCACACACACATGCACACATGCCATCAACAAGCTGCAGTGAAAGGCAGAACAAACTGTGCAGCAACAGCAGAGGTAATCAATGGTTTCGAAAACATGTATTTCGAAAACATGGTGAGCACTGCAATGCTAGCGGCATTCAAGACAAAACTGGACATTAGCATCTGGCAGATCTGATTCCTGCACTGAGCAGTGGTTGGAGTCAATGCCTTTATTGGCCCCTCCAACTCAATTATTCTGACTCTATTTCTTTTTACTGTCTCTAGCAGGCATGTCCAAAGTCAGGACCGGGGGCCAAATGCGGTCCGTTTTCAAATTTCAAGTGGCCCACAGCCTCTTCTCCCCTCCGGCTCAGCCTGTCATGCATCCCTGCCAGCGGGACAAACACACACCCCATTCTGAATGGTGCCATCAGCTTGCAGTTTTATGGTTTGCCTGCCCTCCCTGCCTCTGTCTGCCCGCCCCAGCCTACCCGCCCCCAGTTCCGTTAAGCTGCAGCATCCTCCCCACCTCCTTGCATGTTACAGAGACTTGTCCAAAGTCTGGCCCAGGGGCCAAATGGGGCTGAATGGTCAGCCCTCACACATTACACCTCACCAAATCTGGCCCTTCTTGCAAAAAGTTTGGACAACCCTGATCTATATGGTCAAGGCTTTAGACAAAGGCGGGGCAGCTTGTGGCTTTCGAGATGATTTTGGCCCACAGCTTCTATCCTCTCTCACCATTAGCTGTGCTGGGTAATGCTGATGATGACTGGAGTCCAAAATAATCTGAAGAGCTCTAGGTTGGACAGTTGTGCTTTAGAGTTCCTATGCATGTACTTCCCCTCTTCCTGTGAGGGGGAAAAGTGGGGGAAAGAGATGGGTGTGGACAGAAATTTGCACCATATCTATTTAGAGATATAAATTTTCCAAACTTTTTGAAACCATGGGGGTAAAAATAGGGGTGGGGGATGGAAAATTTATTTTTTTCTGGATGTTTTCCCCCTAAAATCTCCAGAAAGTTTGCATCTCTATATCTATTACTTACAAACTGCAACGATGCAATGGATTGGGAACGTGGACTGCATTTGTGTTGCTTTCTCCTTTGGACTACATGAAAAGGAAGGTATAATATTTTCATGCCTCTCTGCAAATATGTGAAGTTCAGAGATGCGGGCAGGCCAATTTGGCTCACAGAGATCCAGTTGGATTTGTCTGCTCTTGGGAAACATGGTTTTCTCTCTCCCATCCGTTAATGACTTGGCATTGAAAGGACACCTTCTCGTAATTATCATAATTTCTGGTAAACAAAGGAGGTATGTGTCTGCTTTTCTACAGCGAGTCACTGACAGACCAGTAAATATTCGGGCTGAACCAAAGGGAGAAGGCCTTTTACAATAGCTAGTTTCAACATCTCAGGAAAGGACCCCTTTTGAGTCTCCCAAGGAGCAGCGTTGCTGAGTTAGCGTCTGTTCCTGAATACAGTTTAGAACAAGGCACCATGAAGCTCCACTGACCGATCTCACCCATTTCAGATCAGGAACAGCTGCCGTTGGCTTCATTTGCCCAAGTAGATCATTTCTATATTATTGTGACATAAACTTTTAGCAGCAGCAATTAAAAGGAGGCCAACCGTGATTTTAAAATAATAATCATTTACGGATTACTTGTCCAAATCTGATATAGGAATATTGCATGTATATGTATTTATTATATTGATTTTAGTATGCCAATTTTACATCTATGTAAATGTTATCCCTTTTTTTTTGCTAAGGCCATGGCTAATACAAATAAATAAATGACTGGGACTGACATTATCATGCCTAGAGCATAGTTTGTGATGGCCTGGAATTAGGATAGGAGAGCCAAAGAATTAAGAGTGATGGAAAGATTATAAAAACGATACAAATATAATATGTACAATGACCTATGAATTGTCTTGAAAAAGGTGAATTTTCTGACCCTGGATGGAGAAATCTGAAAAATAATTCAGGTATTTTTTGTTTATAATCCAATAGTTAGATATTCAGCGAGGATCCTTGATATTCAATTCTGTTCAGAGGTTAGTACTGAAAATGTGAGAAGAAATGTGGGGAGACAAAAAAAAAAAATACAGTTGACCTGAAACAAGTGCCCTGAATCAATATTACTAGCGGTAATTTGGATTATTTAGGGAAAGGTTAGACTGAGACTTGGAAAAACTTCACCAGCTTCACCAGGGTGGTGGCAGCAGTTTGAGTTTCTTCCCTTTGTTTTAGGAGTGGTCACCTGGGAGGATGATGGAAGTGGGTTTCCTCTCTTTTCCTTCGTCCCTCCTTCACCGTGAGGTTGGTGCCATCTCTAATAAGGTTCTTTACCCCCATCTTCCAAACCCACAGATATATGTTTAGCAGAAGCTGTACTTGCTGCTTCCCAAACCACATCTGTGCTCCATCACAGTAGTAGTTATGGTGCCAAACAGGCCTCCAGAAATGCCACGCTCCCACAGTGGAGGCAGTTAAATGTCCGTGGGACAAGGAGTTCAGTTCACTCTCATTAGGCAGATGCCTGCAGTCCCTGTTGGATAGCCGCTGGCATCAGATGAAGTGGCAGTGGCTGAGAGGTAGGCCTGATTTAAGATGGTGGTGCCACTCTGCCATTTGCATGGCTAGGACTCCACTTGACACCATTGCTAGCTAGCCCATCGACTCAGCTCTGGTTGCCCCTTGACAGGGGCCCTGGGGCTGAGCAGGAATCTGATGGCCGCTCGTTCCTTTTCCAAAATGAAAACAAGGCCACATCCCTTGAGTTTCACTTTACAAATCTGACTTGAAGGCAAAGGAGGGGTTGCAAGCCACCTCTAGCCTCGTTGGTTGTATCTGTGCTTGTACCAGGGCAATGCTGTGTCCCCACGGTGGGCCTGTTGCCTTTTCCTTCCCTTGGTTGTAATAAAAGCCCCCCCCCACCCGCCGCCATTTCCCCATTCTTGTGATACAGGATGTAATGGCCAAAGCAGACATGCTCGCCATTGAGAGATAGAATCTTTCAAAAAGGAAGGAAGGAAGGAAGGAAGGAAGGAACGAGGGGAGAAAGGAAGAAAGGAAGAAAGAAAGAAAGAAAGAAAGAAAGAAAGAAAGAAAGAAAGAAAG